>BSBM01000434.1:12985000-13585000 GCA_027924585.1 Larix kaempferi
GATGCTGATGATGACGAATATGATCATCATCATCCTCATCCTCCTCCTCCTCCTCATCATAATCCTCTTCATCATCATCCTCATTCTCGTCATCAACATCATCGTCATCATCCCCATCATCCTCATCATCAACATCAACATCATCGTCATCATCCCCATCATCCTCCTCCTCATCATCCCCATCATCCTCTTCATCATCATAAACATCATCGTCATCATCCCCATCCTCCTCCTCCTCCTCCTCATCATATAAATTTAATTTAATTCAATTTAAAACATTATTAATTATTAAAAAATATATAATTTATAAAATTATTTAATCACTATGACAAATTTCAAACTTTAGTAAAAACAACGTGCACATGTCATTTTGCGCGTACGTGCATTTGGACGCGTACGTGCCATTGTGTGCGTACGTGGTTTTTAAATACGCGTGCACGCGCCAGTTTAGTTTTTAAATTTTGGCGGGTAATTCGTTTCCCACCAACGTGGTGGATGACTTGGCTACTATGGTTTTAGGTTCGGGTTGCCAAAATACATATAATAAAATAAAATAAAACATCTTATTCTATAAATTCTTCTGTTTCGAGCATGATTCTGCGTATGCTACACTTGTCCACTGCTAATGAAATTGCACACACTTGTAGAACTATGTGTGCAGATTCCGAATATGTAATTTTCTATTAAAACTATTATTTGTTCCTATTTTTTAGTTAATTTCAATTGCACTAACGTCAATCTTACACAAAGAGTAGGTTATTTCTTCTGTCTATAACTTTTTATTGGCTCACCTATTTTGAAAACGGAAAAGATCCCACACAAGTACACACAAAAACATACATCCTAAAAAAAAAAATTGTTGATTGATTAGGTTAAGACCATGATATTGAGGGTTAACGCTCGGCCTAGTCATTTTAGGGATGGGGTGACTTCCTTAATTAAAAAAATAAAATAAAATTAACATAAATAAATATGGAAAAGTAACGCCGCACTAGAACGGCTTGTTATCTACGACTGTATATAATTTTTTTAACAAAAATCCACCATTTGAGTACCGAACGAGAGGGCTAACGCAAACATATTCATTATATTTTCTTAAAAAAATAACATACCAACCTTAGGAGAACCCCATTTTTTGGGAGTTATACTTAATTTCCACAAATAATATTTATATATTCTAGAAGGTAATCCGATTTTCTACGTTTGATCTTCTTGCGCCATATTCCAAAAAGTTGTGTAGGTAGCTCTAATATTGCTTTTTGATGTTCAGATTTTTGTTTTTCCAGAAGTCCATTATGACTAACGCATCATGAGTGGCCAGCATTAGCTTGCACCAGCCTGTTATTGTAATCTATGTGTCTTGTGACCTACCACCTCTCTATCAAATTAAAACTATTAAAAATAAAATAAAGAATAATTTAATATGTTCTAACATTATACTTTTATTTTTTTAACTTTTCTTAAACTTACTTTTAAAATTCCAAATAAATATATTTAAAAAAACACATTTCATAATATCTTTATAATTAATATATAATTTGGAAAATTTCCTCCTTTCAATACATTTTCTTTATATTTTATTCTCTACTATAAATATATAATTAAAAAATAATAACACACAATTAAAACATAATAACACACAATTAAAAAATAACATTTGTTTTAGGTTGCATTAAAAACATTATAAAAATTCTCATCAATATAACATTTTCTATTTTATAATTTATGTTTTTACCACAAAGTTACATGGTTAAGGAGTATCATTTTTCTATGGGCTATTTTATACATTATATCTATCTTTTATTTAGATTTATATCATTAAATATCTCTTTTTTTTATAGGAAGGGTGAAATTTAAGTTCAATTATATTATGTAGACTTTCACAATTAAAAATATTGCAAAGGTTTTAATATTTTCATTTCAATATTTAAAAAGTTAATAATTACTTAATTTATTTGCATTATTTAAAAATATTAGATAAAAACAAATTTAAATCTATAAATTCAAATTAACATTTTAAGAAGATAAAAATTAAATTACAGTTTCAAAATTGTAATTTAATATTTTAGTTTAGTTTTTTTTAATCTTTTGTTACAACTCCTCTTAACTAAGAATGTTATGTTAATGAATTTATTTTTTTAATCCTTCTAGAAAGGTTAAGAATCTTTTCATTTAAATATTGTTAAAGGTGCGTTCAAACCTTAAATATAAAAATCAAATCTATAATATGTAAGAAAAATAAAGGAAAAGTTACCTCAAAATTAAAAGGTCAAATAAATATTGAAGATCACGAGATAAGTTACATGAAAATTAATAACTGTATATAAGTATGAGAATCATAAAACATTAAAGTAATTAGTTTTCTAATTATTTTATAGATTGTAATTATAATAGATTTTAAGATTTAAGATATAAAATTCAAATCCTAAACTTAGATCACATTTTTAAGTATTGTAATAAGATAGAAAATAATTATTTTAATTTTTTTATCTTATAAATTAATAAAAATATATAATGACGGATTTTCTTTAATTTCATTTATATTTTATATTATGTTCATAATAATTGTGAAAACATTTTAAAAGAAATATATCATTAAGTTTAATAAAATAATTATAAACAATAAAAACTTAAATTACCTAACTATAGAATATTAAAATAACACAATCATCATATTTAATTGGCTTAAAAAATTTATTACAATAAATTAAAATCTAATCATATTTATTTTGACTAATAATAAATTAAAACATATTGAAATAAAAAATAGAATATTAAAATAACATAATTATTATATTTGACTAGCTTAAATTTTTTATTATAATAAATAAAAATCCAATCATATTTATTTTGGTTAAATAACATAATAAATTGAAAACAATTAAAATAAAAATTATTATAAAAAATAAAGAATAATTTAACTTTTGCATTATTGATAATTTATTGATATTTTTTATATTTTATTCTTTATTACAAATATATAATAAAAATAATATTTTAAATTTTAATAATAGATTTTCGAAAATTATCATTATTATAACATTTTCACTTTTATATTCCATATATTATGATCACATTGTTATGCCTCATTTTACATATATCTTATATGGATGTATATCCTTAAGCATCAAATCTTTAGTAAAAAGATTGACTTTAAAATAAGATAAACTTTGCAAATTTTTATAATTAGAAATATTATAATTTTTTAATATTTAAGTAGTTAATTATCACTTAAATTTATTTTCACCACTTCCCTCAAAAAAATTGAAAAAGTAAATTTAAATTGACATTTTAAGATTACATACAATTAAAATTACAACTTTTCAAAAATATAATTTAGTTTTTTTAACTCAGATTATTACATATCTTTTGTTGCAACACCTTTTAACTAAGAATATTATATTAATCAATTTATTTTATAAACTTTGTGAAATGGATAAGAATATTTTTATTCATTCTTCTTTCAATATAAAAATCAAAATCAATAATATAAAAATAAAAATAAAAGACAAGTTACAATGAAATTAATAAATCAAATAATTAGTAAAGATCATAAACTACTTCAAAATTAATAAATATAAATTAATAATAAAAAAACACCATAAAAACAATATAAAAGATTAAAGTAATTAATTTTTATATATTTAAAAATCATTTATAACATTTACATTGTAATTATAGACGAAAGTAAAATTCAAAATATAAAATTTAAATTCTAGAACACATATATAAGTGTAGATTAAGATTGAAAGTAATTATTTGAATCGCTTTCTATCTTAGCCTATGTCTTTGTATTGATTTTTATTAATATTTTACAAAATAAAAAATAACATGCGTAATATTAAATAAATAAATGTTTCTATTTAAAATCAAAATTGAAAAATAGATTATTATAATTAAATTTTAATATAAATTTTAAGTTTACAATTTAAAATTGGTCATTTTCACATTTGTAAATTCAAAATTAAAGTAAATCTAAATTTATTATAACTATAATATATACACACAAATATATTATTACACAAATATATACATACACAAAAGTATTATTACACTCATAGGTGTTTAAATTTTAGTATTTGGGTAGTACTACTATTTCTTATTTCAAAAAAAGAAATATAAAAAGTAACTAATAGTTAATGCATAAATGAATTGTAACTCATGCATGAGTAAGAGGTAGTGATACACAAATAGTTTAACTAAAGAAGGTAACACTCAACTAAGGCATACATTATTCTAGGTAAGTTGGAAATAAAAGATCTACTTATGACGGGGATTATCCTGGAAATGCTGGTTATACTCCTTAAACTGCTTCTTCAAATTCTGTTGGTTCAACTGGTTACGCTGAGAATTTTGGGAATGCTGATCGAACTGCTCTTGGAACTGCTAGTTCTAATAAAAGTGAAAATGTTGATATAGCTACTTCTTCTACTGCTTATTGAAATTATCTTTAACATACATAAAAGTTAATTACAACTAAACATGGAGTACAAGTAAGAGATAAGTAACAAATAAAAAATAAGATTTCTGAAACTTCTCTTAAATTAACCGTATCTTCTTCCTCTCAACTTATACACTATATATTCAGGATTTTTGCAATATGCCACTTGTAAAGTTACATGTTTTTTAATTCTCCGAAGAGGCAGATCGCATATAAAGCGTTGGTGAGTCTATTTGTCTACAGTATAGATCCTGCCTACACACTATACAAGTCAACTGCTTCTGGGTTATATAGCACACCAAAGACATGATTTTGTTCGACGGCATATTTTGCCTCTACTGTTTGTTTAAGCAGCCAAGTCGCGTTTTTGTTCGATTCTGTTTTTGTTCGATTCTGTTTTATCAAAATATAGACGCCTATTCTGTTTTATCGAAATATAGACGCGACGATACGGAAACCAACCAAGATTCGAGGGAATTAATTGACAAACTTTTGCACTTATCAGAGGGAATTACGGCGAAAAGAAAAAGAGATTTCCCATCTCGAGAAGGGGCAGAGATGGGTAGACTGAGTAGTAAAGGGCAGAATTACTGGATATATAACTTGAAATAAATAATAACTAGTTTTAATAACTAATTTTAATTAAATAAGAAAGTTTTAAAATTTAAAATTTCTTATTTTAATTATATTGTATAGATGTTTAGATATTATTTGAGATTTTGGATTTTTTTGAGTGGATCAACAAGATTAAGAAAAGTGGTATGTTTATTAAATAGTATTTGTTGGCCCGTCAATATAGATAGGTGTAGCTAACCACTTAGTTTTGTGGAGATGGTTGGTTGTTAAACAAAAACTAAACATTAAACTAATTAATATAAACATTAAACTAATTAATAAAAACATAAAACAAATACTATTAAATAAACATACCCATTTTCTTAACCACCTATTAATTGAAACTTATTTAAATCTTAATCAAGATGCATTTGAGCAAATCTTGTTGATCCACTCAAGGAAGTCCAAAATCTCAGATAATACCTAAACACCTATTGATGTAGTTAACTATCAGTATAATTAGTTAAAATGTTCATATTAATTAGTTTAATGTTTAGCCTTTGTTTAACAACCATCATCTCCACAAAATTAAGTGATTAACTACACCTATCAATATTCACCAACCACTTTATTTATGACTATACTAATTTATAATAAAAAAAAGATGTGTGAACCAATAAAATCTTACACACTCACTTACACACTCAACTGAAAAGGTGAAATTTTTAAATCATAAATAGCTCATGCCAACCGTGATTGGCACTCATTGGCTCTCCATCTTCACGAGGCCATATTTAAGTTCTTGTACCAAAATTGAGTAACAATAGCTTTTTGGAATTATATAAATATGGAGAATAGTTTTGGAATTATATATATATATATATATATGAAGAATAATGTGGATATGTGTTTATAATAATAGAATGATGTTGAATATGTCTCATGAACCCAAAAGGAAGTTGGATATGTCTCACTTCTATAAATTGGGTTTGATTTAGAACCTTGATTTTCGAAACTCATAATTACAATTCTTATAAACAATAATTTGTTAGAAATACAAAGTTGCTAAAGAATAATTTAAGAATAATTTTCAAATCTAGACAATTTTTTTTATCATGTTCAAAAATTTAAAATGCAATTGTAAATGTTTGTAGCAAGTATCACCAAATTAATTTTAAGAAAAGTTATTTAAAAATAATTTATAAATTTATGAAATAGGCCTATCCCTATCCCTTGGTATACATATTATATTTAATGTGTTTATAACGAGTTTATGGCCATATGGGTTGTGGTTTTTATATTCAAGGTAACACAAATGAAATAGCGCATTATTTTTTCTCGTGGATAGGTAATGTATATCCATTTAACACACATGTTATATAATGTACATAGACATTTTTATGACCTAGTAACAACTATGGTTCTAGGATTAGCATTAAGAAGGTTAAGGACTAAAATACCATTATGTTATGGTTTCAAGTAATGAGGACATATTGTGAAAATCCATAATTATGTAAATTAGTGGATACAATTTTGTGTATAGTCCTTATAGCAATACAAAGGAAGTGTTATGATGGAATATAATTGATGGAGTAACATTCCTTGTGTAACTAGCTAGCATGCATGTTTTTTTTCCTTTGGTCAGTTAGGTGTTGAGTTATGGGCTGTTAGAATGGCTATGCAACTCCTGATCTATTGCATGAGTGGTAGCAACAACAATATTACAAATACAACACAACAATGATGTGTTATTACTCGTGTTGAAGAGGTGTTGCTATTATTTGAGAAGTATATATAATTGTATTTGTAGCCAAGGAACGAGTTCAGTAACTCCTAATATAGTTATGGGAAGATGTGGTATATATTATGAGAAAGGCGGTTGCAGTTACAAAGGTAAAATGTGAAACAATCAGTTAGCTTATTCTAACATATTTCCAGGAGATCCTTTAAGAATTATTTTGCAGTGCCAACATAAAGTTAAATGAGTAATGGATTTACATGGAATATGAACCAAAACGCGTAGTTCAATGGTTTTGACCGTTGGTATCCTTTTTTAATGTCCCCCAAAATACACCCTAAAAAAATTCTTAAAGGTCTCCGTAAATGTAGTAGAAATAGATGTTTATATAAATTAACTTCAACATTGAGAAGTTATTGGTGTTTTACTTGTTTGCATTCTTAATTTTCTGTTTTCTCTCTCACAGTAAATGTGCAGATTGGAGTGTCATCCTTAGTTAGACTTATATATTTTATTTCTTGACTGGACTGTATGTGTGAAATTGATTCTTTTAATGCACTAGCATGAAATTGATTCTTTTAATGCACTAGCATTTCCTTTTCACGTATGAGTTATTTAAGCCTATGATAGACTACACGTCTTGTTTATCGTCCTATTTACTGACTTCATATCCATTCACAAAACTGTTTTGACTTGCCTAAATATGTTATGATATCCATGGATTGTTTGTCTTGTAATTGATGGCATGCTATTCATGAATTTGATCATCCTTGTTTATTTATGTTATGTTTTTCTTCTTGAGAGTTATCTTCTCCATTGATGGATTTATGACCCATTAATTTCCAAATTTTACTTAGCGTTAAGCTAACATTTTCATTTAATTTCATACTCTTGCAAGTATTAAAGGATCTACATTGTCCTTACAAACACAAGATTACATTATATTATACCCTAATCTTATACAAGTTCATTATATAACCAATGTTCGTCATATTCATATATATATATATATATATATATATATATATATATATAAAAGACCAATTCCTAACACTTTTTGTACAATGATTAAGACCTAGCAAAATGTATTAATCATTTTTGTAATTAACATAAGGGACTTGATGGTAAGTCATACCACATATATGATTTTAGTGGTGGTAGATGCATATTTAATATATCCCATGTGAAGGGAAAGTAATGTGAGTAATCATGGTCCTCCACGTTGACCCTACAATTAACATTTCACTTTGGGTTGAGTCTTTCCAAGGTTTCATTCGTGAATGTTCATTTGGACTGTTTCATTTCGCTATGGGAGTGAGAGGTCGAGGGCTTCCCTTCTCCATGCTCTCAGTCTGGAAAATGTTCCAAGTTTTGTAGAGCTACGCTCTACTCTCCATATTTATCCTTACTGCTGCTTCAAGATGAGAATAACCCATTGAAAAATCATGGTCTACTCTAGTAGTGATAATGAATTATCTCAAGTAAAGTTTTTCCTATTTGTTTTACCTTTGAGTATTTCCACTCATAGTCTTCTACCTTTTATTTTTTGCTGAGTACTAAGTGTATTCTGTTGGGGTTTATTTGCAGATGAGTCTGGGCATGGGGTTTCCAATGTTTACACCCAACTTGGCCTCTTCATACTTCGGTAAGCTCATGGCCCTTTCTGGACCAACTTCCATCTATGGAGATTGATTTCGAATGCCTATTGACTTGATTCCTGGAGGAGGAGTCTAAGGTGGTTGTTGTGAAGTTCTTGTGTTGTGCATGTATTCTCCCAGTCTTGGGTCTGTCTCACCTTACTAGAGAGGCAAGGGTTTAAGGCACGTTCTCTTTAAAGATTCTTGGATTTCTCCTCATTACATGTTTTATATAAATATACATTTTACTTGTTTGTCAATGTGTTGTATACGACCTGTGTATACGTTCTATGTATTGGATTTTATTCGTCCTTGAAGGCCTTTTAACTTTCATATGTGCGGATTCTCTGTTTTGGATTTGGCTTGTTTTAAATTCCTGAGTATATACATATATTCACATGTTATTTCTTGAATGAAATCTAGTCATGGAATTTCCCATATAGCATTAATCTCCTTCTACAAATGATGCTCTATTTTATTTTATCCAATGTGACTCTATGTTAACACATATATATATATATATATATACTTTATTCTAGATTTTGTTTGAAAAGGAATTACTGTGAAATATGATGAAAAACTCTATTTGGATACGATGTGAATGTTATATTTTGTATGGCCATTTCAATCTCGGTTTGATTGTTGACAATTGTATTGGTATGGGGTTCGATCCCATGTTGTATTTACTCATACTAAATCACATTTCATTGCTGGCCCAGTTTTTTATCAATGGGGAACTCGATCCCTGACAACAAATATCCTATGCACAGGCTTCCTTTTTCTTGTTGGCTGGTTATGGGATTCAATCCCTGTAACTAAAACACTTATCAATTCCAAGCGTTTAATTCTGGAACATTCATAGAGATTGTCCCTATCATTAAGCTAAGTGTGAGTTTAAAATTCTAATAATTTTTTTTTACTGTAAGTTTTATTCTCGGGTCAAACGCTCAGTCTATGTGTTGTTTGTTGAGTTAAGATAAACACTATTTTGATTCTTGAATTTTCTATGAAAATCGTTTTAGACTTATACGCCCAGCCTATATGAAATCGTTGGGGAAGATATCTGATCTCTTTGATTGAACGTGTGATCATTTATATTTTGCAAGCCGTTAAAATGAGTCATGCATGAGATTCATGCAGACCATGAAATAGTGTGACCCTTTTGACTGTAAGATTGATTCAATTTGCATGTTGCACCGTTATGGATTAATATTTGACTTGTTTAATGTGAAGACTATGTTGGAAATGATATCCCTAATTACTTAGGGGGATTTTAAAAGGTTTTGTTTTAATGTTTTGTAAATGATATACCTATTGTTTAAAATATATATATGTTAGGTTTTCTATTTTAAAGTTCTTCTAAATATATAAATATATTATGTAACTTATCTAGGGTTTAAGGGATTGGTCCAGAGATCCTTGTTTGGGATCCTCTCCCTATTTAGGATTAATGAGAGGTTACTCTTTTGGATATGAAGCCTATGATATAAGTTTATATTTAATTTCTTATTTTAAATACAATCTATCAACTTTTTAGGTTACATGTTTATAGGTTTAATGAGAAACCATAATAATAATGATACTCTAATTTATGAATAAAATGTCAAGCATACAAAAACATACAAACTGTTATAAAAACCCAACCGCCATGAACTAAGGATAGTTCTGTCATAAAACATAATCAGATTTAGACAACTATTATAGCCTATAGAATTAGGATTTATATCAATATGGAAATATATATGACCAAATTTAAATAAAAAGAACAATCTGTATAAATAGATTTTATATCAAATTGAAACGTGCACAAACAAAACTATATATCCATCTATTAATTTCACTATGCATAAGCATAACTAAAAGTAAATCTTGACATTAGATCTAAACAAGGAAAATTTTAAGAAGCCCCCGTAAATTTCTATGTATAATAAATGGGTGAATACCTATGATATATAGGAAAACATGAAGGTTATCTTATATATATATATATATATATATATATATTGGCGAATTTGTAATTCAATTATATAATCTTTTAAAAATTTGGAGAATCTTTCACTAAATAATAAAACCTTGTAAAATCTTGTTGAATCTTTCACTAAGTTATAAAACCTTGTGAAGTCTTAGTGAATCATTTGGCAAGTTTATCCTTGGAAATTCATGGCCCCCTACATGCCCAAATACACAACTATGAATGAAGTTCCATCCCCTAGGCATGATGCCTCAAACACCCACAAAAAAATTATTTCTGCATCATTGATTTCAAGCTTCACAATCCCCATGTTTCTTAGGTAAAATTTGGATTTGAGGTGATGTGATTTAGAAATCTACTGGATAAAAATGGGTCGATATAAGACCCGATAGTAAACATCAAGTTCCCTTCTCTTGTGGACATTAAGCAAATTGCAAAAGGAGATTCAATCGATAAAATATGGGAAAATGTAACTAACTTCGATTTCAATGATGAATAGAAGGTGAAAGATCCCCTAGCAACTGCAATTTGTAGAAGTCAAGGGTGAATGGGAGATTGACATAAATATATTAAAACAGGTTAAATAAATATTTATGATAGGAAAATAAGGTGGCACTTGGTCATGGAGACACATTGTTGGTGTGGGACCCACCCAAAGCTAGATTCCTCATGCCACATGGCATTCTATTCTCACCCATTTGAATCCAAGGTGGAGTCTAATGATCTTGGGGAGTTGTAAGGTCAATATACTTGGCATGACTCAATGAAGGTCGAATTGGAGTTGAAGAGGAAGAGGCATTTTGGAGCTAGTGGGACACTTGGACTAGATTCCCTAGCTCTATGACAACAACGAGGAAGATGCTATGACACCTATGACACAAATAAGACCTGAATGCTGACATCTGGCATATATGACATTTCAGGGATAAAAAAAGCCTCCAAGAAGGCACATAAGGGATTTAGGACAGCCAAAGAGACACCCATTCGAAATGAGGGAAGATGGAGATTAGGAATTGTTGGACAAGTGGCACACATTAGAATCTCTTCACAACTTGAGTTGTCATGAGTCTTTTGGAAGGAATTCGACCCAAGGAGTTCTTTGGAATTTTATAAAAGTTAAGAAGAAAGAAGGATATTATCTTTTGATCATTTATCATTTTGCATTTTGGAGAGCATAGCTTGTCCATGCTTGTGGAGTGTTTACTCGACTTGCCTTAGTACCAATTTCGAGGGTGAAAGATTCCCATCCTAATTGGAAATTGGAGAGGCCATTCAAAAATTTCATTTGGATATACAATGGAGTCATTTTTTGCAAGTTGAAGCTACAGGGAAGCTCGTGACATTCTCATCCTCAACTTGTTTCCACACCTTTCTCACTTTTCTCTTCATATTTTGGCTCTTGAAGGAAGGGCGCACTTGGTGAGATGCTGTTCTCTTTGGGGGAGATATTGTGGCCCCATTTATTTGTATTATGATATATATACTTTTTATATAATTCTCAAAATACTCTCAGGTCAAAATACCACGTGGAACTATGTAAAAATACCAAACAATGCATAAATGGTGCCATTTTCCCTACATCTTGTTATGAAAGCTTGAAGTTGCTCTATTTCGACTTGTATCAGTTCATATATATTATTTTTATGATGTATGGATGGTCATTAATGTCTATAAGAAGTTTCATATACATTTCATAAGCCTTTGGAACACAAATCTCAAAATTCATAGCAAGTGGTGAAGTTTACTAGCATTTCCCCCTATATGAAGACATGCCCACAAACCTCTTATTTATGGGAGTTGCAAGAGTCTTTAGAAATTGATTGATGATGTATTTGGGAGCCCATTGAAGCCCTTTAATAGTACCATGACTCTATTCTTAAATTTGGTAAGGTCGTACAACATTTGGAGATCCATCTTTAACCACTACCCTTGGGGGATTTGAACCTCGATTTGACTAGTAAATTGCCCTATCTTTCCCTGATTGTAATTGAATCTTGCAGAAGTATTTTCAGAGTGTTAAAGAATCCATAAGTCCTAATTTTAGGTCTTAATACCTTCCAAAATTAAGGAGAATTTTTTTCCCCATGAGATAGTGCCTCCACATTTTCAAGGTGTGGATGATGGAAGCTAGCTCAATATCATGTGTTGGATAATTTTTCTCAATTTATTTCAACTTTCGTGATTCATAACAGATCACACAATCATTTTGCATAAGGAATCCCCCAATTCCTTCCTTACTTGCATCCGTGCAAACAACAAAATTCCCATCGAGATCAATAATCCTTAGTATTGGTGCAATAGTTAGTAGTATTTTTAGTTTCTAAAAGCTTTCTTCGTATTTAGTTTTCCATAAGAATTTTGTTTCCTTTTTCTGCAAGGATGCCATGGGATAAGGAATCTGGGAAAAGTTCTCTATGAACTTTCTATAATATCCTGCTAATCCCAAGAACAATATGATGTTTATGACACAAGCAGGTGTAGTCCATTCTTCAATAGCTTTGATATTTTCTGAATCTACGGTGATACCTTCCTCAAAAATGATGTGGCCTAGATACTGTATTTTAGGCTTATAGAAGTCACACTTATTGAATTTGGCATATAGTCAATGTTGTCATAGGACTTGCAACATAATATTAATATGCTCTTCATGTTATTTATCATTCTTAGAATATATTAGTATGTCATCTATGAATACTAGTACAAATTTATCCAAGTACTTACTGAAAATATTGTTCATCATGAACATAAAATTTGTTGGTGCATTAGTTATCCCGAAGGGCATTACCACAAATTCATAGTGACCATATTGGGTCCTAAAAGTGGTTTTAATTATGTATTCTTATCGGATCCTCAATTGATGGTATCTAGATCATAAGCCAACTTAGAGAATATTCTTTCTCCTCCAACTTGATCGAATAAATCATTGATCTTGGGGAGCAAGTATCTATTATTTATGGTTAACTTGTTCAGTTGTCGGTAATCAATGCACATCTGCATTGTATAGTCTTTCTTGTTTACAAAATGTATAGGTTCTCCCCATAGGGACACATTGGGTCTGATGTATCCTTTTTCAATTAGTTCTTGCAATTTTATTTTTAGTTCCACCAACTCAGGGGTACTCATGTGGTAAGGGGATTTTGAAACTACTACCGCTCCTGGTACTAGTTCTATGGAGAAGTCAAGGTCCCTTTTTGGAAGTAACACTAGTATTTCATTTATAAATACATCTTTAAAATATAATAGAACCAGAAAATATTCAATTTTCCGTTCCTTCTCTTTTTCCAAGTTGTGAATATTAATTGCATAAATCTTGCAGCGCTTCCTTACACAATTTTTAACTTGTAGTGACAATATTTGTTTGATGGAGATATTCTTCGGTATCCCTTATGCCATTCTTTGATTTCCTTATTTATCCATGCAAATGAAAGTTTTATTCAAGCAATTAAGCATGACATGGTGTTGTTCTATCCAATCCATGCCTATCAGTATGTCATATGAACCTAATGGTAGAATATTTAAGTCTATTTCTATTTGGATCCGTTCATGTCAATCTTGCAACTTTCAATAAGTTTAGAAATCTTCCTTTTTGTTCCCTTGGCTAATTGTACCAGCCATGGCTTACCATGCCTCTCCTTGTTTAATTTCCAATTTTCAACAATTTTGGGAGAAACTTAACTACAACAAGCTCCTGGGTCAATTAAAATGGAAATAGGTGTCATATAGATTTTACCATCTATATAGACCATGGTAGATTGATGGTTTTCATGTCTGCCTTCTAGGGAGGCACAAATACTGGGTGTTCTTTCCATACCTTCCACAGTTTCTTCTTCTTGTAAATTGTTTAGAACTCTAGTGGTTTTATTTGGGAAGTCCTTGTAGTGGTGGGATCCTTGACATACACAACACTTAGCTGGAAATGGGGTTGTTCTAGCTCCTCCATTCATTGTTTCCTTATTGACACTTTGTGCTGGCATATTTGGTTGTGTCCCAAACTTGTTAAAATTTTAGTTAGCTGGAAAACTGTTGCTTTTCTTTCGGTATAGAGGTGGTCTAAACCCCTTTCTTATGTTGTCCAAAGAGACTCTAAGATTCTCTTTATTTTTGTTAATGTTTTCATTCTTGTGTTGACTATGTTTGTAATAGAGCCTTGCCTTGTGTAAGGCCTCCAATGTCTTGGGTGCATCAAATTCAATTTTATCTTTGAAAAATGTAGGAAAACATCCTAGAAACTGTTGTATTTTTACCTTTTCGTCCTTAACATAAGGCACATAGTGTAACAGTTCTAAAAATATATTCATTAAAGCATCCATGGTCAGGGAGTTCATTTTTAAGTCATGGAATTATTTTATTTTCTTATTGTAAAATATTTCAGATATGTATTTTTCTTGAAAAAAATTCCTAAAGGTTCTCCACTTGAGATCCTTATCCTTCAATTTCTTAGTGAGTTTCATATAGTGCCACCATCTGGCATCTTTTCCATTCAAATTGTAGATTGCCAATCATGCCTTCATTTTGCTAGAATACTCATGTACTTGAAAGTACTTGTTCATTCCTAAAATCCATTCCTCGACTTTCTATCTTGTATCCATGTCTCATTTGTAAGTTGGAGCTTTGATTCTCCTGAATTCTCCTTGCAAACTCTCATCAGTTTTCTGTTTCTTTCTACGAGGAGATGGTGAATAAGCATCATAATAATTAATATAGTTGTAATCCATGGTATTGGATGAGTCTGAATGTTCTTCTTGATTCTTAAATCCTGAACTACGAGTTCTTTTCTTATGGTAATGTTTATCCATAGATTTATTTTTTGAGTTTGTTGCTTGTCTTTAGTGTCTTATTCCTGTTAAAGTTTGCAGTAGTTCTTCATTCAATTCATGTTTCTCCCATCTCTCATTTAGGTTATCATCTTTAAAACTTCAAAGTTCAACTTGCAGGATCTGTATTGTTTCCAACATATCAAAAGGTTTGAATGTCTTGAGACTGTCATTCATCTCTACCACCAGTTCCTCTTCCCGAGGTGGTGAATTCAAGTTCCCATTCTAACTGTTGTATCTTTCAACATTCATGATGTTTTTAGTTTCTGAAATAATTATGCAATGTGCAGCAAACCTGATTTTATTAGTTTAATAAATTTAAATTTGCATCGGTTAAGTAATAAGCTCATAGGTCATGAGCATTTGAATTTGGGCTCTGATACCACTTGTAATGTCCCTCAAAATAAACCCCCCAAAAAATATTAAAGGTCTCCGTAAATGTCCTAGAAACACATGTTTATATAAATTAACTTTAGCAATAAGAAGTTATTGGTGTTTTACTTATTTGCATTCTTAATTTCTATTTGTTCTCTAGCAGTCAATGTGCAGACTACAGTGTCATCCTTATTTAGCCTTCTATATTTTATTTCTTGACTGGCCTCTATGTGTGAAACTTATTCTTTTAATGCACTAGCATTTCTTTTCATGTATGAGTTGTTTAAGCCTATGATAGACTACACGTCCTATTTATTGACTTCATATACATTCACAAAACTGATAATTATATGTTTTGACTTCTCTAAATATGTTATGATATCCATGGCATTTTTGTCTTGTAATTGATGGCATGCTAGTCATGAACTTTATCGTCCTTGTTTATGTATGTTATGTTTGTCTTCTTTAGAGTTATCTTCTCCATTGGTAGATTTCTATCCCATTACTAGCGTGAGATTTACATAGCATTAAGCTAACATTTTCATGTTGTTTCATAGTCTTGTAAGTATTAAAGCATATACACTATCCTTACAAACCCAAGCTTACATTATAGTATACCTCATACCACGTATATGATTTTAGTGGCAGTAGATGTATATTTAGTACATCCCATGTGAAGGGAAAGTAATGTGAGGAATGGTGGTCCTCCACATTGACCCTACAATTAACATTGTACTTTGGGTTGAGTCTTCCCAGGGTTTCATTTGTGAATGATCATTTGGACTATTTCATTTCATTGTGGGAGAGAGAGGCTAAGGGATTCCCTTCTTCAAGCTCTCGTTCTGTAAAATGTTCCAAGTTTGGTAGAGCTACACTCTACTCTCCATACTTATCCTTACTGCTGGTTCAAGACGAGAACAACCCACTGAAATTTCATGGTCTAGTCTGGAAGCAATAATGACTTCTGTTAGATAAAAAATTTCCTATTCATTTTACCTCTGAGTATTTCCAGTCATAGTCTTCTGCGCTTTATGTTTTGGTTAGTACTAACTATATTGTGTTGGGGTTTATTTGTAGATAATCCTGGGCGTAGGGTTTCCAATGTTTACACCCAACTTGGCCTTTTTGTACTCTGGCAAGCTCATGGCCCTTTCTGTACCAACTTCCATCTATGGAGAGTGATCTCAAATACCTAATGAATTTTCATTTGGAGGAGGAGTCTAGGGTGATTGTTGTGGAGTTCTTGTGTTGCTCATGTATTCACCCAGTCTTGGCTCTGTCTCGCCTTGCTGGAGAGACAAGGGTTTAAGGCATGTTCTCTTTAAAGGTTCATGGATTGCCCCTCGTTACAGGGTTTATATAAATATATATTTACTTGTTTGTCAATGTGTTGTATATGGCCTATGTATATCGTTCTATGTATTGGATTTTATTCATCCTTGAAGGTGTTTTAACTTTCATATGTGTGAATGCTCTATTTTGGATTGGCTTGTTTTAAATTCCCGAGTATATACATACACTACTACAAAATGAGAGATAAATGACCAAACAAACGACCAAAATCCACATATAAATGACCACTAGTAGCAAATTAGTGGTCATTTATCACGTGACCAAAAATGTGGTCATATTTAGCTTGGTCATTTATAACTTATTTTGTGGTCATATATTTGGTCATTAATTGTCACAATTAATGACCAAATTTATGACCACATTTTTTATCACGTGATAAATGACCGCTAATTTGATACCAGCTATCGCCAACTCAAAAGTGGTCATTTATATGCATATTTTGGTCATTTTTTTGGTAATTTATCTCTCATGTTGTACTGGTGGTCATTTCTATGCAAATTTTGGTCATTTTTTTAGTCATTTATCCATTTTTAGTGGTTTCAGAATATATATAGGGCACAGAGGAATCGAACCATCAACCTCCTGCCTATAAGGCAAGTGCTCTACAATTGAGATAACACCCTTAAATAGAATTCCTTATGGATATATATGAGAATAAAATTTCCAACAATTAACACCATCTTGCCAAATTCTGGAAAAGGTTCACAAACCTAGGTAAGAAACAAAGATGACCCAATAGTCACCGAACCATGTTTAGGGTCTACTCCAATCTCTAGAATCCCTGCAAGAGCTTGCGCTTTTTTCTTGTAGCCCTTATTAGGGATTTATCAGACCGTTGTAGAAACCTACATCCTTGTAAGGGCTATGTCTCAATCACTGAGCCCTACTAGGGCCTTCAACAGTCAATGCCAACCCTAAATCAGTCAGTGACAGCCTTCAACAAAGTCATGAAGTCAAGGACATGGTCCTGAAGTCAAGGACACAGTCCTGAAGTCAACAAACTATCAACGACCCAATCAATCTGGTCAATAGTAGTATCACATAGTCAACGACAACCTCAAAATCCTCTCTTTTGGTCAATGAGTACCTCAAATCAGTGATGGCAATGGTTAAATGGGATGCTACAGGCAGTTACAGGATTTATACAAGCCCTAAGGGGATGTTATAGAATTATAGTGGATAGATCTAGGGCTTACATCATTTGCATCAGCAGGGCTTGCATTAGCAGGCAAAGTCCATTCTTCTTGGCAATTTTATCTTCAGACCCTCTTGGTATAAGTTCCCTAGAGGCAAGTTTATTTTTTGATGTAAAGTCTACTATATCTCTGCTAATGTAAAACTCAGTCATCTCATTTTTAAGGAAGATTATCCTTGCTGGGGATTTTATCCTTTGATAGGTTTCCCTAGGATAAAATTTTGTGTGCCCTATTGTGTTAATTGATCCATGATGAATGTTTTATTTTTCAAGTGCCTCTACTAAATTTAAATATCATTACTACAGTTCTGCTCTTAATTATCAGATCTACAAAATTATAAAAATTTAACAGTATGTACCACTATATGCATATACTCACGTGGTGTGTTCCCTTCAAAGAACAATATCATGATACTAAAATTTAAACCATCGACAATCAGTAGCTGCATTCCAATAAAATAGAATAGAAAACTTTCTCTGTAAGGATACGAACCATTTTTCCTGATTGATATCTTGAAATTAAACTACCATCAAGATCACTTTGCCTACACCCTATATCTTCATGTGGATTATATTAACCGTTTTTAGCTAGATTATGTATTGCCTTAATAATCCGTGACAACTTTAAAGTAGGTCATCCACTACTTTGAGACAAAGAAAAAATCACATATTTTTGCTAATATATAATCCTAACGAAGACATAAATTAGAGAATAATTATGATTTATCTTGATATATGAAGGTAGAGGAAGTGGCCCTTGGCATAATATACCAAAATGTACTATAAATAAGTTTCTCCAAGTAAATCACAGTTACATGTTTACTAAAACATATACTGACTTCATTCTTCAACAAAATACCTGAGCTAAATGCTGTACAAGATTGAATAATTAAGATATAGCAATTAATAAGCATGTGCATGTGTTGTTAAATAGGTAATTTCAACGAACATGCACAGGGAGGACTCAAGTATGAATGCATGGATGCTTCTTACATCGACACAAAATCATAGGCGTTATTGAAAATGTACAGATAGAATAAAGAACTTCCTAATTGATCTTTTGATACTGCTTAAGGTCACAAGAAACTAAGGGAGGGCTACTTCAGGTATATTATCGACAAAGATTAAACATTGTGACAAGAAACTAACCAAACAAAATGGCAGAAAATAAAAATATTTTAGCTTAAGAAATAGGTATATAACATAGGGGATGAGAAGACAAAGTATAGACAACATACAAACATGCTAATGTAGGAGAGAGAACACTTTTCCAACCACGCTTATGCTCTTATGCACTTGACATTACATTTTTATCATCAAGTGCATGCCTTAAGGTGATGGAATCTTGGATATTGAACACCATAGAATTTGAATTCTCATAATTGAACATCATGAAATCAAACTTATCAACTATTGAACACAACAAAAATGAAGTTATAAATTACTGAATACCACAAAAATGAATTTATCAATTACTGAAAGCCACGAAATCAAAGTTATCAATTATGAAATTAATTGTTAATAATTATAATGCTCAAGCACAATCTCATCAGATATTATATTACACTAAGGAGTTTCTCTTACAATTAAATTAATCTTGCTATGGGTTGAAAACTTGAATACATAAAACACTTCTGAATATGCTCTGAAGTTGATAGAGTATTGAACCTAAAACCGCTAACCGTGTTATCAAATGTGTAAGAAAAGAAAAAAAATATAAGTTACAAAATTATTTCCTCTTGTACACTCATATTAAGCGTCTTATGAGGAAGTACAATACAGTTAGCCACTACTACTTCATCTTCAACGGTCACGTCCTCACGTGGTCAACCAAAGCAAGGTGAATATAACATTTCAGAGAAAAAGAAAACATTGACAACCCTCCTAGATTCATGAACGTTACTGCTTACCAAGAATTTTAATTCCAAGTTTTGATGTATAGTTTGCCTCACCTTGTAAGACATAAGCGTGTTTCTGGAAGAAAATAACATATAAGTTTATAACATATAGAAACCTTATTTGAATATTTTGCAACCAATTTATTTGATTGGGATAAAATACTTGCCTGAACTCTCGACCATCTTCCTATTGATGACTTCCACCCAATGATGGAGTACATCACAATAAAATTCTCCTGCCACAAAAGGAAAAGACAAATTGTTAAAATAAGAAAACCTTATGCACCAAATATCAGAACTCCACAGTTAAGCGCACTTGGGTTAGAGTAGTTCAAAACAAATCAAATAAATAATAAAACCTCCCAGGTGAGAAATGAACATCCAAAAAGTTATTTTACCTTCAGCTCTACATCATCAAGGATTATGCAACCAATCAATCTAACCCCTGCCCCAATACGAGAATTTTCCGAAATAGACACATTTGGCCCAATTTGCTCCAGCAAACTATGATTAGAAAGAATTTTAAAATTTTGTCAAGAAATAAACATGAAAACAAGCACTAGGTATGTCTCCTACCTTTGCTGTTGGATGCACTTTTGCTGAAGGATGAATGTAGACATCACCAACAATAATTGCAGTCCTATCACCATCACTCTTTGCTAAGAGTTCATGACTAGAAAGTCGATATTGTGAAAGGTATAGTGAAGAGCATCTCAGAGACATTCTGAAATAAAGAAACAAAAATTCGTAATTCCTTGGGCATAATATGGAATTCCTGCAAAAGTTGATTTACATGTGTACTTGTGAATTACCCTAGAGTCTTGATCTGCTCCCAGAAATATGATGTCTCATATGTGTACAATTTTCTCTTCCCAGCAAGAGGACTCAATATGTCTTGGTCTAACCTAACAAAATCTGCTGGCAGGGCCCTGCCAAAGGCACAATGACAAGTGAGAATCACAAACGACAAGCATTTTAGTTGCAATCTATCTTAAATAAAACAAGATCAATTACTCTCTAAATATTCCCATGATGTCACATGTTACGTTTCAAAATTAAGACAAATATTCCCCGCATGTAACTACTCTCCCTGTATGAGTGGATTACTCAAAAGGAAGGGTTTCTAAAAACTTCAATTATTAAAGATGGAACAAAGGTTATATCCATTAGCATCTAGAACAATCACCCAAAAACAAGACAAAAAAAGGGCATAATTAGCGGGGAGGGAAAGAAAGAGTGTTCCCATATTTTCTGTCCTTAACATAAATATTTTAAGTTTATCTCATACCCATTGCCTACCAGGATACCTATGGCTTGGGGTAAGATTGATAAAGTTCTTGAAGATTTGGAGGAGCTTAGGCATCTGACTTTTAAGGAATCCGTTGTGACATTTCTTACTTTATTTCTTGCTTTGTAGTATTTTTATTATTGGGTGTCATAATAGCAAGTAGTTTTCTTAATTAACAAATTATGAAATATTAGCAACATGAGAATCTTGATCTAAGTTTAGAGAACTATATCCAACCATGATTGCTGTAGAATAATCGTTGGATTCCATAATAGGTGTATCATATTCCGGGTTTGATAGATTCTAAGTAAATGAGGTGGAAAATTGGCAAGAATAACCCTAAAACTCGTATATACAAGCTGTAATCATGGTGATGAAGACAGTAACCCTAAATTGCGATGGAGACAAAAAAATATTTTATGGCATAGTAGGAGAGCAGAGAGAGATCTCATTTTATTCTCAATAATGATATCTTCAGTTAAATATATAGATATGACTGGAAGCTCATTCGGAGAGGGAGCTAATACAATCATCAATAATGCTCTCTTGTGGTTAGAAGTATGGTATCAAACTCATTCATCCAACGCATCAACCAATGACATCTTTAGGTCTACAATGAATGCTTCTTCAGAGAGCTTAACTAGGTGATTCATCATGATATTTATATCTCTCACAAATGAACAGTCAAAGACAAAAATTTGAGATTGCATCTGAGAATGATCCCTTTAGCTTTTCAAGGTGAGTAACACCCTTTGTCGAATCTCCCGGCAGGCGTTGTGCCTGTTTTCAATGGAGATGGGGTCAGGAGCCTGAAAAGGCATCCGGACCAATTCCTCGCCATATGTGATATTCACTTGATCACTCAGGATGACATCATGGTTAGGGTTTTCCTTCAAACATTGATTGGCCCCACATATGACTGGTATTTATCACTTCCCATTAGATCTATCACATGTTTCAATGATATAGAGAATTCTTTTATAGGAAAATATGCTTGTCCAATTGTGTATCATACTCTTCTCACTCAATTTACGTAAATCCATCTCGATAAGAATGAAAATATAAGAGATTTCAATGTATGTTTCTTTCACATGCTTCAGAAAATTCTCGAAGAATAATTCCCAAACGAACCAGTTGTGTTCAAGTGCCTCTAGAGACTCTTGGGTCTGCTTATTTTCTAGGGCTTCCTTAGGCTTCACAATGTTCCAAAATGCACTCGGTGTGAGATGATCTTTTGAATTGTTGTAGCAAGTAAACGCTAATGCAGGACGAACTTATGAAACTAATGTAACATACTTTTCACTAGGATGGAAGCACCCAGGTATCTCCATTAGTAGCTAGTCCCAACCAAGAGTTCTTGCCAATATTCTAGCTTCCACCTCTGGAAAGTTTAAACGTAGATATGCGAGTTGCAATTGGATAGGGGATAATACCACTAATATGTGCATGTGACGGTTCTATGTTAGTAATACCATTGCACCCATTGAAACCATTGAACCACCATAATAAAGAGATAAAGCCGTGATGATACACAAAATGGAAATCATAGGTATAAAGTTGTGCAGAAGCAATGCTTCACCTTTGATAGAATGAGCAGATGATCATTCTATCCACAAAAAACCTGATTCCACAGGCCGTTCAGTGAACGAGCCCATGATGAAGTAAAATTAAAAAGAACGCAAAGCCAACATTTAAAATAGAATTTAACATAACATTGCTCCTTGTGTTTTTGGACAATCTACCTAAGCGAACTTAAAGGCCAAATCTCCTTAGTCTAACTAGATCTAGAACAAATAAATACATAATAGAATCAGCTTCCCTAGATCAATAGAATCATAAAGTAACAAGCAAGTATCTGACCTTATATTTACGATCCCTTTTGCTCCCCGCTTGACTTGATGCTCCAAAACCTTCAGATTTGCAGCTGCAAAGCCCTGTTGAACAAGCAAACACAAACAAGCAGTATCACATATGATTGATCTAAGCTAACAGTTAAGGAAGTAATCTCTACACATTAACAACATGATAACATATATGGGAAGAGATTGTATTAATTGTAATGAAAGATAGTGCAATAGAGAACATTACAACCTATGCCTTAACGTCACAACCTTCCTTCCAACAAGCCAAACCAAAGCCTCCAAGGATGAAGTAGGACTCCCAAGGATGTACAAAGATCACCTAATCAAATTCCACCAGCATGAGAGTGTTATAGACCTTCCTCCCTTTGGAATGGACAGGAGCTTCATATTTATAAGCTCAAGTGGATAAAGTAGGTTGAGAAATTATGGGAGAATTCTAAGGGATCGTCCCTAGAGGTTAGGGAACCGAAGTACAACTCACCTATTAGTTAGGGATAGACATCCACCTTACCCTACTTCGAGAAGTCGCTCGAAGGTACCATTTAGCCATTTCAACCAACCCCGACGCATGTTGTATGAGGACAATCTACGCCAGGAAGGGGCAAGCACAGGTTGCATGAAGGAAACCTGAGCCACCGACGCAGGCTTCCATATGACACTCTGCGTCGAGCCTAGTCATGCGCTTCTTGCTAGAATACAAGATGCGCAGTCCCAACTAGAAAATGTGGACAAAGGATCAAAGACTTGCTCTAGATGACTTCTGGTCAGGGAAACTTCAGGGATCAAGGCATTGATTTAACATAGGACTCATGATGATGAGATTTAGGTGTAACAGAATGACCCCCAAAGCATGAAGCTTTCAAATTGAGATAGGTGATATGCTTTGCAAGACAGATGGAAAGCAATTGTTGGTCAGAAGGTGCTAGTGCAGTACTACTGACTTTGAAATATAAGTCTCACATAACTCACAACATGGCTGCCGACCAATACAATGCAGATCCATGGTAGTAAAGACCGACTGAACACAATCATGGCTATTGGACAAAATCGTAGATCCATGATGAGATGATAACACAACCATGACCAATACAAAGTGGATCCTTGTGATATGACCCAAACAATCTCCATTCCAACCTGGGTAGAATATGAAACAACCCAGGGTCATCAAGCCGAACCCGCAATAATACGAATCTATCCACGTGATTACAATGTCTTGGAGTCGAACATGGTAGAAACCACTTGATTACCGGCCATTGATGTATACCGTTAACAAGCGCGAGGGAAACATCATTAATGTCAATGATTCCCAAGGTATCATAGTACATACTATCGAGCGTGAATTAATGAGTTGAGGTAAAACACTCGACGAGATATTTCAATCAAGAGACAATGATGTAAACTCATGTTGAAAGCGAGGTAACCTGCCATTAAGGCATGCTGGCCCAAGGTACTTGATTGGTTTCTAGATTCTATCCTCGGATGATGTGTTGAAGTCAACAAGGATGAATCAGTTTAAGGAGGGCCATGATGAATCCCCCATCATCGACATGAAACACGATCACAGATGTTTGGAGTAAATCGGATAGTAGAGTGATGTGTAATACTAACTCAGGGTAAACTGACAAAAAAGAAGGTACACCGACTATAGATAGATGAATAATGAACATCTCTTGAACATGGGCATGGCATGACTTGGAAGTATTGAAACGACGAGAACAATACCAACCCATAATTCAATTGATGATGAAAGCATTCTTCTTATGACCCAAAGGAGTGACGACACTCATGGAATTAGCAGGACTCGGAGACAAATGGATTCGAATGCATATGCAACTAAGTGCCATGTTCAAGAGAGACTATGTACTCCCATAACTACAATGAACACAATCTCATCCCTATTACCGATCATGATTGATGAGTACCTCTTTTTTTTTTAACAAGCTTGAGGAGGGTAACATATGCTCAGTATAGATCATCCCATGGATGATTCCAATCCCAAATGTTTTACGAACCTAGGATAGGAGGGGTTCATCCCATAATGGGCCCTTCCGTGTCCAATTTTAACGAGTCCAAAGAAGGTGAAATCGGCATCATTTCATGTTTAGAGAGTATGAAAAGAACTAAAGAAGACTCCAAAATTCGTTTGTTCGTAAAGGTAGTCTTTTCGCCCGAAAAAGGGTAAAACAACGCAAGAGAGAACTCTTTCAGCCATGACTGGATGGAATGCTCCTTTTTCGTAAATAGCACCTCCTGGTCCGAAAAAGGGGTAAACTATCACCAGGATGATGATCATTCAAATACTTTTACAAGCGTGGACGCAACAAGCTCACTTGGAGATCTTTTCGTATTTCGAGAGTCTGAAAACAGCTTAAAGAAAGACTCTGAGGGGTTCCTTTTTTGTGGATGTTTAACGAGCCTAAAAAAGTGATAAACTATAACTTGCTAACTTATTTTCATTATTTTACGAGTACGAGAAGGAACAAAGAGTTAGCTTCGTGTCGTCATTAATTTATTTTAACGAGCGGGATAATGACACAAAAATGCTTGAAGAGTTGTTCACACTCGATGACCAGTGTGAAAAGGATACAAACATGAGCAATCATTTATGACATCTTACTACACTTGCAAATCTACGAAAACTAGGTCGAAACAGTCAATTAGGTGTTCAGACATGCAAAACACTTCCAACTATAGGAAAAATAGCCCAATAAACAAATAAATTAAAAAAGGAATATTCCGTTTTCAATATAAATAGGACCAAATAGTGAAACATAATTACTATTGTTTTTTACCAAGTTGGAGAGTGAAAGTGACCTTTGGAGAGTGATTTTCAACCATTGATTGCAAGAGACGTGATCATTCGTTTCCTGTGCCGTTAGTGTTAGGTAAACCTAAACTCTTCCTTCTTTCTTTTTAGCAGTTTACATTTTTCATTTCCTTCCATTTTTTGAGTTTTGAGCTTGCTTGATGGAGGGATATTGCACCCACGGATCAACGTAGTTTCCCTTTTCAAGAACTGTGTCGAGGGTGTACCGGCACAAATACCGAAAGACTGTCTTGTGCCGACTGTGCCCTTTCCAAAAGGACGGGCTACGTCGGCACAAGTCTGCATGGAAAGCTCAAAATCCAACCAAAGATGAATTCTTTTGATGGTTTGGAAAGGTCCTTATGATGTTTTTATGGACTTTTGGACAGGGTTCAAGTGAACACAATGGTCGAATGGCGCGAATGAGAGAATGGGCTCGATGATGCCCAAGCGGAAAATGATCTGCAATACATGGCCGCATTGTGGAACTATGGGTTACTGAAATAATTCTAGGTTCCGAGCATGAGGACCCAAGTGACAATATTGGAGCACTTGATCCAATGTTGGGATCCGATGCACCAACATTTTTGTGATAGGTGTTCATACCTTGACTATAGATATCAAGGATATCTATTTATTAACGGGGCTATCTCGATGGGGGAATCCTATATCATTATCAGGATCACGAGGAGGTGATCGTACCGTAGAGGATTTGATAGACCAATGATGCACTGATGGCACCCAGATGATAGTTGGGAAGATTCCCATCAAAGAGGTTAGTGATCGATATCTTCGCACAGTTCTGTTTACCATTGTGAGGGTGGCCGACAGTAGGTATTCTCATATGGCGAGCAAGTCCCAGATGATGTATGCTGAGGAGTGCATGGCTCCAATGGTCTTCAATTAGTGTGAGGGACTCCTTGCAAGTTTGCGAGAATAGCTCACCAAGTGTTGGCGCGGGCGATGAAACAATTTGGTTATGGCTCGGTTGTAGTTTTGTTCTTCCTGGAGCAGGTGTCGCATATGTGCCCGCAAGTCGATATAGAGGATATGGATCCGAGAGATACACACATGATCCGTTGGATGAAAGTGCTTGCTCGGCATGGCGGCGGTGGTCCCATTATCACTTTTGGTACACCCTTCTTTAGGTGGTTGAGGGTTCAACTCCTCATGGTTGAGGACAATCCATACGACGGACCGAATTCAGGGGAGATCCAGACCTAGTGCTCCCCTAGGGGATGCAGTGGGGTGACATCAGTAAGAACAAAAAATCTACTTTTTTTTTCATTTTATATATATTTGATGTTTTTGGAGTAGTACTGATGGTTGAAAAATGTTTGATGCAGATGTGGGCCCATCACGACCAGTTGGTGTCTCCAAGCGACCGGTTGGTGTCTCTCCATTTGCATGGAGAGGAGCAGTTCTGGTGCTGGTTTCCATAGCACGTGATGCCATATAAGAGTTGGATGAGCTGGAGGAGAACCTCCAACATTTGACTCTAGACATTCCATATCCCAGGGTTCATGATTTACCTTACTGGTACCACTGTCAAACTGTTGGAGTGTTTGAGCGTTTCTATTCTCTACTTAGGAAAGTAGCAAGGGCGATAATCTACTACCATGAGCATTGTGTAGACTAGACTCCCTTGTATATATTTACGTACTGAAAGCTACAGGCTTCATATTTTGTATCAGGATATATTTACTGAAAGCTTATACGCTTCATATTTTTGTATTAGTACTGCATTTTGATATGATATATAAAAAATATATTGGTGAATTTATACACTGTGTTCTTATGGATGATTATGGAATCTTGTTTATATGCTTTTTTATGCATTATGTAAATTTCATGCCACTATTATGTTTATGAATTTTTTCATGTATGTGCAATGTACCAATCCAATATGAAATTGGCCATGGAATCAGCAATAGTGTTCATGACTCTTGAAATGTTCAGGTATTGAACAGATTCGAAGGACCTCTCCAAGAGATGTACTCGTCAAAAAAGATGGAGTAACGTGGGATCACGGATGGCGTAGACAAGGTTAAGGTGGGAGAGCACTGATTGTGAGTCAAGTTGGATGACAATGTGGTCCATACCAAGGGAAAGAGTGTTAGTTAAGACTCCAATCACCATGTGATATTCTGTGGCGTTGTTAGTTGCGTACCCTAGACAACTCCCTCCTGAACTAATGAGCTTGCCGATAGGGGAATAAGGTAACCAGGCTGCCGAAGCGAGGCTGTGGGTATGCCGATTGGCGCCGTCAGTGAATCCAAAATAGGTTTCCATCTACGCATGCAGGAAGAACATGATATATGCATAAATCCAAGATCCTAACACACTAAATCAAAGTGTCAAACCACACAAAACACACACCATATATAGTATATACAAGATAGTAATGTGTGAAAAACTCAGGCATAGTATCTCTTCAGGTAGATGCCATTGCGAGGCTCCCCTAGAGATATTCCATCATAATCCTCAAGCTCGTAAGCTCCCTTCTCCAAGGCAGGTTTTACAACATATGGCCTGTTCCACACGGACTCAAACTTTCCTACCCGTAGCTTACCATGTTTCTGGTCATACGTGAGGACCAAATCCCCCTCGTTAAAGTCACAAGGTTTGACTAACTTATCGTACTAGTATTTAATGTGTTTTGTTGGCAAGAGTAGCATTGCAGTAGGTTTCGTCAAGTTTTTCCAAGTGAAGGAAACGTTCTTGCTTGGGAGTGGTGTGCAGGAGAAGTTCGACTGCAAGTTTCAGTGATGGAATCTTGTACTCTATTGGCAGGAACTGCATCCAATCCCTACACTAGTTGGAAAGGTGTGAACCCATTGGTAGTCTTAATGGAGTTATTGTATGCCCATAGGGCCAAAAAGAGCATGTTATGCCAGTTTGATTTGTGAGTACCCAGGATGCATTGAATCATAGTTTTCAAGACCTTATTGATGGCCTCTACTTGTCCATTGAACCGTGGGTAGTATGGGTTGAGTCCACATGGAGAAAACCAAATCTGGCTCTCAATTCATCTACCATTTTGTTTTGAAAATGAGATTCGTTATCGGTAAAAATGGATTGAGGGATTCCGAATCGCACAATGACATGGTTAAACATGAAGAGTGCAGTGATTTTCTATCTTCATTATACGTAGGAATAGCCTCAACCCATTTAGTGAAATAATCGACGGCTACAATGATGTAACCATGCCCCTCGACTGAGGTAGGTTTACAGTGCATGAAATATATGCCCCATTTAGCAAAGGGACCGACGACAATAACCGGATGTAAAGGGGATTGATGGGAGCACTTTTTGAATTGAAACTGTTAGCATGGGGGACACTTCTTAATGGCCTCAATTCAATCCTTGAAGATCGAAGGCTAGTAGAATCCTCTGCATAGTATTTTCTGGGATGTAACCATCCCAGAAAGATGACCGCCACAAGCTCCGAAGTGACAGTCACTTAGTACGTGTTCATCCTCTTCGTGTGTTAAACAACGTCGAAGGATAGATTCTACGCCACGAAAATACAAGGTATCACTGATGATCAAGTAATACTTGGCGTGGTGGCGGATACGATGACGATCTTCATGAGATAGTTGGGGGTTGAACCATTGGGTTTGAAGATATAATGTGATATCTCCATACCATGGGTCAGACGTGCTGATGAGAAACAATGACTCGTATGGAAGGGAGTCAATGGGATCGGTTCCCAAATCAACATGGGGAAGATCGCAAATGAGTTCCAGAAACACCAGGGATTTCTTTGACTTGGCTTTCTAGAAGAGGAGATCAAATTCCTGAAGTATCATGATCCAGCGTGAATACTTTCCCTGAGCACTTGACGTGTAAGAATGTGGTACATGGGGTTCGAGTCGGAAATAACGATAGTGGTGCAGAGTAGGATGTAGTGACATAAATTTTGGACGGCAATGACTGCCGTGAGAGTGAGTTTCTCGACATGTGAATAACAGGTTTTAGAGTCAATAAAATGCTTACTAAGGTAATAGATCACATGTTCCCAGGCGTTATCATTTTCCTGGACCAAGACCATGGAGATCATGGTGGCAGAAGCGATAAGATAAAGTATATAATCCTTATAGTAATTGGGAGGTTGGAGCATAGGGGCATGATTAATGGAAGACTTCAAGCTGTCAAAGAATTGTTGGGCTTGGACATCCAAGATGAAAGGGATGTCCTTCTTCAGCAATAGCATATAGCCCTGTGTCTTTTGAACAAAATTATAGACAAAAATCTGTAGGTAGGTTTCCTTCCCTTGCAAACTATGTAGTTCCGTGATATCGGTAGGAGGTGGGAGAGCGACAATGGCTTCCACCTTCAAGGGATAATTGTGGATCCCCTCCTTTGAGACTATGAAACCTAGGAGGTGTCCCAATTCAATGCAGAAAATAAACTTGTGAGGAATTAGGTGGATGTTATATTGCCTGCATCTGAGGAATACATCCGTCAGATGATCGATGTGGAACTCACGATGTTGTGAAGAAGCAAGGAGATCGTCGAGATAGCGCTCCACAAAGTCCTTCACATCATGAAAAGCATACGACATGGCCTGCTGGAATGTAGCACCAACATTTTTAAGACCAAAGGGGAGTTTACAATAAGAAAACGTACGCCAAGGGAAGATGAAAGAAATCTTGTGCTGGTCGACCGGGTGGATCTCTATTTGATTATAACCGAAAAATCCATCCATAAACAAGAAGATGATGCTCCCAGCGCAATTGTCGATGATCTGATCGATGAAGGGAGTAGGGTAGTTTTCCTTAGGAAATCCTTGTTCAGGTACCTATAATCGACATAGATCCTAATAGTACCCTACTTCTTGGCCACACAGATGACATTGGAGACCCATTCTATTAAAGGAACATGATAGATAAAGTCGACCTTCAAGGGCTTTTCAATCTCAGTTTTAATTGTCGCAGTTTTTCGAGGGTGTACTGGTCGTAATTTTTGGCGGACAAGATTAGTGTCAGGATAGGTTTTGATCTCATGCAAACAATAGCAGGATCAATCCTGGGCATTTCCTCATAGGTCCATGTCAAAACGTCGCGAAATTGTTGAAATAAGGCCGTGAATGTGGTGAGCTCCTCACAAGAGCAAGTCTGGCCGATGCGGATATGTTCCATGACACCGGGTGTAACGAAGATGTCAATTGGGATGGTGGGCATGATGTTTTCCATGTTTCCTTCCGTAACCATATCGCAAGTGAGGATTGGTGAATGTGGGAAAGGATAGACATCTGGTGTAAAAATGGTTGTGATAGATTTTTCCACATAATCTAATGAGGGTAGGAAAGACGATCGATGGTGAAGGTATTCCCATGGAGGTTCATCCGTGCTCATAATTTCCATAATGGACTCATCCAAATGGAAAGTCCGGAGAAGAGGATCTAGTGAGGATGATGTCCACTGTAGAGAACAAGATGTAGAGGCCACCACCAAGTGGTCCTCAGGGGCTGACTGGATAGCCTCATAAGTGGCTTCAGCTAGTGAGAGAGGCATAGTATCTCCAATCAAATGCATGGTGACCTCATTGTTGATGTATATGTAACTTCAGAATTTATTTAATTTATGTATTTCATATATATTTATTGTACCCTTATAAGAGATGTGTTATTCCTCTATAAGGAAGTGTCGCCAGGTGTATTGAAAAGTGTCGCAAGTGTGTGTACTTGGCGATGGGTTATTAGACCACCATGTGTGGGGTCGGCCCTGAAATATATATTATATTGTGGATGTACCTAGCTAGACAAGTCAGCCCCATAAGGTCATTGGGCAAATAGGTTAGTATAAATAGAGATCGGGAGATCTCTATTTGCATCACTTAGAAACTCACACTTCTCTCACTCAGAAAGTGGCACACTAGTGAGGAGGAGGATCATCTGCTACTAGGAGACTATCTCAGTGTATTTTGGTTGTACTTTGGTTGAGCCATTGCTCTCTCTATCTCTGAGGAAGTTGTGGGGTTTTTCACCTTAGGGTTTTCCCCATGGAAACTTTGTGTCTCTTGTCTCTGATGCTTTTGATTCTTGTGACGCTTGTCATTCTTATTGTGATTGTCATGCATTGATATACTGTATATGTTATTCTCTCAGTGAAGATCCTAGAGTATTGTGAATTAATGCTCAAAATTTAACATGGTATCAAAGCTAACCTGAGAAGAAGACATTTTGCAGTGACGAAAACTTGAGTTTCTTGTTTATTGGGTTTCTCTCCACAATTTTTGGAAAAGTAGTATAGTAGATTGACTCTACTCATAAAGGAGAATCTATCTATCCAATCAGAATTCAATTTTGAGCATTTTTAGATTTGTCCCTAAAAATTAGGGTTTCCACAAAAATAGGAATTTCTAAAATCTGAAGACATAGCTAGAAGCTACTTACCAAAATCGAAGTTTAGAGCTTTGGATCAAGATTTTTGGCTGGGTAGATCTCTGGGAAACTCAAACCCTAATTCAGGGCTCTCCCTAGTGAACCTGAGAGGACAAAAAGGCAATTCTGAAGGGTAAAGCTCTGCTGATCTCAAATTCTAAATACACCAGGCTGATTACCTCATCAAGGCGCATCTTTCTATCCTTTCAGAAAGTTGAAATTCACATTTTGAATTTTTAGGGTTTTTCAACAAACCCTAATCCGGGACCAGATCCAGTTTTTTCAGCATTTCAAGTGGTAAGACCTAAATCTTTTACATTTCCATTTGAATTACTCTTTAAGATGTCTCACCATACCAAGCTTGAGGATAAGCTTGAAGGGGCTGATAACTTCTGAGCTTGGAAGTATAGGATTGAGTTAATCCTGGAAGAGAATGAGTTGGACTCATATGTAAAAGAAGACATCCCTATCCCAGAGGATGAAGAGGCTAAAGTATTGCATAAGAAGAACTTGGTCAAGGCAAAGAGAATCATTGTTGATTCTATCAAAGACCATCTCATACCCCATGTGTCTTCTCTAAAGACACCCAAGGAGATGTTTGACTCTTTGGCCAAGCTATTTGAAGGGAAGAACATAAATCTGAAGATGACCTTGTGGAACCAATTGAAGGGAGTAAAGTTTCAGAATGGAGAAACCATTCAATCTTATTTTTCTAGGGTCTCTCAGATTAAGGAACATTTGGAAGTGGTAGATGAAATGGTGGAGAATGGTGAAGTTGTGATGACCACTCTAAATGGCCTACCTAGGTCATGGGATTCCTTTATTCAAGGAATTTGTGCAACGAAGAAGTTGATCTCCTTGAACAGATTGCAGGAAGAATGTTCTCAAGAAGAAGTAAGGCTTGTGGCCCGAGAAGAAAAGATGGGAAGTGAAGATCAAGCTCTCACAGTACACACCAAGAAAGGAATGTCAAAGAGAGAGCACTCTCATACCAAGAAATATTCACACTATCATCAACATAAAGATAAGAAAGATATCAGATGCTTCACATGTAATGAGAAAGGTCATTTTTCTTCAGAATGTCCCAAGAACAAAAGGAACAACAACACCAAGAAGAAGAAGGGTAGTAGGAAAAGATATCATGCTCATGCTGCTAAAGATGATAACCACCCAAGAAGAAGGCTAGGGCAGAAAGTGATGATAGTGATGATGACTCATCAAGTGAAGAAGAATATATTGTAATCTCTTCTCTCACAGGTACTATCTCCCATTGTTGTAATGATTGGTTAATTGACAGTGGGGCTTCCAAACACATGACTGGGTTTAAGGAATCTTTTGTGAATCTATTTGAACATGAATCACCCCAAAAGGTGAAACTTGGGGATGATCATCAATACCCAATCAAAGGAAGTGGTGAAGCTTCCTACAACCTAGATTCTGGAAAATCTTTGAAGATGAAAGAAGTCCTTTATGTACATGGGCTCAAGAAGAACTTACTCTCCATCTCTGCATTGGATACAAAAGGTATGAGGGTTGCATTTGTGGATGGCCAAGTCCTAATGTGGCCAAAAGTAAGGACCATAGATGATGCAGTAGTGATTGGAGAGTAAGAGGGAGGTTTGTAAAAATTGAAGGGACAATCTGAACATGCCATGGTGCATGAATCCATGGAGCCAAGTGAACTTTGGCATAGAAGACTTTCTCATATGCACTATAGGGCACTTCCAATTGCAAGAAAGGCTGTAGAGGGTCTTCCTGAAATCAAGACCAAACATGAAAGTGTTTGGAAAGGATGTGCAAAAGGTAAGAACATTAAGAAGGCTTTCCCAAGCAGTGAAAGCAAGGCAAAGGATATCCTAGAAATCATCCAATCAGATGTATGTGGTCCTATGTCATCTAGTTCTCTAAGTGGGTATGTTTACTATGTCTCATTTATTGATGAATTCTACAGGAAGACTTGGGTATACTTCTTGAAGAACAAAGATGAGGTGTTTGATAAGTTCAAGGAATTCAAAACCTTGATGGAGAATCAAACTGACAAGAAGATCAAAACATTTAGATACGACAATGGTGGAGAATTCACCTCATGTGACTTCAAGAAGCTTTGCAGTGATTCAGGGATTAAGAGGGAGTTGACTGCTCCTTATAATCCTTAACAGAATGGAGTTGCAGAAAGGAAGAACAGAACAATCATGGAAGCAGCAAGGGCAATGTTGCATGACCAGGATCTACCTATGCATCTATGGGAAAAAGCAGCTAGAACAACTGTATATGTTCAGAACAGAACACCCCACAAGATATTGGACAACAAGACACCAGAAGAGGTCTTTTCTGGTAAGAAACCTGAAGTCAGCCATCTCAGAATATTTGGTTGTACAGTATACACACATGTCCCAAAGGAAAAGAGGACCAAGCTAGATCCTTCAGGAAAAAAGGGTATCTTTGTGGGTGATAGTGAAAGCTTGAAGGCTTACAGAATATACTTTCCAGGGTTCAAGAAGATTGATGTCAGCAGGGATGTAACATTTGATGAAAAATCGACATTCATCAAATCAAGGAAGGCACCTATCGAAGTTTATGAAGAACCTACAGAAACTAGATTTCAAGACACTACCATGACTGAAGCAATTCCAGAAGTTGTTCATGAGTTTGAAGATCCGCAAGAACTTGCAAATCCACCCCATGAGGATAACTCTCACAAGAGGAAACCTGCATGGGCTAGAGAGCTCATTCAATATGCAGAAAGATTTGGCATTCCAGAAGAAGAACACAGAGCAAAGAAGAGAACCAGATCACATACTAGCTATGTTTCTTTACTCCGTGACATTATGAACAAAGAACCTTCCAGTTATGAAGAAGCAGTGGAAAAGAAAGAATAGAAGGATGCCATGGTTGAGGAATACCAATCAATAATGAAGAATGATGTTTGGGATGTTGTCCCAAGACCTAAAGGGAAGTCTGTTGTGACTTCCAAATGGATCTACAAAATCAAGCATGTTGCAGATGGCAGTGTAGAGAAATACAAGGCAAGATTCGTAGCTCATGGCTTCTCTCAGAAAGAGGGAATAGATTATGAAGAAAATTTTGCACCTGTAGCCAGGTATACTTCCATCAGAACAGTACTTGCCCCGGCTGTAGCAATTAAATGGAAAATACACCAGATGGATGTCAAGACTACTTTCTTGAATGGTGTAGTTGAAGAGGAAGTATATGTGGAGACCCCACTCGGTTTTGAAATACATGACAGGGAGTCATATGTGTGCAGATTGAGGAAAGCCTTGTATGGCTTGAAGCAAGCTCCTAGAACTTGGTATGGTAGGATGGACAGTTTCCTATCTAGTTTGGGCTTTACCAAAAGTAAAGCGGATTCCAACCTTTACTACAAGGTTGAGGAAGGAAATCCTGTGATTCTACTTATGTACGTGGATGACTTATTTGTAACAGGGGATGACAGATTGATTGCAGATACTAAGAGGAAGCTTGCTGCTAAGTTCGATATGAAAGATTTGGGAATGATGCATTATATCCTAGGTATGGAGGTGTGGCAGAATGCAGGTGGGATCTTCCTTGGTCAAGGGAAGTACACAATAGATATCCTAAAGAGATTCGGGATGATGGATTGCAAGGCCATGGCCACACCCATAGCATCGAACCTGAAGCTTCTATGTGATGCTTCATCTCAGCTGGTTGATGTCTCTATGTATCGTCAGATGATTGGGTCCTTGATGTACCTGATGAACAGGAGACTAGATATTTGCTTTGCTGTGAACACATTGAGTCAGTTCCTGACAGATCCGAGGAGTGTTCACCTGGTTGTTGTAAAGCATGTTCTGAGGTACCTAAAGGGTACAGTGAATTATGGGCTCAAGTATGAAGCGAATCAAAAGTTTAACCTAGAGGGTTATGTTGATTCAGATTGGGCTGGAAATGATACAGATAAGAAGAGCACATCTGGGTGCTGCTTCAGTATGGGATCAGGTGTGATCTCTTGGTTTAGTAGGAAGCAGTCCTACGTAGCACTGAGTATAGCTGAGGAAGAGTATGTTGCAGCCTGTTCAACTAGTTGTGAGGTAGTATGGCTACGGAAGCTACTGTCTGAGTTATTTGATCTCCCATTGGATGCTACTGGTATCTTCTGCAATAACCAGAGTTGTGTGAAGCTGTCTGATAACCTAGTGTTTCATGAAAGGTCGAAACACAAAGAGATCAAATATCACTATATCAGGGATATGGTGTAGAGAGGAGTTGTGAAGCTCCTGTATGTTGCGACGGACGAGCAGATTGCAGATGTGCTGACAAAGCCACTGGCTAGGGTGAAGTTCGAGTACTTCAGGGAGAGGCTGGGTGTTCTTCAGATCAAGGACACTTCAAGGAAGAAGTGATGGACACATTTGCTGAAGCCATTCCAAGCATGTTGGAAGGAGGATTTTTCACATGGCTATGGATGTAAGCGTTGGATGATGAGCATCAGGATGAAGTTCTAGTTTCTGCTTTGTATGATCAGTTGGATCATTTATATATGTATGTACGCATCATGTTGGATGCTGGATATGATCATTTGGATCATTTATATATGTATGTACGCATCATGTTGGATGCTTGGACCATGTATCTATATATGTATCAGGTGGTTACATTGTATGATCAGGTGGATCATGTATGGTGATTTGTATCATGTATTTGTATTTGTATCAGGTGGATACACTGTATGATTAGGTGGATCATGTATGATGATACGTATCAGGTAGATACTTGGTATGCATCAGGTAGATGCATTGTATGATTAGGATGATCATGATGACAAGCTTCAGGATGTTGCTCCAAATGATATGTACTAGGACGGTACAGTGATGATGATCAGGATGATCATATGTATCAGGTGGACACAGTACATAATCAGTTGGATTATGTGTGATGGGTTTCGAAGACAGAGATGCATAGTGCCTTTCCAACATGGTGGTAGATGCGTTCTCCCATGTGTGTTGATGTAAGTGCAGAGCATTTCCGACATGGTGGTAGATCGGTTCTCCCATGTGCGTTGATGTAAGTGCAGAGCCTTTCTGACATGGTGGTAGATGTGTTCTCCCATGTGCGTTGATGTAAGTGCAAAGCCTTTCTGACATGGTGGTAGATGTGTTCTCCCATGTGCGTTGATATAAGTGCAGGGCATTTCCGACATGGTGGTAGATGTGTTCTCCCATGTTCATTGATGTAAGTGTTGTGAGCCCTTCACGGATGGTGGTAGGTTGGTCCTCCCATGCCGTTGAGTGTAAGTGTTGTGTGTGTGCATCTGGGTTGTGCTTCGTGATACTCTGTGGCCATGGACAGGTTGTGCAGTAACATGTAAAAGATCCTGCGAGATCCGATAGGTTGATCTGTGTGCTCGTAATTAGTCCTCGAATGCTCTTTCGAGGTTTTGTTGACTCACGTAATTAGTTCTGAGGATTCCACAGTATGACCAATGATGATGAAGACCTGCAGGTGGTGGGCCTACATCCAGTATGAAAAAGGACTGGCTCTGTAGAACTTCCTATGATGAGTAGAGTCAGAGATTGGTTGAGATAGCAGCAACAGTGACGATGATGATGACGATGCATCGATGACGATGATCCCAAGAAGAAGACTTGTCTAGTAGAACTATGTCGAGAAATACCTCCCTAGTTAAGAGGGAGTGTTGATGTATATGTAACTTCGGAATGTATTTCATCTATGTATTTCATATATATTTATTTCACCCTTATAAGAGATGTGTTATTCCTCTATAAGGAAGTGTTGTCATGTGTATTGACAAGTGTCGCAAGTGTCTGTACTTGGCGACGATTTATTAGACCACCATGTGTGGGGTCAGCCCTGAAATATATATTATATTGTGGATGTACCTAGATAGACAAGTCGGCCCCATAAGGTCACTAGGAAAACATGTTAGTATAAATAGAGATCAGGAGATCTCTATTTGCATCACTCGAAAACTCACACTTCTCTCACTCAGAAAGTGGTGCACTAGTGAGGAGGAGGATCATCTGCTACTAGGAGATTATCTCAATGTATTTTTGTTGTACTTTGGTTGAGCCATTGCTCTCTCTATCTCTGAGGAAGTTGTGGGGTTTTTCACCTTAGGGTTTTCCCCACGGAAACTCTGTGTCTCTTGTCTCTCATGCTTTTGATTCTTGTGATGCTTGTCATGCTTATTGTGATTGTCATGCATTGATATACTGTATATGTTATTATCTCAGTGAAGATCCTAGAGTATTGTGAATTAATGCTCAAAATTTAACACTCATCAGGCATGAGTCATTGATCGGTAGAGTTGGAAGAAGATGGAATGATGGAGGAGATCATGTTCACCATGGCAACATGGTTAGGGGGATCCGGGGTTGGAAAGACTCCCATAAGAGATGAATATTTTATGAGGCCGAACTCCACGCTCTCGTATGGCTGTGATGACTGTCTTAGAAAAGGGACATTGTTTCCAGGGTGAGTGACGGTGTCCAGTGTACAGAAGTCCAATTGGTTGATGGTAACAATTCATCCTCGATGGGGGAATTGCACAATGCGGAAGGCAGATGATGCGACCGTAGCCATGGCCTAAAACCAATTACAACCAAGCAAGAGATTATAATCCAAACGGCCTGCGACTGCTTCCATATTAATGGTTATAGTCTTACCCCCCAACTCTACTGCTAAGGCCTATAATAGCCCATGGGGTTGGAAGCAATGACCATTGAATGCTTTCATTGTAGTAGGAGAACGGTTTAACTTAGGATAACCATTGTCTCTACAACAAGATAATGACATGACCAAGGTTTAGGCACCTTTGTCTAAAATGGTACAGTGGATTGTCTTCCCAGCAACCTTTTTGGAAATTTGGAAATCTAGTCGGTGGGAAAGCTTTGGTTTGAAATACTTCATTCTAAACATGATCGTATTTGAGGAATCCAGGTCTACCACGCCGATGGTAGCGAGAAGAGTCTTACGTTGATTGGGACAATTATGCAAGACTTCTAGCGTCGACATGGCACAAGGGGCTTGCGCCAAGTCCTCTACAATGTTCTAGTTCTGAGATGCCCGTGTGTTAAGATTGAAAATTGCTTTTCAAATCGTGCTCTTAGGCAGACGCAACACTAAATTTAACAAAGGTTTCTCTACGGTGAGAGGACCTTGCGGCATGGAAATATTCGAGGTAGAGGCATAAGCTTTTTTAGTATTACTTTCGGCGAGTTCCTTAGGAGGGACTGAGTCGTATGATCGGGATCTCATATTCAAGTTAACCGTTTCACTACGCATCATGAGAACATGCACGATGGAGGATGTTTCTCCTTGAGAAAGAGAGGGTTGGGTAATCATTTGTTGGTTTTGGGTGGGGAAGGGATCATTCAGAACTGTGGGTGTGGAGTTTCCTTTAAGAAACTTCTACACTTCATCTCTGTGGGGACACTCTTTGGAGAAATGGTCACCACCACACAGTAAACAAGGATACTTGAGCTTCTGTTTTTGTTTCATGTCTTCAGGAGGGTTCTTGTGTTCCTACTAGTTGGAAGAATTATTGGGTTTACCTTTGGTTTTCTTCTTTCCACCAAATTTCTGAGGCAAAGATGATTGAATAGAAATCACCTCCTCGGTGGGAACATGAGTGGGTGACTTGGTGGTGGTGCTTCCATCCTATGGGGAGGGTAGGGAAGAAACATGGTGGTTTGATGATCCACCGGTTTGAGTAGGAAGTTGGGAGTGTACAGAACCAATAATGTCGTTGGCATGAGGACCCTGAGGCGGTTTTGCAGGATCGTAGGTAGTGTGGGGGGCGTCAGGAACAATATGATATAAAGTGCCAGATTGAGCGTATACAAGGTCTAAGTAGTGGGCACGAGTGATAGCCTTTTCCTCGGTGCTAACCCCTCCCATAGATACATATCTAGCTATGGTGGGTAAAAGAGACTTCATAAACCAGTCAGCTAATAATTGGTTTGGAATGGGAGCTTTAATGAGACATCATCTCCTTCGCCACTCATGGATATGGTTGGATATATGAGTTGCGGTAGTCTGGCAGAGAGAAGTCAATAAGTCCATACCAGTTTCATAGCGGATGGGTAACTGGAAATGAGTTAGGAATGACATAGCTAAAGAACAAAAGTCAAGAAATGAGTGTGGTGGTAGTTCAATAAACCACTTTGCAGTTGAACTGGTGAGGGTCCGTTGAAATAACCTCAGATGGATTGAATCATCCATCAAGGAATTGGATGAGCACCATAGATGGTATGTCATCACATGGTTCTTCGGGTCTTCACTGGGCTTGCCATAAAAATTTGGAATATAAGAAGGTAACTTAAACGGAATGGGTGGCCAATTATAACCGTGTAGGATGGGATCATTAGTCAAACAAGATAGGTCTGGTAGGTCTGAAGTAGCTAGAAATAGCAGCTGTTGGTTTTGTTGCGGATACTGGTAGTATTTATATGGCATGTATGGACCAGTAGGATCTTGAATCGACTAATTATAAGGTGTTCCCATAGGAAATTGTCCATAAGGGGGTGTGCTTCCTTGGTTGGGTGGTGGACCTGATGTTGGTCCACCACCATAATAGGCTTTTCCGCCACCGAAAGGTGGAAGTCCTCCGTCACCGCTGGAATAAGGTGGGCCCCCAATGAAAGGTGGGAGTCCTTCACCGCTGCCAGAATAAGTTGGACCTCATACAAAAGGTGGGGGTCCTCCACCACCGCCGAAATAAGGTGTTCCTCCACCACCTCTGGAATAAGGTGGTCCTCCACCTCCTCCGCCGGAATAGGGTGGGATTTTTCCAAAAGGTGGGGGTCCTCCACCGCTGGAATAAGGTGGTTTTCCACCTCCTCCACTTGAATAAGATGGGCCTCCTCCAAAAGGTGGGGGCCTTCCTCCACCAGAATAAGGTGGTTCGTCGCCTCCAGAATAAAGAGGGCCTCCACCCGAAGGTGGGGGTCCTCCACTGCCAGAAGGTGGTTGGCCTCTGCCTCCTCCACCAGAGTGGGGTGGGCTGTCACCATTACTGGAATTAGGTGGTGGTGGGGGTGGTGGGACTTGAGGAAAGGTTGGTGGGGGTCCATTTGGCATAACATTCTGATGTCCCCATGGAGTGTTTGGTTTTCTGGTATAGGGTACCTCGGGAAGCATGTTTCTCGGCTGGTACTGTCCCGACGCAGGGTTGAAATTACTTGGATATATATAACTCCATAGTGATTGAGTTATGTTTGACGGTCCCCCACCATGAGGTAATCCCATGGTAGGTTCACGACTGATAGGGAGCTACCAACAAAATCACCAGTTGGAAGCCCTCCACTCATATTAGGGTTAGCGAACAGGGGTTTCCCCCTAGTAACAATGTTTTGACCACTTGTTGATGGTTGAATTGCAATAGTTGGATGGTTACTTACTAATGGAGGAATGGTACTCATGTTGAAATTGAGAGGTAACGAGTATCCTCCCTGTGAGTTTTGGGGTTGGGGAGGGGTGGGTAATGTTCCAGTAGTAGTATGAGGGGTGTTGGAAAAATTTCGTTCAATGTTTTGAGTCACTTGGGGTATGGAACTGGTCTCCTGATTAAGAGGTGTACTCACAGGAAACGAGGGTTGACCAGGTTCGTAAGTGGTCATGTTATGTATAGGTGTTTTTGGTGAAGTAAAAGATAGTGAATGAATTGGAGTGTGTTGAGACGTGGGAACTTCCGAGGTATAACTTCTCCGTGAGAGAATCTGGCACCTAAGTGACTCTCCACATTGGCGTAATGAAGAGTTCTGTTAATGGATGGGGGTCGAGAGCTCATTACTTGGAATCCAGTAAGGGGGGAATATTCTACCCCCAGACGCAAAGCAAAGTGGGCCCATTGTTTCCCTAGAGTGGTGTCCCAAAATGATGCAGATGGACCAAAAGCTGTAGATACAGGGTCATCCTGGGGTTGATTGTACCATTCTATAGCCCTAGGTTGTCCTTCCATCGACTGGTGGAAATATGTGTCTCATGAAGTAGATGGTTCCATGGTCACAGACCTTGGAGGATTGGTGATTAGTGGACTCAAGGGAAGTGAAAATTTCATTCTCAACTCCATGGTGGAGTTTTCTTCTTCAGGTGACATGACAGTAACTGGTGGATCCATTTTTTCCCTCGAAAGTACCTCATTATGAAGGGGATATTCATGTGGCAAGTTTAAAATTCTACAAGAACTTCTCAAAGGTTGTTCAGCCAGAATGACTGAAGCATAATTTCTCCTAAGTGTCTTCTATACAAAATAAAAGCAATCCAAAAATCTACACAAACTAAGGCCACAAGAAAACTTATGTGACAGGTGTGGATTCAAAAGTATGGAACTTCACAAGATTTTCAAGGCTTTGCAACTTGTGATATACCCCAGGGTACAACAGTTATACGCAGCCCAATTCAGAGCACTAACTAGGGAGGATTAGGACAATACCCATGACCGTATAACCCGACTACCTAGAAGCATGTGCGTAGTAGCTCCCCGAGTGTTGTTCTCAGTGTATTGCTCTGCTAAGATAGCCAAATGGTTACCTCGGTTGGTTTCAGGAATCCTAGGAGAGTCTCCCGATATACGCAAGGTACGTGGGAGCACAAATTCGTAGTGGTGCTATCTAATGCACAACTGTACGACAAGATCCTTCCGATATACTACCGAGTACGTGAAGTGCCTTTTGATATACCCAAGGGTACGTGAAAGAGCCTTCGATATACCGATTGGTATGTGGAAGAATTGTAGGCCCCTGGATGCAGTGCAAGCAAATAATGATAGCTTCCACGTTTTACGATGCTAGAACACATCACTAACTTATCACACAAGTTACTAGTAAATGTTAACCTAACGCTACCGATTAATTTTATCTTATGCGGTTAGGTGAATGCAAGAGGTGTAGACATAAATTTAAAAATAATGCAACCCTAGGTACATGAAGGTGCACATTTCCTTTTCTTTCGATGAAGTCTATGTAAGGTAAGGAGAAATATTTTTCCAATGGTGTCAAAAGATAATAAATCCCAACAAGTTCAAAAATCTACCAAAGATGATTGACAACGCTATTTTCGTTCTTTCCAACAAAACACAAAAATCAATAACACACCAAATCAAAACTTTTTCCTTTTCATCTTTTCAAATTAGAATGAATCTAAGTAATAATGGAAAGGAGGATTTCTGCTTAGAATGCACTAACTCTTCAATTTCCACAATGATGAACCAAAAGCACAGAAAGACCAAAAGTGCATAGATCGTTTCAAATTTGAAATACTTTGCAAGAGCTTGAATTCACTTGATATTTTCAGAGAGATGAAAGACTCATAACTAAGAAAAATTTAATCAACTGATTGTCTTTTCAAACTTCTTGAAAATATAATTAACGAATTCCAAAGCACAAAACAATTCCACAACAATTTCAAAATGATATTGAAAATAGTAAAAATGAAGCACTTTCGATTTTTCAATACATATATCAAAACAAGATCTGATAATAATAATGCTTTTAGATGTAATATCAGAAAACAAGAGACTGATCGTAACAATCCAATGACTCAGAAATTCTTGCAGAAAAAATGACAAGCACTCGAATGGGTCCAAAGACACTCAAATCATTCAAAATCAATCAAATGCTATCAAAACTAAATGGCTAAGTTGAGAAAGGGTTTGGAATAAGATCTAAAACAATGAATAGACCTGGTAAGTTGATTAGGGAATGGAAGATTGAATGGATGAACATGGGGGATTCAAATTGCTCTCCACCACTGAATCTCTAACTTGACCAAATGGAACCCAAAAATCAACAAAACAAATCCAAACTCAAGCAAGATGGGAAAACAAGTCTATGACTTGAAGATAGAGCACACAGAAGCTCGCAAATCAGATCAAAACAAAAAAAATTGGAGAGGATTTGAACTAAGCACTAAGCTCAAAGGGCTGGCGCACTCTTCTAGTATGCTCCATAGCGCCCGACGCAGACTATCTACAAGGGGAAAGTGCTAATGGCGCAGACTTTATGTAAGGAAATAGTGTCGTCGGCACAGATTGCACACACATAACATGTGCTGGTTGGGTAGAGGCGCACTGGATACACAACCCAAGTGTGTCGGGCGAAAAATCACTTGCAAAAGTCAAAAGATCTCCAAAGGATAGAAAGAAAATGACCTGATAATGATCTTAAAAGAATCAGGGGAAGCCAACAAACTCTCTAATGATAAGATCTGATGGTGGGAAGGGACCAGGAGGCTAAAGTACCCCCTAGTATGGTCTCCATATTTCTTTTCGGACAATCTACCTAAGCGGACTTAAAGGATAGATCTCCCTAGTATAACTAGATCTACAACAAATAAATACAGAATAGAATCAACTTCCCTAGATCAATAGAATATGTTGACTCAACTCCTCTCGCCAGGGGTTCACACTGTCGTCAACAAGCACCAACAATCCGTTATACACTAACCCGGAAAGGAGTTACCCTTCCCAGCAACACCTGCGAAGCAGGCGAGGTCTCACCCGAGGTGGATAAGGGTGTTGCAGGAACCAAGTTTTCGCAGTTGTGTAGAGGATATGCAAATACTACCAGAGATTATAACATTCACAACCTCCTATTAAGTTATCATTCGCAGGTTTCAATAAACAGACATCTTTGATATATATTTGTTCATATTACCATTAATTTCACAACATATTCGCATCAAACAATGTAAACATTCACATAACATAATTCACATTCTTCATTGCAAAAGACAGAAGACATAAATTGCATCATAACCGAACATCTCCATTAATTCACCAAAATTGTGGAATAAACCTCGCAGAAACTATCAAGACATCATACTGCAGATATAATCCGAACCCAAAAGATAAGATGATTCTCCAAAACTTCGATTCCCTTAGGCTTACAAACCTACTCTATTTATATGCTCCTATTCTATTACAAAATGGTCCACATGACCAACTCAACTAATTTAACAATTCTTATGCTTTCGCGAAAGTCGCAAAGCGTCCTTTTTCGGCGGAATGACCCTTTCGAACCTGTCGGATTCCACACTTCCTGCGGATATATCCCATGCCAACAGGCCCCCAACACAAACTTGTGGCTCATTTCGAGCCACCTTAGTTGGACACTACTGATCTGCACCTCTCCATTGTTGTACTGTCCTTCAAAAAATCGTTCTTGCCGTCTGGAGCTCGCTGTTGTGTCTTTCTCCAACTTGTACCTCGATCTCTGGCTTGTTGTTATGTACTTCTTGAACTCATCCTCCAGTCTCTTGGAACCTTGATCATCTGCTGCTGGGCCACCTGCTACCCAGCTCCTCGCTTGTTCTGAACTGAGGGGAAGCTCATTGATGTCGCCATGGTGGTAAACATGCCGACTGCTCTGGCACATCTATTTTGCACCCGACGCACCTATCTACCGGGGCTAGGGGGTCTCTGCCCCTATTGTTCTAGTGGTCATCAGGACCAAAACTATTGTAACTACCTCCACGCACCTAGACATCTCGGTTGAGACCTCGTCTTTGTTCTTCCCGAGTGTCCATGCTGTATCCTTTTCTGGTTGCATGCACACTCGTCGTTCTCGATCACAACGCACCTGGTGTGCTGCCACATGAAATGAAATGGATCATTTCCACATCCTCCTTGGACTTCCTAACTTATCCTTTTTTATTACCTACTCGCAGCATGTAGTTCGTTGGACTGGTAACTTCTACTTAGCTCCATTGTGCCTCTGGTATTTGTATTTATGCCTTTCACCTTCTTGGAATCTTGCTGCGACAATCATTTTGCAACTTTGATGCCTTGATGTGCCAATTCGGTCATCATTTGTTTGTTGTATGTGAAGGCTGGACTTCCTGCGTGTGTGGTGGTTGACCCTACTTCTCCATCGTGCAAACCGTGCATTGTGGCACTACCGGCCATGCTGCCATCGTGTGTTTCCATGTGTTGAATGTGTGTGACCCCTGCGCCAGTCCATACCTACTAGAGATCACACCTGTCAATAAGAACGAGCCTCCGAGAGAGTACCATCTGCTGATTGTTGATTTGATAGGGCACCGCTCGGCCGCTATCACCACCCTACAACAGAACCAATCCTGCTTGCACGCTTTCTTTCCGGCTTTTCTTCTAACTGTTGCACCTTCCGGCCGCCTGGTATCTTATCTATTGATGTATATATATATATATTTTTTAGCATCCGCTCTGTGTCAGATCATGGTGGTAGGGCTTCATCCTACTCCCCTTGACCAATTTAGGTAGCAGTACTCCATCCAAATTCTGTAGCTGTATTGTGCCCCCGTTGGTAACAAAAAGGATAATGTATGGTCCCAACCAATGCATTTGTAACTTCCCAGGGTGTTTCACAAACTTACTATTGTATTTCAGAATGGTATCCCCCTGCTGAAGGTGCTTCGTCTTGACATGGTAGTCGTGCCACGCTTTCTGGCGGTCTTTTTCTACCTTCTGCTGGAACCCTGCGATGAATTGATCTTCATCAAGCTGTATTAGTTGTGTCAACCATTTCTCTAGCGCGACATCGTCGCTCATTCCTATTGTTGTGGCAATGCGTAAGCTCGGTACTATGTATTCCATTGGCATAATCGATTCCTGGCCATAAATGCAATTAAATGGGGTTTGGCCAGTCAAGTGTTTCCATGTGGTGCGATATGGCCAAAGGACCGCTGGTATTTTTAGGTCCTAGTCGTCGCCATTCAAATTACACACCTTGGTGAGAGCATGTTGAAATATCTTATTGAATGCCTCAACCATTCCATTCCCCTCAGGGTGGTAAGGCGTACTCTTCTGGTACTAGATCTGAAATTCTTCTGTCAGTGTGGCAATTGTTTGGTTAACAAAGTGCATCCCTTGATTGCTTATTAATACATTCAGGCAATCAAATCGAGTGACCACATTTTCAAATAGGAATTGTGCTGCATTCATAGCGGAGCAATCTCTTACAGGTGTGGCCTCCGCCCAACGTGTCGGGTAGTCTATCACAGTGATGATGTAACGCGACCCTGTCCTCTTTCCTGGTGGGATGATGCGTCCCACAAAATCAACGGTCCATTTGTCAAAGGCCTGCAGTATTACTTACAGTACTAGTGGCATGTAGTCTTGACGTGAGGGCTTCCCAGTTCATTGCAATACTTTGCAGGCCTTGGTATTGTCTATGGCATCTGCATGCAAAGTTGGCCACTATAGCCCTACTCGGAGGATCTTCCTCGCAGTTGCTCGTCCGCCATAGTGTCCCCCAACAATTCCATCATGTGCTTCTGATAGAATCCGTTCTTGTTCATGCGGAAGGACGTATCATCGCAAAATCTCATCGGGGTCCATTTTATATAACTCTCATGCAATTAGCTGGAAATCTGTAGCTCGGACAACTAGCTACTTCTTTTGACTTGTGGTGAACTCGGTAGGCGCCTCCCCTGTCGCCAAGAATTGAATGATAAGTTCATAGTGGTTATCAACCATGCCAACTCTAAAAAATAGAGCGTCCGACAACCCTTCATCAATGCTCCATGGTTCCTCTCCGGATTCTATCCACAAGAGATGATCAGGTCCTGCATTTAGTCATCCTGGTTTTACAATAATTTCAAAATCGAACTCCTAAAACAGCAATAGATAGCGGAAAATATTCCCCCCCAACACAGGTTTGTTCACCAAGTATTTCAGCATGGAATGATCTGTGAACATCTTGAAGTGGCCCCCTAAAAGGTAATGCCAGAATTTTTGCAAGGCATAGATCATCACTGGCCCTTCTCACTCAGTGGTTGTATAGTTCTTCTTCACAGTAGACAATTTTCTACTTGCGAACGCTATTGGATGATCAATTTCACTGGTTCCTGGCTGGGCCATGATGATGCCAAGGGAGATTGACGACGCATCGACGTGTACATGAAATGGCTTCGACCAATCCGAGAATGCAAGGATTGGTGCTTCGACCATCTTTTCTTTCAATATGTCTAGGATTTTCTGACATTCCTTGTTCCATTCAAACTTAGCATCTTTCTTTAGTAACTTCTCCATAGGTGTTATGATAGTTGCATATCCTCGAATGAATTTCCTGTAATAACTTGTGTGTCCCAATGTTGTGCGTAGTTTTTTGGCCGTCATTGGTTGTGGGAGGTCGACAATGATGGTGATCTTAGCTGGATCTACCAACATTCCTTCTCGATAGACAATGTATCTTAATAGTATACCGAATGGAGCACAAAAGATGCACTTCTTGAGATTCATGGAAATTTGGTGCTGTCGACATCGTTCTAGCATGAGTCTTAAGTTCATGACGTGATTCCTGATTAACCCATATACCGTCCAATCATCCATGTAGACAGCGAGGAACTTATGAATGTAATCCTTGAATGTCGCTACCACTACTCGGGAAAAGATTGCAGGAGCATTTTTTAAGCCGAATGGCATCACTGTGTACTGAAATAATCCCCATTCTGCGATAAACATAGTCTTCTTTCACAATATTGATTTGGTGGTAGCCCGAGAATTTGTCCATAAAGGAATATATTTCCTGACCTCCTACCCCTTCGAGCACCTCACCCGTGAATGGGGTTCGGAACAGATCATGTAGGAAGGTATCATATAGTTTTCTTAGGTCGACACATATTCTTACTTCGTCGATTTTCTTGTCCTGGACAACCATTGGACTGATCCATTCTGATTCCTCCAACGGTTCTATAATGCCTGCCTACAGCATTCTGTTGATTTCCGCTTGCACTCGTTCCTTGTATCTCAGATTCAAGTGATACAGCTATTGCTTAACCGGCTTCACATCAGGTTTCAGAGGGATCCTCATTTCTCCCAAGTCTGTAGAAATTCCCCTCATCTTTGAGAATTTCTTTGGAAACAAATCCGAAAATTTGTGCAGTAGGTCAGTCACTTTCGCAATGGTTGACTCGTCCTAGTAGTCACCAATGCTCGTGAATTTTGGGTTTTCCCTTGATCAGATGTTGACCTTCTTGATCTTCAAGGGTTGCTGAATTTGTCCGATGGTATATCTGGTGCCACAACGCTGCGAATCCCCTTTGATTCTGGTACATATGTAGCCCTGGGGTCATCATCATCTTTGGGCTCTCCGGTGACATTGTAACACTCCATCATCGTTGCTGGTGTTGTAGTCCATTGGAGTGCCATTGGTTGTCTTGTCAGTACTGCTTCAAATATTTTCTCACGGATCACTTGTAGCGCAGTGTGGACTAAGGGATTTTTGTCTGAGAATAAGAATGTTTGGCTAAAGCCAATGGTAAGTTGTTCCCAAGATATCGTCCCACGTCGTAGTTCTGTTGCGACATACCAGCTCCACGGTACTTTGTCCAATGTGTGTACGAATGCATGAACACACTCATGTCGTGCTCTCGATCCCCATTTATGTTGACATGCATCCAGATGCATCTTTGGGTCTCCTCGTCCGTCATATCGCATTGGGTCATTCTTCGCAGCTTCACCGAACCGAAGCTCTATGAGTTGTCTACAAAGTAGCCAAGATGTAATGTTTGATTTATGTGCTTCCCACCATCTCGTAGGAGTAGCCTTCAGGGCTTCCTCCAGGGCTAGGACACGGTGTGGTTCTGCCACTTTTTCCTCAAATTCTGTGAGAAATGTGTCCAAATTGGGAAATCCCTCGTAGGTAGGTAACACATATTCCTCTGTGGCTACCCTTCGCAGGGACTAGGTTATCTGTGCGCACCTTTGAAAGGATACTTCATGCATCCAGTTCTGCCAATTCTCCAGGGCCTCATATGAATCGGAAGATGTCGAATTGTCACTGCGCCATCCTAATTCTCCGTTCGTGGTGGGGTTAACGTAATCTTCAAAAATGTTATACAGGTTATCCCATCCTTCCGTAAACTCATTTCTTGCTGGCTCTGTATAGCGTAATCGTTCCGCCAGATCCAGTGGTGTGACGACGCTCATTCCCTGATTCTTGAATGACATTACTCTTTTCTTAAAGTTGATAATTGCTTGATTCTCCATGGCCCAATCTATCCCCAGCAGTACCGGATAGGGATTGGTGTTATCCACAATCTCTATGACATCGAAATCTGCATATGTTCTGAACCCTTCACTCTCAACCGAAAGTTGAAATACCCGTCCGAGTGGGGTCACCTTGCTTTGGTTCACCAGTCACAGCTGCACTGGTGACCATGTCATCTGTGGCTTTCCCATGTCTCCCATGTCTATTTTATCAGGATATTCAAGTTTGAACCCAAATCTAAAATAATGGAGTTAACATTGAATTCTATGATCTATGCCGACATGCTCATCTCATTGTCTGTCTTTCTTTTATGTATTCAATTGAATCTCTGTTCCAGTCATGTACTTACTCGTCGTTGTAGTAGACTAGTTATTTATTCCAAGATATTCGTATCCTTTGCCAAATCCAAGCAGCTTCCCAAGAAGGCTTTTAGAGTGTTTTCCTTCATCTTTGACCTCGTTGTATCGAACGTCGAGTGCATGTCATAGATTTCTTCTTCGAGCGATACCCATCTCCTATTCCTCATTGCATCCTGTGCTTTCGATAAGATGTATTTTTCTCCCTCTACGCCCGCATTGGTTAGCTTCTGCTGTGTTTGTGTTGGTCTGACATTGGTATGCGGCTTATCAGCCCCAGTCACTGTTCCTCCTTGTGTCACTATCCCAACCGTTGCGTGGTTACCTCTAGCTTCTGTCGAAATCATCTGTACCATAGTTGGTGGATTCGGGTTGTTCAATTCTGGTTTTTCTTAGTCTTCCATTTCGCAATAAGATGAGGGTAGTATTCTATACTATGGTCTATAGCACTGCAATATGTACACTGTGGCGCAGGATTTGGACAATACTATTGGTAGTGCCCCTGCTGTCTGTAGTTGTAACAAATGATTGGACCTATTCCTCATATAGCAGCTCCTCCATGTCCCATACTGGTACCCCTACCTCCGCGGAATCCTCCCCCGAATCCTCCACGTGGTGGTCCATAAGGTTGATACTACGGTTTCCCATACTACGGCTGCTGATACTGTTGTTTTCCATACTGCGGCTTCCCGTACGGCGGTGGTGGATACTGCAGGTGACCATACTGTGGCTTCCCATATTGTCCCTGGTTGTATTGCTGTTGCACCATCGGCGGCTCCTCTCCCTTCATAAAATATATGTCAGCTGTTCAGTCTTGCAACAGATTGTAGGCCCTGCAGTCCCTCTCATTGTGGCCAACCAACCGACAAAACTTATAGTATAAGTTCATTGGATTTGATACCATTTTCTGTAGGTATACACATTCTTTTGGCCGATGCCCTCTACTTTGACAGATCGTACACCATGGCATGCCCCCTTGACAAAGGGGGCTTGGTGCCCTCCACTGCAAATATTCCCAGAATTTTGGGCAGTTGTCCTTATGGTGCTTCTTAGTTCTACATCTGATGCACCATACATATCCATGGGTTTCCTTTCCCTTCTTGATATTCTCTAGTTGCAGTGTTCGATTAGCCAACTGTTCCTGCACTCTATCGATTCCCATCACTGCTTTGCCAATTGGTGAAGCCTCTAGCTTCATCACAATTTCTAATGCTTCTACCTGTGTCACAACCTTTTGCTGCATCAACAATCCTCGTATATGTGGTACTAGTCCTGCGATGAACCATCCTTTATGTTGCAGCTCATTTATCGGAAAGCTCACTTTCACTATCAGCGTCTTGTACCGCTGATCAAATTCCTACACTAACTCATTCGGGAATTGCTTAATTTCCTTAAGCTCAGTGACGTATTGCGACTCATATTTTGGTTTTTTGAATTCGTCAATCATTGCATTTCTAACCTCTTCCAATTTTTTAGTTGTTTTTCCCACCAGAACTTTTACAAACTTCATGTACGAGTCTAATGCCCGACCCTTCAGGGTCGTCACTAGATATCCCATCTTAATGGCATCATCCTGAACCTGCTTCACTGTCCAGACTGCTTTGCAAATAAACCAATAATTTTTGGGATCCTCAGTCCCATCCCCTTGAAATGTGGGCATTTTTGCCTCGTTTTCCATCTGAACGTTGCTAGTATTGTTATTTACTGATGCGCTACTCTTGCCGCTACACATAGGGAAACTCCATGAGTAATTTGGATTCCTTCCTATAAAATTCAGAGTAGTGTATGGGGTTGAAGGTACGTGGTAACTTACGATCTGACCTCCTTCTACCTCTGGGGTAGCCTGGTTGACGTTTCCTTCGCTATAGGTCACTTTCTTCCTTGTGGTCCTGTTTCGCAGTTCTCTGTTCTGGTCCTATCAGGAGACTCTTTCTCATTCCTCCTCTTCTTCTCAAGACGCCGGAATATAGCTCCACTCTTCAAGGTACCACACTCTTTGTCAACTTCCCTTTCAAATTCATTGTCGCTCATGTCCCTCTACCACATCCTTTCGTCAGACTCGCATTTACGCTATACCTTCACCCTCGCACACCGATTCTTCTACTCGTCATCAAACATCCTCAATATCCCTTTTTCGCACATCAACATCTTAATCCACGGTTTTAACGATGCCAAAATATTCCTCTCGACCCCTTGAAGAAGTTCCTTTTGGTGTCGTTGTATGAATTGATAGTATCTACCGTGAACTCAGTTATGTATCCTTCAAGGATACTGTCTACCCAAAAATCAATAGCTCGTGATACCTTGTTATTGACTTGTTTCAGCTATCACACCAACTCCGAGGTCCAACAGTCGGACTCAGTCTTCTGACAGTGGTTCTTTCGGAACGTTAGCTATGCTAGCCACTCATGCAACAATACTGGGAATTCACAGAAAAATATTTTGTGGATGTCTGAGTAGATGTATTTTTCTAACCAACTGGTCACTGTTGCTTAGGATCTCGCTTCTTGCTTTCTGCGAATTCCTCCTCCTTGTCGAACCACTCTTGGATCTCTGGTTTTTTTGGGTGCCATAGCATATCCTCTTTCTTCTTATTTAAGGTCTCGACAATGGAACCATTTGTTTACCCAAATCCTTTCTAGAGGGGTTCACACTGTCATCAACAAGCACCAACAATCCCTTATACACCAGCCCGGAAAGGAGTTACCCTTCCCAACAACATCTGCGAAGCAGGTGAGGTCTCACCCGAGGCAGATAAGGGTGTTGTAGGAACCAAGTTTCTGTAGTTGTGTAGAGGATATGCAAATACTACCAAAGATTATAACATTCACAACATCCTATTAACTTATCATTTGAAGGTTTCAATAAATAGACATCTTTGATATATATTTGTTCATATTAGAATTACTTTCACAACATATTCGCATCAAACAGTGTAAACATTCACATAAAATAATTCGCATTCATCATTGCAAAAGACAGAAGATAGAAATTGCATCATAACCGAACATCTCCATTCATTCACCAAACCTGCGGAATAAACTTCGCAGAAACTGTCAAGACATCATACTGCAGATACAATCCGAACCCAAAAGATAGGATGGTTCTCCAAAAGTTCGATGCCCTTAGGCTTACAATCCTACTCTATTTATATGTGTTGAATCAAACCCAGTCGAAAGGGGTTCCACTCGCTCTCGACATCCAACCCACAGCAATCTCCCCAAGCACCGGCCTAGATAGGTTTTACCTTGTCCAGCAACACCTGCAGAGCAGATGATGTCTCACCCAAGATGTTCAAGGGAGAATTGACGGAACCATGTTTCTATCGAATGAAGGAGGATGGTTGCGGCTTAACTATTTAACTTATTGTGACATTACAGGAGTAGATCTATGCATTTAACTAAGACATCATTTGTATCCATAGCATCATTCAACATTCATCATCGCAACAAATATAACCGTAAAGCATTAATTGCATCAAGAAAGCATAGCATCATTCATATATTGCAACATGCATTACAAAAGAGACATAGGGACTTTGCAAAATAGCTCTGTCATATCATATTAACCCTGCAAAAACCCAAATACAACATCTTCGCCAAAATACAGATCTCGCAGATATCTCATGATCTTAGATACAGAATCATAGATGCCTCAATCCAAGATTATTCAACACATACAACTCTATGACTATATATAGGATTCCGCGTTTACATTGCTTGTCCACTTACTAACAACTTCCTAACTGACACTTTGAGCAAATGACCCAAAATCTAATTGACATGGTCCAATGACCCAAAAACCCGCATACTGCGGTACGATTGACCCAAAAATACAAAAACATAACATTGTTTGCGCTTGGATTTCCGCCTTTCGCGGTATCGCAGCACTTGCGGTGCTGCGAGACTGACCCATCCTAACCACCTGCCAATAGGCCCCCAACACAATCTTTTGGCTCACCCTCAAGCCACGTCAACTGGACATGGATTACTCAGACTCTTCTATGGCTGAACTATGTTTCTGCAACTGTTCTTGGTGTCTGGATCACGTGGTGTTGTCCTGCTCCTTCTGCTACACTGATCGTTGACTCGCTGTCATGTACTTATCACCCGAAAGTGGTCATACCCCAGCTTGCTTTCATGTACCTCTCAAACTCATCCACCAGTCTCGAGGAATCTGGTGCAGACTGAGGAGAAGTTTACGAACAGCATCAGGGTGCAAAACAGGCCAACGACTCTGGCACATTTTTTTCACGCCGGTAGGCACGTACTATCGAGACTAGGGGGCTGCCAACCCCATCATATTTGTGGTCGCAGGGACCATGAGGCTTCTAAATATCACCATATGCCTAGACATCTTGGAGGGGAATTCATTTTTGTAACACCCGAGTGTCTGCAGTGCTACTTTCTCTAGGTGCTCATGCACACTCGTCATTCGGGCCCTTAGTGCACCTGGTGTGCTACCACATGAAATGAAATGGATCATTTCCATAGCCTCCTTGGAATTCCTAACTTAGCTAGATGCTTGACATTCTTGTAGCATAAATACCTCTCAACTGGAAATACCTCTATGCTCTACAATCCTCTAGTTCCTATATTTATGCATCACCTTCGTTCGGATGTCTGCCTCAACAATCATTTGCAAAACCTGTTCACGTAAGGTGCCAATCATATCATTTCGTTGTTCCTTGTGTGTATGAACCAGACTTCTGACGTGCAGAATGGAAACCATACTACCGCCGGCTACCATTCGTGCCAAAGTGTGCAAACCATCACCCCAGGTGCCATCGACCATGCTACCATGGTGTGCTCTTTGTGCCAAACGTTCATGCTTCTAGTGGCAATCCGAGCCAACTAACAATCATACATGCCAAAAGAAAAAGTTCTATTTGCTAATGATTCGCAACGATTCCTGATTTGACCCAGTCGTAACGCAGGAACTCTCGCAACCCTGCCGCTAACTTGTGATGCAATCCCTCTTGCTTGCGCATTCTATCCTTGCTAGTGCGCCATCTTGCCACCAAGCATCCTACATTAACTCAAACGAAATCCTGTATTAATGACCCAAATCCATCATCGATCTTGTCAGTCTTTTGGCCAGATCCGCCATTAATGCTCATCATTCGAACGAGCGTCGTTAATTAACTGTCTTAACTTTTGGAATTTATTGTTGATCTGACTCAGTCGCGACCCTGCTACTGTCACGGACCACTCCTAACTTGCGGCACAAGCCTCCCTACCTACGCATTCTTGTCCCTGTCGGTGCGCCATCTTGCCACCGATCAACCTGCATTTTTTTTTTCGATGCGACTCAGGCATCACACTGCTCCAAGCCCGACCTGTAGGGCTTCAACCTACTTCCATTAATCAAATTTGGGAGTATCGCTCCATCCAACTGCTACAACTGTACTGCTCCTCCTGAAGTGATGCTACTGATGTGATATCGACCAAGTCAATGCATCTGCAATTTTACTGGGTGTTTCATAAACTTACTGTCATACAATAGCACCAAGTCACCCTACTGAAATTGTTTGTTTCTTATGTAACGATCATGCCAAGCCTTCTGGCGATCCTTCTCCACACTCTGGTGGAATCCTGCAATAAAGCAATCTTCTTCCATTTGCACTAGTTGTGCTAGACGTTCTTCCAATGCCGCTGCAGCATCCATACCTAGTGTTGCTGCTACGCGCAGACTCGTAACGATGTACTCCATAGGCATAATCATTTCTTGTTCATACACTAGCTTGAATGGTGTCTGTCCCGTCAACCTTTTACACGTGGTGCGATACGCCCACAATACTGCTGGGATTTCCAGATCCCAGTCATCGCGGTTCGCATTGCACACCTTTGTTAGAGCATGCTCCAATAGCTTGTTGAAAGCTTCCACCATGCCATTTTCCTGCAGATGATACGGTGTACTCTTCTTGTGATGTATCTGTAGTTCCTCCGTCAATGCGTTGATGGTGCAATTGAGAAAGTTGCTGCCTTGATGACTTAGCAATATCTTGGGGCAGCCAACGTGAGTGACGATGTTGTCGAACAAAAACCGCGCAGCTGTGGCTGTGGAACAATCAATGACTGGTGCAGCTTCTGTCCATCTGGTCAAACAATTTGTCACCGTGATGATGTAGCTTGCACCAGTGAGCTTCCTAGGTGGGTTGATTGGTCCTAGGAAATCCACTGCCCATTTGTCAAATGGCTGCAGTGTCAGTTGAGGTATGAGAAGCATCTTATCCTTCCTAGTTGGCTTCCCGGTTCTTTGACAAACATTGCAGGACCACGCATAGTCAGTCACATCATTCTGCAGCGTGGGCCACCAGATTCCCGCCCAAATCACCTTCCTGGAAGTCGCATGAATGCCATAGTGCCCCCCAGCCACTCATGCATGTGCTTTGGCGAAGATCTGTCCTTGCTCATGAGGAAAAACACACCGTCATAGTATCTCATCGGATCCCAATTTGTATAATTCACCTGCAATTAGTTGGAAATCTGCAGCCTTAACCACCGACTGCTTCTTTTGAATAGTGGTGAACTCTTCGAGTGCGGTACCTGTCACTAGAAACTGAATGATTTCTTCAAAGTAGCCATCATCAACCTCAACCTTAAAAATTTGCGCATCAGGCAACCCATATTCAATGTTAGATGGCTCCTCTCCTGTTTCAATCCTTGATAGATGATCAGGTCCAGCATTCAACTGTCCTGGATTCACAATTACTTCAAAATCGAATTCCTAAAAAAGAAGTAGCCAGCAATAGATTCCCCCCCCAACACAGGCTTATTGACCAGGTATCTCAATGCAGAGTGGTCTGTGAACATCTTAAAATGTCCTCCCAATAAGTAGTGTTGAAACTTCTGCAGCCCATAGACCATCGCCAGGCCTTCCCTTTCTGTAGTGGTATAGTTCATTTTTGCCGAGGACAACTTCTGACTTGCGAAAGTAATGGGGTGATCTAGATCCTTGTCTCCTGGCTGGGAAAGCACCACTCCCAACGTGATCGATGATGTATCAACATGAACATGAAATTCCTTACTCCATTTCAGAAATACCAGTATTGGTGTCGAAGCCATCTTAGCCTTCAGCATCTCAAAACTATCTTGACATTCAGGGTTCCATTGGAATACTGCATCCTTCTTCAGCAACTTCTCCATAGGGGCGGTGACTGCTGCATAGCCCCTGATGAACTTACAATAATACCCAGTATGTCCCAATGTAGCTCGCAACTGCTTAACATTAGTCGGCGGTGTTAAGATTAGAATAAGCGCAATCTTAGCTGGATCAACTAACAACCCCTGCTTGCACACAATGTGACCCAGTAGGATGCCGAATGGTGCACAAAGATGCACTTCTTCAAGTTCAGAGATATCTAATGTTGTCGACAATGCTCCAACATCAATCGTAGGTTTTCCATATGGTCACAGATCAAACCGAAGACTTTCCATTCATCCATGTATACCTGCAGAAACTTCTGAATGAAATCCCTAAACGCGGCAACGACAACCCGTGAAAATATCGCAGGTGCATTCTTCAACCCAAACGGCATCACAGTATACTAAAAACAACCCCATTCTATCACAAAAGTTGTCTTGTGGCGGTCTTCCTTTGCAATGCAGGTCTGATGATAGCCCGAGAACCCATCTTTGAAAGAGTACATCTCCTGGCCTCACACTCCTTCAAGTACCTCATCAGTAAACGGGGTCGGAAAGGGATCATGCAAGAAGGCATCATTCAATTTCCGCAAATCGACACAAATGCGCACCTCGCCAGTCTTCTTGTCCTGCACCACCATGGGACTGATCCATTCTGATTCTTCAACCGGTTCAATAACAGTAGCATCAAATATGCGATCAAGTTCTTCCTTGACCCTCTCCTTATGGCACGGATTCATCCGGTATGGTCGTTGCCTGATCGGTTTAGCATCTAGTTTCAATGGGATCTTCATCTCCCCTAAGTCGCCCAAAATACCTTTCATCACCGAAACATTTGTCGGAAAGAGGTCCTGGAATTCATGCAACAAGTCAGTGACCTTTCCCATCATCTCATCATCCCAATAATCTCTAACATTCGCGAACTTGGGAGTGGTCTCTGTCCCAATATTGATCTTACGAAGCTTCAAGGGATGGCTGATCGGGTCACTTGGCGCATTAGGTGCTACCACATCGCGACTCCCTTCAGCTTCCAGAATGTTGACATTCCACGGATCATCACCGTCTTTGGGCCCACCAATGATATTATAACATTTCATCATGGATTGCATCTGGCAGTGCGTGTGCGGATCCGCAGGATATGTCATTGGAACAACCTTCAAAACCACATCGCGGATGAGTTGAAACGCGTTATGGACATCCGGGTTGGGATCTGCGAAACTGAATGTATGAGTAAAACAAATTGTCAACTCCAACCAAGTAGTGATTTCTCCCCGCAATTCAGCTGCAGTATACCATGATCGTGGCATTTTGTCCAAAGTATGGATAAATGCATGGACCCACTCATCTCTTGGTTGTGATGGCCATAATGTATGACACTCCATCAAATGACCTCCAGGGTTATGCCGACCATCATATTTCCCTGTATGGTAAACCTTGGTATTGTCGAAGCGAACCGTCATCAATCTCCTGCATTGCCACCATTCGTCGATTGATTTCTTATGTGTCTCCCACCAGTGTGCTGGAGTAGCTTTCAGTGCTTCCTCCAATGTCAATAGTCGCTGTGGTTCGGAAACTCTTTCCTCGAACTCCGTTAGAAAGTCAGACAAGCCAGGTAGCCCCTCGTATACTGGTAGTGTGACCGTTTCATTCACAACGCGGCATAACAACTACGTGATTAACCCGCACTTGTAGAGAGATACCTCATGCATGTGGTTCTGCCAATGTTCTGAAGCGTCGTCAGATTCGAAAGACGCGGAGCTGTCACTACACCATCCAAGATCACCATTGGCAGTTGCATGAATATAATCTTCAGAAATATTGAATGCATGGTCCCCATCCACTGGGATATTCATCCTTCACTGGCTCAATGTATCTATGTCCTTCAGCTGGATCCAACAGGGCTATGACTCTAAGTTCTCGGTTTTCGAAAGTCATCATCCACCGCTTGAAGTTGATTACCACTCCACTATCATTAGCCCATCCGATCCCTAGCAACGCGGGATAAGAGCTCCCTCCTTCAACTACTTCGATGACATCAAAGTCAGCATAAGTATTCATTCCCTCAATGTCTACCACTAGGTGTGGGACTCTCCCAATTGGTGTCACCTTGGCATGATTAGCTAGCCGGAGCTATACAGGAGACCAGCTCAATGGGGGGCTGCCCATTTTCTGCTAGGCCTACTTGGTTAACATGTTGACATCCAAACAAATATCCAAAATAACTGAATCAACATCATAGTCCCCAATTTGTATGTTCATGCGCATCTCCTTACAGGTCTTTCATCGCTGTAAGGAGTTTACCGCGAATTCTTGCTGTCCCCTGGTTGGTCGTTGCAAAAATACCTCAATCTCAACTAGAGAAGCAGGATCCCTTGCCAAAAATAAACAACTCTGAAAAAATTTCTGCAAAGTTCCAGACTGCGCCGATGGACCTACCTCTGAAGTAGCATAAAAAACAGGGGGCATGTCGCAAATAATGGCCTTACCATGATCCTAGTCCATTGCACGATGTGCCTGAAAGAATGTATCGCGCTCGGACTCAATGTCAAATGACACCTTCTTTTGCCCTGCCAACCGAATGAGCAGTTGGGATATATCCCCTCATATTGCTGCACCGCCCCAAGTGATAACTGCGACATCTGCATCTTGTGGCTGGGGCTCCGCAGAAATTTTCACAACACTCGCACCCTGATTCTGATTCAGCGGTGGATTCCCTAGTTGGTTCACATTCTGATTAGCATTCTGATTTGGGCGTTGGTTCTGGTTCTGCACTGGTTGCTGCACCTGATTTTGTACCGGCTACTGTACCTAGTTCTGATTCTGCAACTATGGAATGTTTCCTGCCTGCCATCGCGCAATCAACTGTGGGCAGTTCTCCACTATGTGATCTATAATGAAGAAAAATGTACACTGTGTCTGCAATAGTGGGAAATCTCACTAATAGTGTCCCCACACCGCACAGTGAGAGCATTGAACAGGCCCACGACCTCCTCGTCCTCCTCCATGACCAAATCCTCTGCCGCATCCACCCCGGAATCCTCCACGGAATTCACCCTGCTGTTGGTACTGCGGTTGATTGAACTGCTGCTGCATAGGATTTGGTTGCATTCCTTTCTCTTGTTGTGCATACTGTGGTTGCTGAACGTACTATGGTTGTGTTGGAGCCATTTGCATTGGAGCATATTGCGGCATAAACTGTTGTGGTTGTTGCTACGGTACAAATTGCACCTGCGGTTGAGGTAGTGGCTGAACTACCTATGGCTTTGGTTGCTGCTGCGGTACAAACTGAACCTGTGGTTAAGGTAGCGACTGGACTACCTGTGGCTGTGGTTGCAGTTGCTGTATGGCATGCTGGTCATCCTTTACATAGAATGCATTGTACGTTCTCTCATGAAGCAATCCATATGCCCGAAAATCTTTGTCTTCATGTCCCACAGATTTACAGAATGTACAATATAGATTCATTGGTTTGGTGACCATATTCTGCATGTATTGGCATTCCTCATGGCAGTTCCCATATACTTGACAAACGTGACACCATGGCATGCCACCACCATTCAATGGATTTGGTGCTCCTGAAACCAGATAATTGCGGAAGCCTGGGAAATTATCCTTAGTATGTCCTTCTCTTCGACATCGCGTACACCATACTTCTTCACGCTACTCCTTGCCCTTCTTAAGATCTTGGAGCTGTATGGTCAGGTTAGCCAACTGTGTCTGAATCTGCGACATCCCAGTTGCATTTTCACCAATTGGCAATGCTTCCAACCGCATTGCAATCTCCAGAGCTTCGTTGTGCGTTGTAATGTTATGTTTCATCAGCGATAGTCGAATGCGTGGAAGAAATGCCGTGTTGAACCATTCTTTATGTTGGATAGTGCTCATATCAAAACTAACCCTTGCCATCAATGTTTTGAATCCCTAGTCAAAATCCCACACTGTTTCATTGGGATGTTGCTTAATCTCTTTCAATTCTGTAATATACTGTGCTTCAGACTTGGGTTTTTTGAATTCTGCGATGAATCCGTTCCTGATATCATCCAGTGTCTTCTCTGGAGCTTCTGTAGGGACTAGAACAAACTTCATAAACCAATCTAATGTGTGACCTCGCAGATTTGTCACTAGTTGTCCTTTTTGAGCATTATCATCAGTAATCTACTTTACGGTCCATACCGCTTCACATAAAAACCAATACTGTTCAGGTTTATCTGTCCCATTTCCATGGAATAGTGGCAACTTCGCATCCTCACCCACCATTCTGGGATTCCTTCCCACAGTTCCTGAACTACTAGCAATCAATTTTTGTTGACACGGTGGTGTCGAGGTTGTGTTTCTCACTGGTTGAAAGATAGTGGGTGAAGGTGTGGGTATGTTGCTGCTGGGGTTTGGTCCTGCCTCTATCCTAGGCGTCGCCTGGTTTTCCTTGTCCAGACTATGAGGTTGCTTCATCCTGTGTGGTCTTCCTTCATGACCTTGCAGTTCGATCGTAGCAGGACGTTGCTCCTCCCCTTGTAAGACCACTCTCTTCCTCGGCTTCACTCATAGTCTCGTCATGACCTGCACCCATCTACCGCTTATCATTCCATGTGTCGTCCCCCTGCTATCGTGGTACCCATGGCCTCCACCCACCAGGTTATTTACTGATCCAGATGCATCTTGAATATACCCTTCTCACAAATAAGCATCTTAATGGACAGTTGGAGCGACAGTAGAAACCTTCCCCGGGGTCCGCAGAAGAAATATCTTTCAACTTCACTATAAGACTTTTGGGTATCAACCGCAAATTCAGTGATATAAACTTCCAATATGCTATCGAGCCAAACTTCAACAGCTTGCGACGCCTTGTTGTCAACTTCCTGCAGCTCTTGGATCAGCTCTGGGGTCTAGGTCGTCGGCTCACCACCTTGGAAGTTCATTTTCTAAAAGGTCAACTTTTCCAACCACTTATACAAGATGACTGGGAATTCACAGAAAAAATATTCATGCGGACCGTCATGAGTATATCTTTCCACCCACTGATCTACTTTCAGTCGAGTGTTCCGACTTTCTTTTTCAGGGAATTGCCACAACTTCCGATCAAACCAGATTTGTATCTCCGGTTGCGTCGAATGCCACAACATATCATCCTTTCACTTTCCACACGGTCCCAGAGATGGAACCATTTGTTGACTCAAACCCAGTCGACAGGGGTTCCACTCACTATCGACATCCAACCAACCGTGATCTCCTCGATCATCGGCCCAAATGGAGCATATGAGGTCTCACCCGAGATGTTTAAGGGAGAATTGACGGAACCATGTTTCTACCGAATGAAGGAGGATGGTTGTGGCTTAACTCTTTAACATATTCCGACATTACAGGAGTAGATCTATGCATTTAACCCAGATACCATTTATATCCATAGCATCATTTAACATTCATCATCGCAACAAATATAAGAGTAAAGCATTAATTGCAGCAAGAAATCATAGCATCATTCATATATTTCAACATGCATTCCAAAAGAGACACTGGGACTCTACAAAATAGCTCTGTCATATCATATTAACCCCGCAAAAACCCAGATACAACATATCTGCAAAAATACAGATCTCGCAGATATCTCGTGATTTCAGATACATAATGACAGATGCCTCAATCCAAGATTATTCAACACATACAACTCTATGAATATATATAGGCTTCCACCTTTACATTGCTTGTCCACTTACTAACAACTTCCTAATCGACACTTTGAGCAAATGACCCAAAATCTAACTGACATGGTCCAATGACCCAAAAACCCACATACCACGGTACGATTGACCGAAAAATACAAACACATAACATCGTTTGAGGTCGGCTTTCTGCCTTTCGTGGTATCGCAGCACTTGCGGTGCTGCGAGACTGACCCATCCTAACCACCTGCCAACAATATGCTCCTATTCTATTACAAAATGGTCCACATGACCAACTAAACTAATTTAACAATTATTATGCTTCCGCGAAAGTCGCAAAGGTTCCTTTTTCCGCGGAATGACCCTTTCGCACCTATCGAATTCCACACTTCTTGTGGATCTATCCCGTGCCAACAGAATCATAAAGTAATAAGCAAGTATCCCACTTGATATTTACAATCCCTTTTGCTCCCCGCTTGACCCGATGCTCCAGAACCTTTAGATCTACAGTTGTAAAGCCATGCTGAACAAGCAGACACAAACAAGCAGTAAAAGCATATATCACATATGATTGAACTGGGCTAACTGTTAAGGACGTAATCTCTACACATTAAAAACATGATAACATATATGGGAAGATATTGTATTAACTGTAATGAAAGAGAGTACACTAGAGAAGAACATTACAACCTATGCCTTAACGTCGTAACCTTCCTTCGAACAAGCCAAACCAAAGCCTCCAACGATGAAGCAGGACTCTCAAGGATGTACAAATATCACCGAAGCCAATTCCACTAGCATGAGAGTGTTATAGACCTTCCTCCCTTTGGAATGGAGAGGAGCTTCATATTTATAAGATCAAGTGGATAGAGTAGGTTGAGAAATGATGGGAGAGGTCTAAGGGATCTTCCCTAGAGGTTAGGGAACCGAAGGAAAACTCACCTATTAGTTAGGGATAGACATCCACCTCACCCTACTTCGAGAAGTCACTCGAAGGTCTCATTTATCCATTTCAACCAACCTCGACGCATGTTGTATGAGGACAATATGGGCCAGGAAGGGGCAAGCACAGGTTGCATGAAGGCAACCTGAGCCACCGACGTAGGCTTCGAGATGACACTCTATGCTAAGCCTAGTCAGGTGCTTCTTGCTGGAAGACAAGATGCGTCGGCCCAACTAGAAAATTTGGACAAAGGATAAACAGCTTGCTCTAGATGACTTCTGGTCAAGGAAACTTCAGGGATCAAGGCACTGAGTTAACATAGGACTCACGATGACAAGATTTAGGTGTAACACCTTGATGTTTCGGAATTCCAACTCCTTGCTAAGGATCTAGTTAAGAGAAAACATCAGGGGAGGCATAAGAAATGGCGAGAGCAACGGTTCCAGAACCAAGACCAACATCAACATCAGCAGTAGTAGCTCCAGCTCCAATGCCAACACGAGTAGCACTAGTAGCATCGAGGAGTTGAAGAAGTCATTGAATGACCTATTTCAGAGCCTACTCAAGGGCAGGCCAATTATTCTTGTTCCATCCTGTGATGAACCTGCAATAATTAATTAATGCAAATACATGAGATATTAGAAATAATAGAACTCAAAATCACTTTTATATTGATCACGGGCCACTTCGAGGGGACAACCTCCTTTGAGCAATCTCAATACAATTAACTTCACGGTGCCTTCATAGGCCTCAACACACACTTTTATATTAAGTCTAGGCACCCATACCATGGGTCAATACTATGTGTCAATACAAACCATGGGCTAATTCTAGGCGCCAATACTATGAGTCAAAACCATGGGACATATAATACTATGGGACGACTTACAAAGCATATGAGTCCAATACTATGGGTCAATACTATGGGCTAATATAAACTATGGATCAACAAATACTATAGGATGACTTACAAAGCATATGCATCCAACAACAATATAATAACAAAGTAAAGACATGGGTTCCTAACATCCCCTCTCCCTTAGAAAAAGCTTTGTCCTCAAAGCTTTAGATGTGGAAATTGATGCAGAATCTAAAGGAGTGGGTACCCTGTAGCATCCTCGGGTTGCATTCTGAGCCACTGGCGCCTTTGGAGTTTCAGGCAGAATTGCATGGAAGGCTGTAGACGAAGAAGAACTATATCAACGATGTGAAAAGTGCACTCAGAATGGTGCTAATCGACTTGTTGTTTCAGTTGAATTCTTGTCATGTGAAAATTGTCCTGCAGAATGAAGAAGCTGATCATGGTTTCAAAGAATTGAGTCAATTTCCTGAACTGGGGAGTTACTGAAGGTGTATGGAAGAAGAACTGGTGGTGCATGTACAAAGACTGCTTCATATGGTGTCCTTTGAGATGTGATACTATACCACTGGAGTGCTTCTAGGAAATCCATATAAATAGTTGTCCAAATCTGTGGAGGGATGGGTAAGGGTTCAAGCAATCCTGAAAGGAGGGTCGTTTCACCCTTGTTGACCTGGAAAGTATCACAATCAACCACCATCCGTTGAATTGTCCTTTTGAGTCCCTGCCAAAAGAAGTGACATTGTTCTTGGTCATACGTTTTGAGGAACCCAGAGTGCCCTACTGATGAAGAAGCATGGAGTTCATAGAAGAGATAGCCCCGTTGAACAGATTGCAACCAATTTGGAACGAGCAGAGAAATAGCTGTAAGAGAAACTGGGTCATCAAATGTGCGAGGAGGAGCATCTTCCACCATATTGTCCTTACCCTTCTGGTAAGTGGTCGCATAGTCATAACCCATGAGTTGGATAACCCATTTCAGGTGTGTTTGGGAGGAGACCCATTGTTCCAGGAAAGTTTCTAGACTCTGGAGATCAATCTTGATGCAGAAATAATTCCCCAATAGGGATGGCTGCCACTTCTAGACTGTATGAAAAATAGTCATCATTTCCTGCTGAGAGGTAGATGCGGCTAAATTCTTACCGGAAAGGTCTCTTGAAGGAAACAAGCTCATTGGTTCAGCAAAGACACCTGCATATCTATCCAAGGAAGTAGTGGAGACTGTTGATGGGTGCATCTGAATGGAATGGAGCTGAGCGATAAGACCATGTGAATTATTATTAAGTATTTTTTCCAGGCGATGTGAACTGATGATGTAGAGAGACCCTGGTTGTAAGCCCATAAATTTGTGTTGTGCCCCATTGAGTGAAAACTGCATCCAAAGTTCAACAAAATCCCATAAGATGGGGCCAAGTGTGCGTAACCATTGAACGCCCAAAACCACATCACATCCGCCTAAGGACAAGGAAAACATGTGAGAGCGCAGGTTATAATCTTCCATAGAGATACGCACATTGTGACACTTCCCCTTACAACGTAAGGTGCCCCCATTGGAAACCATGACTTCAAAGTTGGAGCAAGGATGGACAAAACAATTAGCCTGTTTGGCAATCCGAGGATCAATGAAGTTATGAGTGCTACCAGAATCAATGAGTATGGTAAGATGGAGCTTCTTGAAGTATCCCCTGACTCGCATTGTTTGCGGGGTGGTGATACCGGTTACAGCATGGAGAGAGAGCTTGGGTGGGTCATCCTGAGATGGGGTGTCAATAGGCGGGTGTTGAATGTCGACTTGATCATCTACTGTATTTGGAGCTTCTTCATCAAGTTCTGAGGCATGCAGAGAATCCACATCCAAGAGATAGAGATTTTGTTGAACACATCTATGTCCCCGAGTGAATTTCTCATCACAATTATAACAAATCCCTTTTTCTCGGCGTGCCTGCATCTCTATTTCATAAAAATGCTTGATAAGAGTTGGTGGCGAGGCAGGCGTGATGGGAAGTCATTGGGGACCCATATTTCTGAAGGGAACAAAGGTGGGTTTGGAGCGTTGTTGAGCTGCGATCTTGTCCTCAGCCAGCTTAGCCAACCCTAGGACTTCCATCATTGTGTTGGGACAAAACATTTTGACCTCTGAGCGGATTTCGTCCTTGAGACCACTGATAAAACAAATCCTGTAGAATTCATCGGAAAATCCTTCTGTGTGATTGGCTATTTTCTCAAATTCCGTCTGATACTCTCTCAATATGCCAGTTTGGTGAAGTTTAGTGAGTGCTCCTGTGAAGTCGTCAAAAGAACTAGGACCAAATCATGACAAAAGGAGTTGGCAAAAATCTATCCAGTTTGGCTTGGGATGAGCTTTGATGTACCAACAGTACCATTGAAGGGCTTCCTGTTCCAAATGAAAGGATGCAAGTAGAACTTTCTGAACATCAAAAGTATTATGCAGACTGAAATATTGTTCTGCTCGGTATATCCATCCTGTCGGATCAGTACCATTGAAGCGAGGAAAATCAAGCTTCAGCCCACGAAAATTGCTGGAAGAAGAGAACCCAATGGCTGCAAAAGATTCTGGCTGTCGGGTATTGTTCATGGTTGAATGCTGAAGATGGAGCTTGAGATTTTTATTTTTTTATTTTTTTTATTTTTTTAATTTATTTATTTATTTTTTAATTTATTTATTTATTTTTTATTTATTTATTTATTTATTTTTTTTATTTTATTTATTTTTATTTTATTTTATTTATTTTAATTTATTTTATTTTAATTTTATTTTTTTTAATTTTTTTTAATTTTATTTTATTTTTAATTTTATTTTTAATTTAATTTAATTTTATTTTTATTTTTTATTTTTATTTTTATTTATTTATTTTTCAGACTGGAGCGGCTATGGCTCGGAAGGGATCTAGAATAGATAAATCTGCAATGGAGTAGAAGGGATGGAAAACAGCTGGATCTGAAACGGCGACTGGATCTGAAACGGCTGGATCTAGAGTGGAAGTGATCGGAAATAGTTCAACTAAAAATAGATATGGACCCCAGGTATGTGCGGATTCCTATCGGTTCAGGGGATTCACTCGGCCACCAATGTTGTCTGACGACTTGCGTATTGGAGCAGTACCCCTCACTCCACGGCTCAGGTAAAACTGATAACTGCTTTGCCACAAACGACAGCTCTTGGTTTACCTCATGGGTGGGAACTAGTCAATCAGGTAGGGGTCGTTGCCCTTTTCGCTGGCAGGTCCTCGCAATGGGCTAGCTACTTTGGGGTTCCTGTGGTACTCCTCACAATGAGTTTTAGGGATTATGCCCAAGTAATTCCCACAGTTAAGCAGCTAGGGATTATTCCCAAATTCGAAGTTGCAACAGATGCGAAAAAAAATTTCGCAGAAATTCCACCCAACGAGCCCAAGAAAGTGCTATGATACCAGATGTGATGAACCTACAATAATTAATTAATGCAAATACACGAGATATCATAAATAATCGAACTCAGAATCACTTTTATATTGATCACGGGCCACTTCGAGGGGACAACCTCCTTTGAGCAATCTCAATACAATTAACTTCACGGTGCCTTCATAGGCCTCAACACACACTTTTATATTAAGTCTAGGCACCCATACCATGGGTCAATACTATGTGTCAATACAAACCATGGGCTAAGTCTAGGCGCCAATACTATGAGTCAAAACCATGGGACATATAATACTATGGGACGACTTACAAAGCATATGCGTCCAATACTATGGGTCAATACTATGGGCTAATATAAACTATGGATCAACAAATACTACGGGACGACTTACAAAGCATATGCGTCCAACAACAATATACTAACAAAGTAAAGACATGGGTTCCTAACACATCTGCATAGTCCATTGGAGAGAGAGAGAGAGCCATAGTAAGTTTCATATCAATATCCATAAGCACACGTTGAAGAGGTAGTTGGTTCATTAGAGTCAATTGTTTATGATTTTTTTGATCTAGTTTATAACTTTCAAATTTACGATTTGCTAACGAAACAAGATCATCCATCCAGGACTTAAAGTTTCTCTATATTCGTCCAATGCTCCTGCTGGGAGGGATCGTGGGCATATTTCTGGGTTAAAATCCATTTAGAATGCGATCATTTTTAATCTCCTGCCACCAATCCATCAAGGTGTTCTTTTCTCTTCCCCTCATTGCAACCTCCATATCCCTAATCATTTGAAATAGACCGAATAGATATTCAACAGCCTGTGGGAGAAAATCAGGTCTTGGTAGGTGTCTTCGATCTGGGCATCTTGAATCAATACAACTCTTCGCATATTTTCAACTCTACGACCAATATTTGATCTGGGATTTTGATCTTAGAGCTTTGTCAACCTGAGCCTTCGATCTTCCGCAAAGAGGAAGGCTTCATTCTGCAGCCAAGGAGAGTTTGATCTATAGCCAATCTTTGAGTCTTCTCTTTCGAATGCCAATATTTGAGGCATTTGAGAGCATCTTTGGATTTGGGCATCCATTCACCACTTTGCATCTTGACAATTGAGGCATCTCATCTGTGGTCAAGATTCGATCTGGGATTCTGATGTTACATATCCACTTGCAAGGGTTTTGTAATGACCCTTTTTCAAAATTCTATTAAAATGCCAATTTTTCTACTTTTTCCCCAATTTCGACCTTTGACTAGTTTAACTGTTTTGACCTCCAAATCAACCCAAATGCTCCCAAATCTTCTGTAGGAGTGTATAAATGGTATTTAGACTTGAATATAAGGTTCAGGGATGTTTTATGGCCCTCCAAATACTGCTGCAAACTTGATTTGTATTCTGATCAATATAGGTAATTTTGACTAGTAATTTGTGCATCAAATCCCCCCCGGCTAACACTAAAAATGGCCTTCCAAATGCCTCCAAACTCCCACAAATTTATGAACAGAGGTATATAATGTGTTAAGTATGTGATTAAGGTCTCATATGCACCATTAATTGATTTTTACTACTGTTCTAACTCTCTCACATTCAACAGCAAAAATCCCAAATTCGACCCTTGGGGAAATGGCACTATTTCACCTCCCAATACAACTAAATTGAGTAAAAATGCTTCAAATGCTTAAGTACAGTACATGAAACTTGTATAATACATCCATGGCATTATATTGATCACAAATATATCATATAATCATCCATCCATTCGAAATAATCAACATTATAGTGTCATACATCAATGCATTGGGGAAATGGACATTGTTTGCTCATTTATCAATAGTTTTGCATACAACCAGTGGGTATTTCGACCTGATACTTTCTGAATATTAATAACAAAGGATATGAATCTATTACAATCAGAAATATATAATGAGAAGCTCTCTCAAGAAGCACAAGTGCTCACCAAAAACGCCCTCCCTCAAGGAGCATGAATATGCCTTCAAAACTGGAAACGGTGGAGAGAAAGTGCTGCACTAAACCAAATCATGAAACTTCCTGTAGCTACTACCTGCAAATAAAAACTCCATTAAATCACCATGAAATACCTGAGTGGCCTCTCCAAACACCAACTTGGATGGGAATCTTTCACCCTCGAAATTGGCTAAGGCAAGAAACTAATCATCCACTAGCTCTCTCTTTACAAATGCAATTTTTCTCAAATCATCAAAAGCCATTCTCATTCTTCATTTCTACATTTTATAACCAGCATTATCCTTCTAAGGGTCGAAATCCTCTCAATAGATTCAATAGATTTCCATTTAGAAAATATTCCACATTTGCCACTTGTCTCCTAGTTCCAACCTTCCAACTTCTCCCAAATTTGATTTTGAGTCTCTTTGGCTTCTCCAACTCCCAAATTCGCCTTCTTTGAGCCTATTTTTGGTGCTGACATGTCATAGTGGTCAGATGTCAGAGGTCAGGTCTGCAATTTGTCATAGTTGTCATAGATGCTCCATCATTGGTGTCATAGGGGCTAGGGAATCTAGCCCAAGTGTCAACAAACTTCTACTTTGACTCTTTATCTTCCATGGAGGTTACCAATCCTTCCCAATTCGACCTAAGATGTTCAATGACATGTGTTATGACTTACCAAATCACCCAAGAGTGTTCACATTCCCATTAATTCGAATTTGCGAAAGAGAGATACCATGTATTATGAAAAATCAAGCTAGTGTGGGTCCCACCACCTCCACATGTCTCCAAAACCACTTGCCACTTAGAATTTATCTTGAATTTATTTATTCACCATATTTATTAAATGCTTGAACCCTTCTAATGTCTAAATATCATTTATTAGCTTCCTTATTACCATCCCACATGTGCCCATCCAACCTAGGAAACTAGTAGGATTGATGGGATTGTCTTACTATGCACTTATTTGAATGGGGACATTACAGTCCTCCCCACCCAAGATTTCTTGTCCTCAAGCAATTTCAGATTTGGATGCTGCAAAATATTCTCCTCTTCCCATGTGGCATCTTCATTTGGTAAGTCCTTCCATTGCACTAAATATTCTTTGATGATTCTACTCCTCGACCTTATTTCCCGTGTCTTCAAAATCTTTTCCGGAACAAGTGTGAGCTGACCTTCATCATCCAAAGGAGGAATTATTTCTGAAGTGATGATTTGCTGACCAAGAGCTTTCTTGAGACAAGAAACGTGAAATACATTGTGGATTTTACTCCCTTCCAGAAGTTCTAGTTCATATGCTACTTCTCCAACCTTCCGCACTACCTTGGGTATGGCCCATAGTACCTTGGTTTTAATTTTTCTGCTCCATTCTTTTTTAGAGATGTTTGTTTATAAGGCTGCAACCTTAAATATACTAAATCATTGACTTGAAAGGTTCTTTCTTCTCTATGCCTATCAGCATATTGTTTTTGCTGATTTTGAGCAACTTGCAAATTGTCTTTCAAGAGCTTTAAAATTTCTTGGCTCTCTTCCACCCAATCTTTAGCCTTTGGGGCTCTACTATCACACAATATAATGTCAGCAAATGTAAGTGCATCATAACCATATAATGCTTTGAAATGAGACATTCCTATTGACATATGATAAGTGGTGTTGTAGCAAAACTCACCCAAGTGTAGCCATTTTGCCCATTCTTTTTGCTGCCCTCCCACATAGTTTCTTAGGTATCCTTCCAACCATTGGTTTACCCTCTCTATTTGTCCATCAGTTTGCGGATGATAGCTGGTACTTGGAGTCAATTGAGTGCCTACCAATCTAAAAAGTTCTTTCCAAAAAGCACCCATGAATCTACTATCTCTATCACTGACAATGCTCTTGGGTAGCCCATGCAATCTGAAGATTTATTTGAAACAAATATCAGCCACTTGTGCAGCGCTAAAATATGATGTAACTGCAAAGAAATGAGCAAATTTTTTCAACCTATCAACTACCACATATATGCAATCCTTACCCAAGGATTTAGGCAATCCGGTGATGAAATCCATGGAAACACTGTCCCATTTTTGCTCCGAAATGGGAAATGGTTGTAATAGGTCGGCTAGACATGTAAGTTCTAATTTGTTTTGTTGACATGCTTTACATTCATTCACATACTTCTGAACATCTTCCTTTATCCCCTTCCAAAAAAATCTTTGCCTCAACTGTCTATAAGTTTTGAAGATCCCTGGATGGCCCGCTAGTGGGGAATCATGTGCTTCTTGCAAAATTTGGTACTTGAGCTTAGAGTTATGAACTAAATAAATTCTTCCCTTATAATATATCAACCCATTCAAAATCCTATAATTATCATCCCTTTTGATTCCATCCAACACATCACAAGCAAATTTGTCTTTGGCATATTCAACTAGTAGCAAGTTTTTCCAATCCTTGGCAATATCCATGAGAGAAAAAGAAGGCCTTCTTGACAAAGCATCTGCTACTATATTATTCTTTCCTTTGACATATTCAATATCAAAATCATAAGCTTGAATCTTGCTTACCCACTTTTGTTGCCTTTCATTTAGATCTTTTTGGGTGAGAAAGTGTCTTAGACTATTGTGGTCAGTTTTCACCACAAACTTGCTGCCCACCAGGTATTGTCTGAATTTGGCCAATGCATGCATAATGGCCAACATTTCTTTATCATAGATGGAGTAAATTTTTTCATGAGGCTGCAACTTTCTACTCTCAAAGGCTATGGGGTGTTGGCCTTGCTTTAGGACAGCCCCTATTCCTCCACCTGAAGCATCACATTCCACAACAAAAGGTTTAGTAAAATCAGGAAGTGCAAGTATGGGACAACTACTCATTACCTCTTTCATTTTTTGGAAGGACTTTTCAGCCTCTTCATCCCACTTGAAAGCATCCTTCTTAGTCAAATCGGTGAGTGGAGAAGTCAACTTGGAGAACCCTTTCACAAATTTGCTGTAGTAGGTGCACATGCCAATAAAGCCTCTCAATTCGGTAATATTTTTTGGTGATGGCCATTCCAATATAGCCCTAATTTTTTCCATGTGTACCTTCACTCCTTCTTGCCCAATAATGTGCCCAAGATACAGTAGTTCTTTCATCCCAAACTCACATTTTGATAATTTAGCAAATAAGGACTCTTCTTGCAAGATTTTCAACACAATCTCTAACTGTTGCAAATGCTCTTCCCATGTTTTACTGTAAATGAGAATATCATCAAAGAAAACCAAAACAAACCTTCTTAGTTGCTTGAAAAATATCCTATTCATACATGCTTGAAAGGTGGTTGGAGCATTAGTTAACCCAAAAGGCATGACAAGAAATTCAAAGTGGCCAAAATGACATCGAAAAGCGGTCTTTTGCACATCTTCATCTTTCATTTGAATTTGGTGATACCTTGATCTAAGGTCAATTTTTGAGAAGTATTTGGCCCCATGTAGCTCATCCATGATCTCATCAATCCTAGGAATAGGATACCTATTCTTGATAGTCTTTTTGTTCAAGGCTCTAAAATCTATGCACATTCTCAATGTTCCATCTTTTCTCTTCACTAGCACTACTGAAGAAGCATAAGGGCTAGAGCTTGGTCTAATGAGTCCCAACTCTAGGAGTTCTTTGATAGATTTTTCAATCTCATCTCTGAACTTTTTAGGATGTCTATAAGGTGGTATCTGAATGGGTGAAGTGCCCTCCTCCAAAATAATACTGTGCTCAACCCCCCTATCCGATGGCCTACCATGTGGAAGGTCTCTAAAAACCTTTTCATATTTTTGCAGAAGTCTCTCTATCTCCTTTGGGTGTTTGACAATATTTATAGTTGGCTTGGGATATGTAATATGACATTCAGTAACCCATTCTATATCCCCATGCCTCAATATAGATCTCATACTATTGCAAGTTACTACTTGATTTGGATAAGTGTGTTGCCCTCTCACAATTCTTTGTACTCCTTTTGAATCTTGGAATTTCGTTTCGGGAATTTGATAATTTACTATATGCTCTCCTATTGAATATAGCCATTGCACTCCCAAAACCACATTAGTATCATTAACATCAACCACATAAAAACTATCAACAAAAGTATAGTTACCTATGGTGACTTGCAGCTTTGGAACCCATGTTTTGCATTGCATTGTGTTGTGATCGGGAATGACAACTGTGAAGCCATCAAATGGTTCAATAGGTATCTTTATTTTCTCTACCATCTATGCATCAATGAAGTTATGAGTGGCTCCTCCATCTACCAAAACTGAAGTTCTTTGTCCTTGTACCACACCTTTGCATCAGATAGTATGATAGCGAGTAACTGCTAAAAGCACTGCCATTCTTGCTTTGTCCGGTGAAGGATGATTTTCTTCTTGTCTTTCCTCTTCTACTGCTGTCTCATATGCCTCTTCTTGATATGAAATATGTCCATCTTCATCCATTCCCCCATCATACCCCTCATTGTCAGAAAATACTTCTATGTATTGAACCTTTCCTTTGGTACATTTGTGCCCCGGTGTCCATGGTTGGAAGCATGTGAAGCACAATTTTTTTTCTAAGTTCATCCATGTTTAGTCCCTCTTTTTTATTCCTCTCAAATGAATCTCTTTGCCAAGGTTTCTTATCATATCCATCCCTTTTCCAAGTTTTCTTTTCAAATTTGTAGCTAGGCTTAGGAGGAAATCTCGTTCTAGGAAGCACATTTTGGAGATCCCTAGTCAAGCTCATTGCATCTTTTAATGTAGTTGGCTTGTGGGCTTTGACCAAACCTCTTAAGGGTTCAGACAAACCTTCAGTGAACAACAATACTAATCTTCCCATAGATACATCAGCCACCTTGACTGATAATTTTTTAAAGTCCAACACATATTCGGTAGGGGACCCAGTTTGCTTCAATTGAGCTAGTTCTTTGAAAGGCAATTCTGGATCTTTTTGTTCAAATCTTTCTAATACCCTGTCAACAAATTCTCCATATGTTTTAATCTGATTATGACCCAAGGTTTTCAGCCCATGAAACCACCATTCATTGGCATCTCTTTTCAAATGCAAAATGGCCATTTTTAACGCATCCTCTTCCAACATAGGATTCAACTGAAAATATACATCCAATTTTTGCACCCAAGTGTTGGCAGAATTTTGAGAAGAACCATCAAAAGTAGGAAGTAACATTTTTCCAATAGCACTATTAAATTCTTTGTTTTGGAATGGACTCGTATTGTCTCCCTTCATTTTAATCTTTTGCATAGCATCAATGTAGTCACTAAGTGGTACACCTCTTTTACACTCTTCATTCAAATTGTTCCAATCATTTACTAGTTTCTTGTAATCCAATTCAAGATTGGGCTATTCTTTGGGTGTGAGAAATTTAGGTGGACTATGCCTTTGTGTGCTTTGAAATTCATCAGGTCTGTTATGAGGTCCTGTACTTGAGAAAATATGCTCATTCCCTTTCATCTTTTCCCCTGAGTATGAACCACTATTATCTCCTATCATCCCTTTGACTGAAAGTTGGATACCCAACAATTCGAAACCTTTCATCATTTGTTTATTCATATCTAGCATAACCATGGTAATTCCTTCAAAACATGGTTTTAAGGCTTCAATAAATTCCTCCTTATGTCTTAATTTTTTTCCTCCTCTCTACCCATTGTTTTAGAAAAAAACTCTTTTTCTGCTACTATCTCTTCTTCAACCAAAACTTCTTCAACTACTGATTCAAAGGGTGGTGTTTTATTTGTTTGGATTCTTGTTAATATCATCAATTTCCAAGACCATGCTCTGATACCAATTGTAATGACCCTTTTCAAAATTCTATTAAAATGCCAATTTTTCTACTTTTTCCCCAATTTCGACCTTTGACTAGTTTAACTATTTTGACCTCCAAATCAACCCAAATTCTCCCAAATATTCTGTAGGAGTGTATGAATGGTATTTAGACTTGAATATAAGGTTCAAGGATGTTTTATGTCCCTCCAAATACTGCTTCAAACTTGATTTGTATTCTGATCAATATAGGTAATTTTGACTAGTAATTTGTGCATCAAATCCCCCCCGGGTAACACTGAAAATGGACTTCCAAATGCCTCCAAACTCCCACAAATTTATGAAAAGAGGTATATAATGTGTTAAGTATGTGATTAAGGTCTCATATGCACCATTAATTGACTTTTACTACTGTTCTAACTCTCTCACATTCAACAGCAAAAACCCCCAATTCGACCCTTGGGGAAATGGCACTATTTCACCTCCCAATACAACTAAACTGAGTAAAAATGCTTCAAATGCTCAAGTACAGTACATGAAACTTGTAGAAGACATCCATGGCATTATATTTATCACAAATATATCATAGAATCATCCATCCATTCGAAATAATCAACATTATAGTGTCATACATCAATGCATTGGGGAAATGGACATTGTTTGCTCATTAATCAATAGTTTTGCATACAAACAGTGGGTATTTCGACCTGAGACTTTTTGAATATTAATAATATAGGATATGAAGCTATTAAAATCAGAAATATATAATGAGAAGCTCTCTCAAGAAGCACAAGTGCTCACCAAAAACGCCCTCCCTCAAGGAGCATGAATATGCCTTCAAAACTGGAAACAGTGGAGAGAAAGTGCTGCACTAAACCAAATCATGAAACTTCCCGTAGCTGATACCTGCAAATCAAAACTCCATTAAAGAACCATGAAAGACCTGAGTGGCCTCTCCAAACACCAACTTGGATGGGAATCTTTCACCCTCAAAATTGGCTAAGGCAAGAAACTAGTCATCCAATAGCTCTCTCTTCACAAATGCAATTTTTCTCAAATCATCAAAAGCCATTATCATTCTTCATTTCTACATTTTATAACCAACATTATCCTTCTAAGGGTCTAAATCCTCTCAATAGATTCAATATATTTCCATTTAGGAAATATTCCACATTTGCCACTTGTCTCCTAGTTCCAACCTTCCATCTTCTCCCAAATTCGATTTTGAGTCTCTTTGGCTTCTCCAACTCCCAAATTCTCCTTCCTTGAGCCTATTTTTGGTGTTGACATGTCATAGTGGTCAGATGTCAGAGGTAAGGTCTGCAATTTGTCATAGTTGTCATAGATGCTCCATCATTGGTGTCATAGGGGCTAGGGAATCTAGCCCAAGTGTCCATAAACTTCTACTTTGACTCTTTATCTTCCATGGAGGTTACCAATACTTCCCAATTCGACCTAAGATGCTCAATCACATGTGTTATGACTTACCAACCCACCCAAGAGTGTTCACATTCCCATTAATTCGAATTTGCGAAAGAGAGATACCATGTACTATGAAAAATCAAGCTAGTGTGGGTCCCACCACCTCCATATGTCTCCAAAACCACTTGCCACTTAGAATTTATCTTGAATTTATTTATTCACCATATTTATTAAATTCTTGAACCCCTCTAAAGTCTAAATATCATTTATTAGCTTCCTTATTACCATCCCACATGTGCCCATCCAACCTAGGAAACTAGTAGGATTGATGGGATTGTCTTACTATGCACTTATTTGAATGGGGACATTACAGGTTTGCATCTGATCTTACAAAATAACCCCTTATTTCTCTTCCTACATTAAATACCAACTTCAAAATTGGTGAAAAAAGAAGGAAACCAATGGCTAGAGATGGTGTTTTTTCCATGATAATCGGGCAAAAATTGAAGAAGAAGAATATGTAAAATGGTCAATGTTTGCGCGTATGTGGCCTTTGATTTTATTTAATATTTTTTAACTTGAACCAATTTAGAGAAACAATTAAATTGGGAACACCATTTTTTTCTCTTGCTTTTTTATATTTTACCATTATAAAATTCAAATAATTTAATTTAATTCAAATGATAATATTATATTAATATCACATAGTATTAATATATTCACATATATAAAATATATTATATACTATATTATATAAAATTCAAATATATTGATCTATTTCAAATAATAATATTATATTAATATCACATAGTATTAATATAATAACTATATTAACATATATATATTTATTAAATATAATTTAATAACTATAATGTAGTTATTAAATATAATTTAATAACTATAATATAGTTAATATAGTTAACATATTTAATATTATGTGACATTAATATAATATTATTATTTTAGTTAAATTAAATTATTTAAATTTCAAAATGGTAAAATATAAATTAAAAAAACAAATAATTTTACCATAGAGAACAAAATGGTGTTCACATTTTAATTTTTTTCCTAAATTATTATGGGTTATATTTTCAAAAAATAGTATAGCATAGTGTCTTCAAAAGAATCTTCACTTGATTGAGTTTAATTGAGTTAATTTAGGAGCCTGGTTGAGTTTGATTGAGTTTATTTAGGACCCCAGTATGGGTATAAATGTTGGAATACATATAAAATATATGTATGATAGGGAGTGTAAAAGCCTCTTTGGGTTATATAGTTGGGAAAGTACATAATCCTCAAAGTTATTTGAAGAATATTTGGTTGGAAAGAGAAGACACGGAAAAGTTTACCAAGGAATGCTCTCAATGGACAAATCCATTCCTTGTTGAGTGGATGGTCTAGCCACAATTCGAGGCACAATTATTTGAAATAAGTCTACAATTTGTTTGGAACTTAAATCCTCGTAATAGATTTGAAGTGATTTATAAATAATAATTCACTAGATAACACTTGCACTAAGGGTGGATGGTTTTGGCTAGCAAGCAATTGGCTAAAAGCGAATTGGTTTCGAGTTCAGGTAGGTAAGCTCTGGGAATCTAGCCCCATATTACGAGTTCAGGGGATCCTTTACTTCATCCGGTGGGCATTGTTTCCCATAGATTCAATTACCTTTTTGTTCCATCCTTAGTTTGGGATGTTAGGTTGAAGTGGTTAATCGGGTGTGGGGAGGGTGTGTACTCATCAATCCTAACAAGATACATAATTTTATATATTGCCGACTTGAATTTGAATGTGCTAACAATATGGAAGGTCCACTAACTCATTGAACATCCCCAAGTAGCTTGAGTTGCTACATTTTTCTGCCAACCATCATGAAATGAAATTACCTCGTCTCCATCGACCTAGTATTTTTGGGTCCGATCATAACTAGTCATAAACTGGTTCAAACTTCAGATGCTTCCTAATCAAGGCCTCAAAGAAATGATCCCTTAGAAGACATGTATTGAAAAATAATCCAAGTTGTATACTATTAACGTTACAATTTATTAAATTTTAACGCTGCAGATGGATTCTGCAGTGTTAAAATTTAGTAAATTGTACAAATTCATGATCAAAATTATCATTTTCCACTGCCGTAATCACATAACTAAAAATGACCACATAAATGACCAATTGTTATGTGGTCATTTTTAGTTTAGTTCTTATCTCGTGACCAAATTGGTCATTTATCTTGGTCATTTTTAGTCAGTTCACTTAAAATTTCTCAATTTTGTTCATTTATCCCTTGAAAAAGCCGTGGTGACCAATTTTTTTGGTCGCTTGGTCACTTATCTCTCATTTTTTTACTAGTGATATATTCACATGTTATTTCTTGAATGAAATCCAGTTGTGGATTTTCCCATAGGACATTAATCTTTGTATACAAATGATGCTCTGTTTTATTTTATCCAATGTGACTCTCTGTTAACATATATATATATATATATATATATATATACTTGAGTCTAGATTTTGTTTGAAAAGGAATTACTATGTAATATGATGAAAAACTCTATTCTTTGGATTTGATGTGAATGTTATACTTTGTATGCCCATATTAATCTCATTTTGCTTGTTGACAATCGTATTGGTGTGGGTTTCAATCCCATGTTGTATTTATTCAGTATTAAATCTCCTTTTGTTGTTGGTCTACATTTTTTATCAATGGGGAACTCGATCCCCAACATCGAAGATACTATGCACGGGATTCGTTTTGTTTTGTTTGCTAGTTATGGGATTCGATCCCTAACTAAAACGCTTATCAATGCCAAGTGTTGAATTCTAGAACAATCATAGAGCTTGTCCCTATTATTAAGCTAAGTCTGAGTTTAAAATTCTAATAATTTTTGTTTCACTATAAGTTTCTTTCTCGAGTCAAAGACCCAGTCTACGTGTTGTTTGTTGAGTTACGATAAACATTATTTTGATTCTTGAATTTTCTATGAAAATCATTTTAGGCTTATATGCCCAGCCTGTATGAAATCATTGGGGAAGAGATCCGATATTTTTGACTGACAGTCTAATCATTTTATATTTTGCAAGTCATTGTTTAAACGAGTCATGCATGAGATTTACGTAGACCCTGAAATAGTGTGACCTTTCTGACTGTAAGATTGATTCCATTTGCATGTTGCATGTCTCGTATAATGCTCTTCTTTAGTTGGAGTTGTTTAGATAGTTATGATAGTGTGAGCTAAACTTCTTTTGATGAGCATACCTTGCATGTTGACCATCGTGGGTGACACCCAGCCATTAAATCACTAGTACAAAATGAGAGATAAATGACCAAAAAAATGACCAAAATCCACATATAAATGACCACTTCTGATTTGGCAATCATTGGTGGCTAATATTCGGTCTCTTATTACGCGACCAAAATTGGTCATATTTAGTTTGGTCATTTATAGCTTGTCATTTGGTCATTAATTTGGTCATATATTTGGTCATTAATTTGGTCATATATTTGAAATTAATGACCAAATATATGACCAAATTAATGACCAAATGAAAAGCTATAAATGACCAAACTAAATATGACCAATTTTGGTCGCGTAATAAGAGACTAAAAATAAGCCATTTGGTCATTTATATGCAAATTTTGGTCTCTTTTTTGGTCACTTCTCTCTCATTTCTTGGTCACGTATCTCTCATTTTTTTGTCATTTTATATTCGAATTTTGGTCATTTTATTTGGTAACTTGTCTCTTATTGTTTGGTTAGTTATTTCTCATTTTTTGGTCACTAATTTAGTCATTTTTAGTTGTTTTATGTTATTATTCATTTTTTAGTCACTAATTTAGTGATTTTTAGTAATTTTATATGTCTTCATTGTTTTTTAGTAGTTTTAATGGTGTTTATTATTAATAAATATAATTTTTTATTATGATATTATGTCTAAATAAATAAAAAGATCATACAATATTCATGCTCATCTAATACACATGTAATCATGCAATATTGTCACATTAATTAGTAAATACAACACTTATAAATAATATAAAGTACAAACATATATATAAATTTTAAACGCACATAAATTATATTATATGAAATGTCGAGTATTACAACAAATATGAGTTTTCAACTGAATATCAACACTAATGGACTAACACTGGTCCATGACAATATATAGTAACTTCTATTTCATCAATATTACTTTGGTTGTCTTCCTGCCTCTCCATGTTTTGACTAACATTGGTCCATGATGATATTAAATTCTAGTTCATCAATAGATGTACTTCGGTTGTCTTCCTGCCTCTCCATCTTTAGCTTCCTGTATACCTCATTAATCTGCTCCACTACAAAAATGATGTCAATTCCATTTCCTTAACACATTTGACAATAGATGATTTTTGGCCTCATGTGTAAAATCCTCGATTGCATCGGGACTACAAAAACCACTAGAAAAAAAATTTTTATTTAGAGGATATATGGAACATAATAACGAAAAATGATAATGAAAATGCTAAAGCTCTCACAAACAAATCCAATCTAAATTACTTGATATTAAAAATACTTGTTTTAAATACTTGAATATATATATCAACATATAGATGGATATAATTGGTTGTGATTAAATATTCCATTAAGAAAAATCAACAGGAAATAAGAGTTCGTCGTTAATTAGAAAACAACTAAACTTACAACAATTTATGAAGACTTTTAAATACAAACAATATCTTCTTTAAATTACCTTGTATACATTCAAAGATTTTGAGAGAATGGATTCTAGAACTCGAGGATTACATTCCAAAGTGACTCTGCAAGATATTCCTAAACATCCCGGTCCACAATCCTCCTCACCTATGAATTTCCTAACCTTTTCTATCAACATCCAAGATATAAAATATTAGGATATTTATAAGAACAATTTCCCATCAAGGAATTAAAATGCCACTTCATAAAAATGTGCCAGATTAAAACAATGTAGTTTACACAAGCTAAAATTTAATTAATCACTTGAGAAGAGAAGTGCTAAACAACAAAAAACAATATATATCAACATAGTTTCTACATAAGTTAAAGACATCAAGCTAACTTCACTTAATTTTGTTTGCCCCTCAAACTCTAGTTTTGGAACTTTGATTGAAACTATGCCTATCAACCCTTCCCTCACATGTTCACCACTAAGGTTCTCATCCTTCTCCCGCGTAATTAACAAATCCAGAAGAGTGCTTTATTAAAATTAGATGGTTGCTTCCAACACAAACATAAAAAACATTTGTTTTGGATACCATAACAGATAGTCTATTTTACTCAAGTTAATTAGAGGTATATGAAATCAATAACAAGGCCTAACGCAGAACAAGTGGCTATAACTTAATGAACATTGAACACGTAGACCACTAAAAAAAAAAATGTTTGTCATTCTAAACTTACCAACACTCCTACACCTTCACCCATGAAAAATAAATCTCAGTATTTATACCAAGGCCTTCAAGAAGACTGAGGATCATCATTTATCTGAGATAGGGCTCAGCATGCAACAATTAACCCATGCAAACTAATGGGAATAATTGATGCTTCACTACCACCAGCTAGCATGATATCTGTCTCACCTCTACGGATATGATTTGCAGCTCCACATGTTTTTATGAAATACAGTCACATAACTTTCAACATGAAAGTGGCTTGTTAGGAGTAGGACCAATGACTAAATTTCAATGGACTAATCACAATAAATCATATTCAAATGTATATAATTTCCTATGTTACAAGCATGTCGTTTTGAATCAGTAGACCCAAAACATAATATTAATAGAGTTTTTATTCAAACCGTTATAAATGTTTCCTAGTAGTTGGTTTAAAAATTTCATATCAAGCTATAGAAGTATACTCTGGTACATAAAAGGAACATAGCATTTTTATATTAGTCACTTTGTCAATGCATTTAGTGATAGCATCTCTTTAAATTTGATACAAATATATATACTGCTAGGATTGATACAAGCACACTTCAATTGTTGATTCCCATAACTGCTATAACAAGCAAGATATATTCCCATAAGATTCAAGATAATTTAATAATACATGTTGCATGGAAGCCTCTGAAATGGTATGTTCAAACAATTTTGACATACTCATGTACAATTTCCATTCTTGTTTCTCCAATGGAGTTGGACTTAAGGGAGCCACATCCGATGTAGGTCTATAAGGGAGCATATTAGATTTCTCAGTTGAGAGTATGAGAACTTGGATATCAGTTGGCATGTCCATTTTGTAATATTAAAAATCATACTCCACCTGAACAAAACATGAAGAATGAGGTCAATATTACTTAGGGGCTCATAGGTTGAAACACAAGATTACCTAAGGTGAAAAACACTAACTTTTTCCAACCCATTTTCATAAATATCTGAACATTGTGAATGCCAGTTGAATTTAAAGTCCCATCTTTCAATTGTAAAGAGTAAAGGGTACCCAAAAAATAATCATAAGTTGTGCTCTTGATGAATCTAGTAAAATAATGCTACAGGGTCATATATATTTGGATATTATATTACCACCATCGCCAATTCAAGGATATTTAAAAAAAGGTGCAAGCAATATTTATGTTGAACCACAACTTAAATTCAAGGAAGATGCAATTCAGGGTCTTTTTCTTCCCTTCAATAATTCCTACAGAATCAACATAAATTTGATGTACTTGCAGTAATTCTATCCTACCTTCAAGTCACTACCAATGTATCCTTCTTTTATGGTTGCAAGATCCTTGAAGTCAAAACCTTCTTCAAGGCTATCTTTGGCAAGGAGTGTCATAATAATTATTTCCTTGTTCTCCACATAAGGTAGACCTACCATGATTCTGTTTAGGCCAATTAAAATCCAAATTAAAGAATTGCATATCAGATCATAGTCATCAAAAATTTAAAAATTTAATGTGCTTTCATTTTATAGATTATACTGTTTGATTACTTACTTCCCTTTTACCTAGTATTTTTAGCCTTCATATGAAGCATGGGTAACACAATTAAACATGTCCGCAACACAAAATCAAGTGATGCATGGGAATTGATATGTAAACGTAGACAGGAAAACTCACATGTCCTGAAAAAGATGGAGTCGAAAGGTGTCTTTGACATGTATTTATAGTTATAACATATCTTAACACAACTCTACTAGTTGTACCCCAATTGAGGTTTGACTAAGATTCCATCCACTAGCATCTATTGATGTATCTCACCCTGCACCTATCACCACATGACCAACTGGTTTAGTTTCCAAATGAAAGCAAAGAGAAATCGAAAAATCAGTTAAATGTGTAAAACAAATCCAATCCATTTAGCATAAAGTCCATTACATTCTAGAAAAGACTAGCAGAAAGTACAAGAACAGACATGACAAGCCCCATGTTCCCCACAAAATAAATACATGCATTCTCCAAAGCTGCTGCAAAGGATAATGTTGGTTCAAAAATTTTCTCAACAGAAGGTGTTGTTCCCATGGTCTAGGAGCAGATTTGAACATGCCTTAAGATTGGGAAATCTGTGGATGGCCTTCTTACAAGGGCGTTGAATAATCTTTGTAGAAATATAGAGGGGTTTTTGTCAGTAACAATAGGAGCATGAGGTGTGGATATCCTCATCAAATTATTAACAAAAGGGAATTCAATAGCTCAAGCAAATTCATTTTTTATTCTAGCCAGTATGATGTTAGCAGAAGAGTCTATTTTTCACTAGCTGTTTCAAGATGAATCTACTAAACAACTTCTTAAACTTTTGCAACCTAGAAATGAAGTCTCAGTTTGGGAAAAGGTTAGTAGTTCTCTCAAAGATCTTTCTTCCCAGTTGAAGGATCCAAGTCATGATATTGTAAATTCCAATGGTATTTCAAGTCTGATAAATGAAACAAATGCTCCTTCAAAAGAGTTCCTACATGGAGAATTTGCACAAGTATTGCAAGAAAATGCATTGTGTGCTCTGGATAACATATTAGAAAATGAAATGTGTGCTCTTTCTTTATTTCATTATTTAGATTATTGTACCACCTTCGTAGTGAAATGTAACATTATGTTAGATGAAAATACACCATACACCAGAATATTATAAAAAATTGGCAATAATTTGATTTCAAAACTTGCTACATTAACAAAAGTGTGTACTCTGAACTTACCAGTTTCAGTTCAACCAATAAACGAAAGCAACAAGGTTCCAAAATTCAAGAATAAGCTTCCTTGTTTATGCAACAAATACAATTTTTTGCATGGATGGATCTGTACCTACACATAGAAATGTTTTCTCACTTGCATCATCCAGTTTGGTAAATAGATATGCAGCTTATAGTGGAAATATGGGATGCTTAGTCTACACCACATCCTATCAAATATAAACATCAATTAGCCATCCTACTCCTAAAAACTACGATCAACCATGACCAATGGGGTAGAGCACCATGCCACTCATTTTATCATAAAATTGTTCCATTTTCATCTCTAGAAAACTATACAACAATTGTTCATATGGAAGGAAAATACAATCTGTAGGAAATTGAATCTTACACATTAAAAAACTAAGAAGGAAATCATTTGCACATAATATTGTAACTCCTTGAAAATGAGACACAAATCCATAAAAAAATTAATAAATTTAAAAACTAGAAAAATACAATATAATTTCATGGTTAAGGGAAAAATTCCTCAACCAACAACACATTAACTATATTAGTTTAAAACAATTTACAGAAGATAACAATATCTTCATCACTAAACACACAAAAACAATGGCATGTAAACAAACACACTGGCAATCTCATATCAGTCCTGGTAGGCTTGGCAGAAACAGCATTTCTAATGTCACCACAAGCAATCATTTAAATAAAAAGAGCCAGAGAATAGATGCATTAAAAACTCCCTTATATCACTCCTTGTAGGGATGACAAAAAAAACATTTCTAATCACACCATAAGCTACATTAAGTTAAATGAACCAGTGAATATGTACATTAAAACATGTCCTTATATCTCAGGTCACATTCCCTTAAAGAAAAAATGTTAGAACACTATGTAAAGTAACTTTAAATGGTCAAAAGACTATGTAAGGACTATGTACACTAAACATAAACTTTGCAGTTGATTCATAAAACATGATCATCTAGATCGATTTTCTCAAATACGTTTTCGGCCACCGATTAAAACTCATTTCTGTCTCCTTCAAGAGTTTACATCCATCAATTTTATCTTCATATACAATGGGGATGTTACTTGAGACATAAATGACACTTATATTATCATCTTTGGGACCAAGTGGCATTCCATGGATCTTAGCAAGTGACTGAATTCGTCTAGTCCCTGCAATAACACCATCATATGGATCTAGTATATCTACTTTATCTCCTACATGGAATAATTCAGGCTCTACTGGAGTTAATGGGAATTGTCAAAAAAAAAAGTATACATAAATATAAGAAAAAAATACAATTAAATTTCAAAAATATGCATAATTATTGATATAACAAAATCAAATGCACTCACAGCTGAGTCAATATTTGAAATACATCCAACAGGAATTGTACACACTGATTGAGAATGATGAGGTGCATAAGTGGCATTGGAGATCATTGAATTTTATCCTGCATGTGATTACATTGTGCACAAATCAAATGTAACATTATAAGGACACAATAATATAGTAGAATAATAGTAAATATAAGAGTAAAACACTAAAAATCAGACATAAACTAATTAAATCATATTATGAATTCAAGTCAAGAAATGTTTTCAAGGGAATGATAATTAGCTTACCTCATCCAAATCACTACGATATCCCTTATTTTTCCATGAAGCAACAATTGGTTCAATGGAGGTGGCTATGGTTGAAATTGTCTTCATCAACCCATTTATGCAATCCATTACATGTTTATAGTTATCACAGTTGTTGGTACCAGGATTTGCTTCATCAAAATTTTTGGATTCCGGCATTGCGCATCTAAAAAGGGACGTTGATTTTCGCTGTTGGAAAATACACTAGCATTTTAATCAAAACCTTGAGTTCCTTGTGTCCATCAGGTCAGCTCTTTTTCTCCATAGACCAGATTTTTTACTACTGCTCCCTTGTTTTTGTGTGAAATTTCCAAAGTGATTTCATCATAGTCTTCGCTCTTTTCACCATCTCATGTCAAATTTGCCTTATCCTCCAAAATTCCGTCAAAGTTGTCACGTTTTCTGCTACCCAATTTGATCCCATGAATTGTTTTTTGCTGACCTATTTACTCATTTCATGTGGTATTCTTTAAAAGTGGATAAAGTATTGTCATTAAAAAAAAGGGGGTTCCTTTGTCTCCTTTTGAAATCATATCTTATCTTAAACTATAATCTCCACTTACCATCACACAAAGTATTCAAGAGTCTTAGCCTACCCACTATGGATTCCACAAGTGAAACGAAGTGCCCAACACGTCGATTAGAGGATCTTACACCTGCCAATATGAAGAAATTAATTTATTTGTATGTCATGTATGTGGGATAATATACATGCATTAAAATATGCAGTCTCCATTCAAAGGATATTACGCCAAAAAGAAACTAGGATTGAGCTCACACTCCTCAGTCTTCAAGTGTTGATTGCGAGCATTATCAAATGTTAAACAAAGCTACCCAATTTCCCAAGTGAGATGGTCATCCACAACACAGAGCCGAGCTCGCACCACATCATCCAACTGCACCAAGGAAGATGCCATTGAGTCCTCAAAGAATTGAGTATTAATACAAGAATCTCATGAAATCGTCCAAGTGTAATCTAGATACAAAGTCAAGCCATAATCATCACCAAAATTGTATGGCTATTGTTCATCATGTTGTCAACCGATATGCAAACCAGTAGCAAAAATCTTTCAAAATTTGTTCCCTCACTACAAGTGGGGAAGGTGTGGCCTTGGGGGCAAGCAATGAGCCAGGTACTGTCACCTGAATCCTAGCTCCTTCGTTTAGGAAAAATCCAAATGAAGCCAAGGGGTGTAGACCCTACAAAGAGTTTCTAAGGCTCTTGTGTTTTTTAGATGTTTTAAGGTGAGGTGATGCAGATTGGTGTTGTTTTAGGAGTTTTTTGAGATGATAAAAGATTTACAATAGCTTGAACTTAGATAAGCAAAGATCCAATTTGCAAGATAATTGAATACATTGAGCACTTGTATCAAGCAACCCAAGCATCCAGTTACATGACTCCGATATTTGAGGAAGGAATCAATATCAAAATTTAAGCAATAATTTAAGTGACATGTCCTCATTCTCATAAAGTAATCCCATCATTTGGGGCAACAAACTCAGCCGGCATGAAGGAGGGTAAATATCAGGAGTCAGATGGTCAAACTATATCCCAAGTTAAACGCCCATGTGTCATAGATGTGTCAATTATTTTCTCAACTTCATTAGATGGAAACAATCTTTCAATTGGATTTTTTATGTCTGATTTTGTTTAGAATTATCTAGATCTGTCTTTATGCTGTTAATCATTTCACTCACATCAATTTCTGATCTATTAGACCATTTATGCTACACATCATTATCAACACATAATTAGTTTGATATATATACGAATCAAAATGCAATATAACAAAATGTAGTTAAAATTACATACATAATTATTAATCAATTTTCTCATTATGTTCTTGTAATATTTGGTGTAAATCCTTCCACCAAAAGTCTCAAAGGCATTTTGCATTTGTAGAATAACAATATCCACATTTCTTTCATCTTGATTTGGAAAATTGGCCTTGGTGACTTCCAAATGAGACCTTACTCTCGTGCCCAACTCTGAGGCCCACCTTGCAGAATTTGTTCCAACAGGGTCACCATCTTTGATCTCAACCAAATAAGCCTTCTTCCCTTCTAATTTTATTTCTTTGGATTCTCTTTCTATGGACCTAAACATGCCTTGACTCATTCTGCGTTTTTTTATGAGAATTGATATATCTTCAGTCGAATCAAGACTGGGTGATGTCGAAACGACACTCATGTTTATGGACACAACATGTGTTTTTTCTTTGGCAGTTGAAGGCCTAATTGGTTCATTATTGGCCACATTAGGTGTGGCACTAGCTATCTTACCTATTCGCTCAGATGAGCCTTCAAATCTTTGTTTCAATTTTAAAAATAAGTCTCTCAAACTTAATTCTGATTGAAAATATAGCAAGACTTTAGCAATATCAGCTTGGACATGATCATCATCGTGTGATATATTAGGAAGCTGATCATAAGTATTGTCAACATCTTCTCCATGTACTAATCCACCAAGGCGTAGGCTTCAACGAGCTATTGGTAGTGTGCCTTTTCTTTCCATTCATAGACGACCTACATCATCAAATAGATTATATACAACTATCATAAAATACACATAGAAGTGAAAAGCTACGAGGAATAACTACTTACTGATTTGTCAATCCATGAGCTGGAAACGATGTGCCTTTGCTTTCCTTTTATTTCTGCTCTCTTTCTCTAGAAGCCAACACAATATTCCTTTAGGATAAATAGCGCACTAGATTGTCGCTATCGAGAAGACATGATTTTATTCGATGTTATAATTTGCCTCTTTTGTTTGATAATCAACCGAGTGGGATTTTGGTTTAATTCTCTTAGATTCTGATCTTCTCACAAGAGAAATATAGACGGTGACTATACAAACAAAGATTCCAATATAGAGAGTGACGATACAAACAAAGATTTCATGGAGTTGTCTCAACGCAGATGATCACACCCCACATGTACCACGAAAGGAAAAAAGAGATTTTCCATTCGCTATAATTAAGTATAATTGAACAGTTATAAACTAGCACGGTGACTTAACTTGTGGCCAGTGAACACCGATAGGTCACAAGTTAAGTGCCGTGAACAAGTTATTTGTTACTTGTTCTCCATGCTTACTTGTAATCACCCATTATCTATGGCTCACTCATAAAATCAATCTAGATAGTACACTGGTCTCATCCTCCATCAATCTAGCAAACTCATTCAATCGATGGTACTCCACACAAATTCTAAGATATAAATATGTATCAATAGAAAAATCAATTTAAGAATTATGTTTCGAATTGTTATAAAATAAACCATTATAATAATTTATGTTTGAAATGGTTATAAAAGAAACAATTATAATAAAATTGTGTTGTATAAGGGAAATCTTGTTATCAAGAGAACCGTAAGCAAAAATTAATAGAATATAAAAATAATTTTTATAAAAGAAACCAAAAGTTTGGAAACACGAAACACGGTCCTTTTGGTCAACCAAATTGTAAGAAAACAATTTTATTACAATTGTATGAAATTTATTGTATAAAGTAAATAAAAAATTATTATCAAAATAACCGTAAGCAAAAATTAAATAAAATATTAAAAAAAAAGTACGGAAACACGCTTCTTTGTTTCTGTATAAAGGAAATAAAAAGTAATCTTTATAAAGAAAATTCAAAAGTTCAATTGTATCAAAATTTCATTTATAAAGGAAATAAAAAACAAGTGAAATAGTAATAATGTTGTTTATATAGGTCTATAAGAAAGATTTAAATTCTACTCGTAAAATTTTAGTACATATATTTAAGCTTTCACTGTAAATAAATGTAAGTCTTATATGTTTTTTTTTGTAATGTTGTATTTATAAATAATTTAAATGTTCAAAAACTTAGATCTATTTATCAAATATATTTATTGTATTTAAATATATTTAGTAATTATATAATCTTAATAACAAATATTTATAATTTTAATTTTAATAACTTTTCTATTTAAAAATAAACAATATTGTAATATATAAAACAATTAATCTTGTAATAAGATTTGGTGACAAACTTGCTATATTTATAGTCTTCTAGAATGATAAGTATTGTTCTACATTTATTTAACTGATATATATTCTACTTGTAAAATTTTAGTAAATATATTTAAGCTTTTACTATAAATAGATGTAAGCATCATATATATTTTTTGTAATGTTGTATTTGTAAATAATCTAAATGTTAAAAAATTTAGATGTATTTATCAAATATATTTATTGTATTTAAATATATTTAGTAATTATATAATCTCAATAACTAATATTTATAGTTTTAATTTTAATAACTTTTCTATGTGAAAATAAACAATATTGTAATATATAAAAAAATTAATCTTGTAATAAGATTGGGTGACATTATTATAAAGCCAAATATAATATAGAATTGAATCAATTGATATAATATAGAATTGAATCAATTGATCTGACGGGTACGTTTGCGGCGGGATTTTGAATCCGATACATGGATCTGTTGGACTTCTGTGTTCGTGTAACTAAGCAGTGTGTCAGGCAGGAGAGAGGGAGAGAGCATCATGCGAGGATCGTTCCCTGTAGTTGCGCGGGAGAGTTTCACGTCTCATGCAGTGCCAATGCCATTGCCCACCCCGAGCAGCACAGAGGAAAACTAAAGATGTGACATAGGGGTTTAATCCTAGCATAACAATTATGCAACTAACTCCCTAACTGTATAAGTAATATGAGCAATGTGTATGAAGAAATAACTAGTATAGTTATAAGTAAAGTGAATACAGATAGGTATAGCTAATCATTTAGTTTTGTGGATATGTTTGGTTGTTAAACAAAAGTTAAACATTAAAATAATTATTAAATTAACCAGCTTAGCATAACAAGATACTGCGACCAAAATATCAGATAATATCTAAACACCTATCGATGTAATAATGAAAACAATGTGGACAACAAATTACCGAAACAGTTCGACTGTTTAACTATTTGTTAAACATTCTTTCACAAGATTAACCATATATAATTAGTCAACGATTATTAACATAATCTGCTTTATACAATTGTCGTACCTCTCCTTCAAATGCGAACAATTTGGGAAATGGGTTAGCCGAAACAGTTCCACCCTTTAACTATTTGTTAGGCACTCGTTACACAAGCTTAACCACTGATGATTAGTCAACGTCCATCAAAATAATCAAGTACATACAAGTGTCGGTACTCTCCTTCTATCTAGAAGTTTTGCAGATCTCCTTTAATGAGAGAAGAAAAGTGGAGATATTAACGCTTATCTGCTTAAATATTAAGATAACATATTGATATTTAAGTTAAGATAACATAACGATATTTAATTAACTTAAAAAATATATTCTTTCAAATCAAATTTTACTTATATCTATATCTTTACTATAATCTGCTAGCAAATTAAAATTTATTATTAAATTAAAATGTATTAAAAATAAAATAATAAATAATTTAACATGCTTTAACATTATACTTTTATGTTATTAACTTTTTTAAAATGTACTTTTAAAAATCCAAAAAAAATATGTTTAAAAAAAACACATTTTATTATATCTCACAACCCAAAGGTCCTTTTTCATTGTATTTATATTTTATATTGGCTAATAGGAAATATTGAACATTCATTTCTATTTTGATTGTCTTTGTATTTATACATCTTCTCTTATTTGGCTTTGTTTCAACGAATTTATCTATTTACCTAAATGGAAAACACAACAATGATACTAGAGTTATTGTAATCTATGTGGCTTGTGACTTACCAGCTCTCTATCAAATAAAAAGTATTAAAAACAAAATTAAGAATAATTTAACATGCTGTAACATTATACTTATATTTTATTAACTTTTATTAAACTTATTTTTTAAAATCCAAATAAATATGTTTAAAAAAAAAACATTTCACGATATTTGTATAATTGATACATAATTTAGAAAATTTCCTCATTATAATATATTTTGTTTATATTTTATTATCTACTGTAAATATATAATTAAAAAATAATAACACACAATTTAAAAAATAACATTTTTTAGGTTGTATTAAAAACATTATAAAAATTCTCATCATTATAACATTTTCTATTTTATAATTTATGTTTTTACCACAAAATTACATGGTTCAGGAATATCATTTTTCTATTGGCTATTTTATACATTATATCTATCTTTTATTTAGATTTATATCATTAAATACCTCTTTTCCAGAGGAAGGGTGGAATTTAAGTTCAATTATACTATGTAGACTTTCACAATTAAAAATATTGCAAAGTTTTTAATATTTGCATTTCAATATTTTTTTTTGATGGCAAGTGGTAGTTCTCCGTCAAAACCACCCGTGGATCCGGCCTAGACCGCACCAACCCTTAACATGATTGGATTTTAGTATGCGGCCTACAACCCGCTTAGGAGTGTCTTAACCATCGGGTCAATGCAAGCTAATGAGGGTCACTTTTGGGGCATTAGATGCAATAGAAAACTGAAAAAGAAGGAATCCCTCAACTTACTTGGATTTTTTGAGCTACTTACGCAAAATATCTTGCATTGAGTAAAAAAGATGAAATGTAGGAAATTGAATCACGTTTCCGAATATATAACTTTTATGTAATGAAAATTTGGATAGCTATGTCAAGTTTCATTTTTCCTAATAGACACTTTTTATTTTTCAGGCAAATGATAAGGTATATGTTTTTGTGGGTTGAGCCTTTGAGGGCCTAAATGATGGAATCAAGCTACAAAAATCGGCATGCATATAGAGAACACATAGCACTTGTGCGCCATTATTTTTTGAAAATTAAATTAGTAATTTTATATTTTTTTTATAATTGTCTAAGTGATCAAACCTCGAAAATAGTACCTCTTTTGTCGGTAGAGGCTTTGAATGTCTTAATGCAAAAATCTTGACATGGGTTTTTCATAGAACGTGGAGGTTAGTGTCCTCTTGTGATCCATACAATTTTTTTTTGAAATGATCGAGAATTGAAAAAGTTATGGAAGAAACACTAACAGTGTGTTTCACGAGTTAAGGAAGTAGGACAAAAAAGAAATTGTTCAAAAGAAAATAGGAAAAATTAATATTTCAAAATAAAAGTTACATATTTGGAATCTGCAGAAAAAATGCTATTTGTGTCTAAGATTTCATCAAAAATGACTGTGTGTAGCATATTGTAACGAGTGGCTAAGCACAGGCTTCTCCAGAAACTGGAAGAAATACCCAATTAGCTTTGGTTTTTCATTAACATTGCACAAGTTTGTAATTACTGAAGAAAACTCCAAAGCATACACATAGGATTATTGTTGACATGCGAGCAAGTGACTCGGCTTGGTTTAGGATCTACAAAACACAAGCGCGTTCTGTTTAAATTCAAAAATATTGCCGTGCTTTTAGATGTACATAACAGGCACGCATTATATAACTACATAACGTGTACGCATTATAGAGTTCCAAAACGCGCTCGCGTTATGTAAATCATAAAATACATGTTTAATACTTGAGAAAGAGGGGGTGTGGAAGACTCAAGGGAATTTTTGTTTAATATTTGAGAAGGGGTGGGGAAGGGTCAAGGGAATCTATGGTTAATATTTAATAGGGGTGGGAAAGGGTCAAGGGATTAGAAGGATGTTGGAAGCTTGAGTGGGGAGAGATGAAAGGAATGAGAACATGATGGGCTACAGGGGTTGAAGGGAAGTGGAGCTTGAGAGCACTATTAGGAGTAGAATAGGTTCTGAAGAGGTATAGGGTTAGAATTTGAAAGTGAGACTTGAGTGACAAGGGGGAATGGATGGAGGCAAGGGGGATGTGAGAGAAAAATAAAGAATACAAGGAGGGGGAGACATAGAGCGAGGGAGGGAGCGGGACAATGGGGAGGAATGGATTTAGAGGGAGTGAGAGATAGATGGGGATAGAATGAAATAAAGAGATAGGAAGGGAGGGACAAAAAGTGTTGGTGGGAGACATGCAAGGAGTGGTGGCGATGGGGAGAGAGAGAGAGAGAGAGAGAGAGAGAGAATATGAGAGGAGGGGGAAGGGACATAAAGTGTGTGAGAGAGAGGGAGTGATGGAGAGATTGGGATAGGTTGAGGGAAATATAACATGAGGGAGGGATAGAAGGTGAGAGAGAGAAAGGCGATGAGAGAGGGAGGGAGAGAAGGTAGGGTGAGGGATGAAGGGAGAAAGGTGGAGATAGATATGGATGGAGGGGGGATGGGTTTGAGAATGGAAAGGGACATAATGTGTGTGTGTGTGTGTTTGAGAGAGAGAGAGAGAGAGAGATTGATGGTTGGGGAGAGAGAGACTAGAGGGAGTTGTGAGCGACAAAGAAAGTGGGAGGTTGTGTGTGTGTGTGTGTGATGGGGAAGGAGATATCAGTGGGGTGGCAGGGACAAAGATGGTGTAAGGGAGAGAAAGCGACATAGAGGGAGGGAGTTAAAGGGAGTGAGGGACATAACCAGGGACAGATATAGAGAAAGAGATAGGGAGGGAGGGATACAAGGTGAGATAGAGAGGGCAGAGGGGAGGGATAAAGGAACATAGGGTTTGTGATCAAGGGAGAACGAAGGGAGAGAGTTCTATAGGGACTTGGATATTTGCGAATATATACATAAGGTGGATACCCTCCTCATCATCATCTTCATCACCATCACCATCTTCATCATCATCACCATCATCATCATCATCATCAACATATTCATCATCATTGTCATCTCTAGGTTCCTCATCAACATCTCCATCATCATCATCTTCTTCATCCTTATCATCTTCATCATCATCTTCATCACCATCACCATCATCATGAACATATTCATCACCATAAACATCTTCATCATCATTGTCATATCCCCCTTCCTCATCAACATCTCCATCATCATCATCTTCATCATCATCATCATCATCATCATCATCTTCATCACCAGCACCATCATCATCAACATCTTCATCATCATCACCATCATCATCATCATCATCAACATCTTCATCATCATTTTCATCTCTAGGTTCTCCATCAACATCTCCATCATCATCATCTTCATGACCATCATCGTCATCATCAACATCTTTATCATCATCACCATCATCATCATCATCATATTCCTCATCAAATCAACATCTCCATCATCCTCATCATCATCTTCTGAACATAATCATGATCATCATCTAAACATCACCATCACCATCATCATCAACATCTTCATCATCATCACCATCACCATCATCATCAAAATCTTCATCGTTATCACCATCACCATCACCATCACCATCACCATCTTCATCATCATTGTCATCTCTAGGTTCCCCATCAACATCAACATCTCCATCATCATCATCTTCTTCATCATCATCATCTTCATCACCATCATCATCATCATCAACATCTTCATCATCATCACCATCATCATCATCATCTTCCTTGAATTAGATCAACATCTCCATCATGTCACCATCATCTTCATCATCATCATCATCATCATCTGAACATCACCATCACCATCATCATCAACATCTTCTTCATCATTACCATCACCATCATCATCAACATCCTCATCGTCATCACCATCATCATAATCATCATTGGCATTTGTAGGTTCCTCATCAACATCTCCATCATCATCATCTTCATCACCATCATCATTAGCATCAACATCTTCATCATCATCACCATAATCATCATCTTCATCGTCATTAGATCAACATCTCCATCATCATCATCATCATCTTCATCATCATCATCATCATCTTCATCATCATCATCACCATCTGAACATCACCATCACCATCATCGACAACATATTCATCATCATCACCATCAACATCATCATCAAAATCTTCATCGTCATCACCATCACCATCACCATCACAATCACCATATTCATCATCATTGTCATCTCTAGGTTACCCATCAACACAACATCTCCATCATCATCATCTTCTTCATCATTATCATCTTCATCACCATCATCATCATCATCAACATCTTTATCATCATCACCATTATCATCATCATCTTCCTCATTAGATCAACATCTCCATCATGTCATTGTCATATTCATCATCATCATCATCATCATCATCCGAACATCACCATCACTATCATCATCAACACCTTCATCATCATTACTAGCACCATCATCATCAACATCTTCATCGTCATCACCATCATCATTGGCATCTGTAGGTTCCTCATCAACATCTCCATCATCATCATCTTCATCACCATCATCATCATCATCATCATCATCATTGGCATCTGTAGGTTCCTCATCAACATATACATCATCGTCATCTTCTCTATCATCATCACCATCATCGCCATCATGATCGTCTGAACATCATCATGATCATCATCTAAACATCACCATCACCATCATTGTCAACATCTTCATCATCTTCCTCATCAGATCAACATCTCCATCATGTCACCATCATCTTCATCATCATCATCATCATCCGAACATCACCATCACCATCATCATCAACATCTTCATCATCATTACCAGCACCATCATCATCAACATCTTCATCATCATCACCATCATCATTGGCATCTGTAGGTTCCTCATCAACATCCCCATCATCATCATCTTCATCACTATCATCATCATCATCATTGGCATCTATAGGTTCCTCATCAACATAACCATCATCGTCATCTTCTCCATCATCATCACCATCATCACCATCATGATCTTCTGAACATCATCATGATCATCATCTAAACATCACCATCACCATCATTGTCAACGTCATCATCATCATCACCATCAACATCATCATCAAAATCTTCATCGTCATCACCATCGCCATCACCATCTTCATCATCATTGTCATCTCTAGGTTCCCCATCAACACAACATCTCCATCATCATCATCTTCTTCATCATCATCATCTTCACCACCATCATCATCATCATCAACATCTTCAACATCATCACCTTCATGATCATCATCTTCCTCATCAGATCAACATCTCCATCATGTCACCATCATTTTCATCATCATCATCATCATCCGAACATCACCATCACCATCATCATCAACATCTTCATCATCATTACCAACACCATCATCATCGACATCTTCATCATCATCACCATCATCATTGGCATCTGTAGGTTCCTCATCAACATCCCCATCATCATCATCTTCATCACTATCATCATCATCATCATTGGCATCTGTAGGTTCCTCATCAACATAACCATCATCGTCATCTTCTCCATCATCATCACCATCATCACCATCATGATCTTCTGAACATCATCATGATTATCATCTAAACATCACCATCAACATCATCATCAAAATATTCATCGTCATCACCATCGCCATCACCATCTTCATCATCATTGTCATCTATAGGTTCCCCATCAACACAACATCTCCATCATCATCATCTTCTTCATCATCATCATCTTCATCACCATCATCATCATCATCATCAACATCTTCATCATCATCACCATCATCATCATCATCATCATCTTCCTCGTCAGATCAACATCTCCATCATGTCACCATCATCTTCATCATCATCATCATCATCATCATCATCCGAACATCACCATCACCATCATCATCAACATCTTCATCATCAGCACCATCATCTTCATCAACATCATCATCATCATCTTTATCATCTTCATCTGCATCATAATCATCTTCATTGTCATCACCCTCCTCCTCATCATCATCTTTATCATCTTCATCTACATCATGATCATCTTCATTGTCATCACCCTCCTCCTCATCATCATCTTGTGCACTTATGCACTTAGGGATTAATGTTTAGAAGAGGGTCTAAAGGCCTTTATGGGGGAGGGGCTCTAGGAGCAAGGTAAGACAGAGAGGGAAGGGGGGAGGGATACAGGCGTAGAGGGTTAGTGATTAAGGGAGAAGAAGGGAGAGAGTGCTATAGGGAGGGATAATGATGAAGATAAAGAGAAGGTGGAGAGATGGAGAGTGGGGTATGCTTGACAATGTATGTAACCATATAAAAGATTTGTTTTCTTTTGATTTTATTCGTTGCCCTAGTCGTACACCTAACCTATTTATTGTGCTCGAAAATATCATGTACGCATTTTTACACTTCATATCGCGCACGCCTTTGAGCTTTATATAACGCATGCGTGTTTTGTAACTCTATAAACATTGGACTGTCCCTGTCCGAGAGCAACTTCACTTTGCCCAAGCCAAAACAACACTCCCGCGATTTTTTGAATAGCACGAGCACGCCATTGGAAATTCTCACATTCTACACCATCTGCATCATTATTTTTTTTATGCAGGTGCAGCATTGAGGACATCTTTCATGGTTGCTCATTGTGGTGTTGAGTTATATGGCCATATTTGAAGAAGATAATCAACGAGCTTGAAGAATCTCCAATTGAATAACACCAAAGATAAGGTCTTTGAAAGATTCATTTTGCCTATATTTGAGGAGCACACAAGATAAGATATCAAGCTTCAAGACCATTTCATGGTGATGGTGGATATACACAAGTGTACAAGAGAATCAAAGAGCCCAAACAATTTATGATTTAACTTCCATTTGGTTATTATTGAAGAGCTTGTAATTGAGGAGCAACAAAAACAAACTATATTGAATTGATCATTGTGGTGATGGGGAATGCAAGTAACCAAGTAAGCAAATCAGCAAGGAAGAAGAGACCTTAAGAAGTCATTGAAGAAGAGAAAGAAAATAAAAGAATATACATGATGAATCGAAGGCTTTCTTTGGAAACTAAACCAAATCCAATTGTAGAGGATACCACGGTTCATCCTATTAATCCACGACAAGAGGGACCTTCAATTTCCACAATAGTTGTTGAACAAGCACCCCATGGAAGTAATCAAGAAGCAAAACGTAGGTGCTCATTAGGGGATGTTTCAATTCCCACTTCAAGTCAAAGTGATAAGTTACCATCTCAAGATGAAGCTCATGAAGAAACACAAAATTTGCTATCCAGATGTGGTTATACAAGTGATGAAGTCAGAGAGGCGTTGGACATTTTGCCTACTATTGAAGAAGAGAATGTTATCCAGACCATCGATGAGGATGTTGGACTTCCACAAGAGGATGTTGGACTTCCACAAACCATCGATGAGGATGTTGGACTTCCACCATCCAACTACCAGGAAGAGAATGAAGAACACCAAGCTACTACTGAAACGCTAGAGCATCTTAGTGATGCGCTACATTGTAGAATTCCAACCCCCTTACCTCCATTAGCAAGCACACGTCGAAGAACTCCGAAGCGTATACAATTGATGAAAGTCTCATCAATTCCATTGAAGGTACGCTATCTAAACGTAGTATTGCTAATCAAACTCAATAGATACTTGATAAATATTTTGTTTCTAAATGTGATGGAGATAAATGTAGATTATTTTTATCATTGTTAAAATCTAGGAGCATGAATGTTGTTAGGAAAAAGTTAGGGATAAAGATGATAAAGAATTCTGAACCAAGTTCTCATATAGTTAAAATCCTAGTAGATGCATTTGGTAAAATTGGTAAGAACACACGTTCAAAGGACCGCAATGCTACTCATCGTGTGTTGTCACAAGCAATTGCAAATAAGAACACCAGGGTCCTTCGTATTCTCAGGCCTACATCTGAACTAGTTAATTTGAATGTAAAAACCCTCCGTAGGTATTCTATTAGAAGAGAACATCTTGACACAACTGATCAGACAAATTTTTGGGCCTTTGTTGGTCGGTTGCCACGTCATGACATGATCTAGTTGATGCCGTAAAGGGACTAGTGCATAGTTTTTGGCAGGATCACACAAGGCCTTCTTCAAACCGAAAGGATGTACTAAAACTGAGAAGGGGTTCAAAGGATCGTGAACCACATACTAAGCATCTTCTTGATATAACACAGACAAAACTTTAGGAGAAATTTAGGATTGAGTATAGACAATTGAACTTGGGGCAAAGATCTTTTGAGAAATGTAAGCCAGGGTATGCTAGAATAAATACTCTTCATAACACTTGTTGTTGTAGATACCATGTAGAATATGAATATTACTATGAAACCTTTTTGTACATTCATCGTGTGTTGCATACTAACCATGTGCAGGATTGCTCCATGACAATACCACCGACTTCATCAAGAGAATTCATTCGTAGCATCATGTGCAATAGGCCCAAGGGGCAAACATATTATGCAAAATCTTGTTTGGATGGAACATGCTCCAACTGTGCTGAAATGGAATTATTGAGCCAATGTATGCACGAGAATGGAGACAGTGAATTTGGGAAAATGGTTACAGACATGAAAAGTTTCAAATATATCAACTATGAAATAGTCCCAGGGAAAGAAAGCAAAAAAATACAATTGGTGACATCTCAGGTATGCATTTATATGTATAAAATTATGTTGTAATGGTTACATTTCAATCCTTACTTACAAAAAAAACTGACATTGAGATCATTTTTTGTCACCAGGTACAAGTTAGTGACTTCATCAAGGAATTTATTGAAAAGACACATCAATATGTTCAGCATGTCCATGTGGCACGATGGAAAGATGAGAAGTTTAGAATATGCAGAGATACATTTCCCCTTGGTACTATACTTTCAGTTGTTGATTTTGCCGAGAACTACACTCTGCAACCTCAAAATGAGATCCAAAGTTAGTATTATCACTATGAGCAGGTTTCCTTGATGGTCCATATCACATATAGGCATGGCCCAAATAGCACTAAATATCAAAGAGAAATTCTGAAGGAATATCACTTCTACATAAGTGATGATAGGTGCCATGACTTCCACTATGTACATCATTGCTTCATCATGTTCTATGATCACTTGACGGGAAGGAAAATACAGATGGATCGACATTGGATTTGGTCTGATGGGTGTGCTGGTCAGTTCAAAAATGCACGCATATTTTAGTGGTTGTGTTCACTGCATAAAAACTACAAAGTGCCACATATGTGGAACTATTTTGAGACTGGGCATGGTAAAGGAGAGCATGATGGAGCCGGAGCATGTGTCAAAACAGCCCTACGAAGAGAGGAATTGAAAGTATCTGCAGAATCTACTTTTCTAAATGCTCAATCTACAGTCAGGTGGTGCACGTCAGTAATGGGAGAGGAATCAACTATGCGATTAGAATCCACAAGAAAGAGACATGTGGAGAGATTTTTTTGGGAGGTGGTAGACATAGATCATTCACATGCATGGGAATGCAAGACTGTGCCTGGGACTCGTGGCTTTCATTCGGTTCAAAGCTTTGATAACCCAGAATTTGAAATTTGGACCAGAAAACTCGCTTGTTTTTTCCCGCCTTGTTGTGATGGTGACTAGGATGGGTGTGAATCATTGTATTGGGTTGATGGATGGGATCGTATATCACTTCCACTTGATCAGCGTGCAACTGTTGAGTTAACTCCGTTGGAAGAAGACCAATCATCTATTTCTGCAAATTTTGATCATGTCTCAAACCTTGTACAACCCGATATGATGCATTTCCTTAACATTTTTTGTTTGTTTACATAGTCTTCAAATGCACATTAATGGCATTGTATCGAACGAAAAATATTTTGATCATATACCTACAATAATATAATGTAGAGCACATATACGCAATGGTTGCCTCAAAAGATACTGAATGTGGTGGTGATTACTGGTTGGCACGTTGTATAGATGGAAATCAAACCCTCATTATTTCCATGACTGATGATGAAAAAAACCACTTCCCAACTGGGTCTATGGTTGTTAAAGGTGAATACTTGACACGAGACAACAATGCAAGAAAGAAGGGTTGATATGTTTACAGAGATTACAAACTAGGTGCAAGTGTGTATCACTTTACCAACTTAATCATTGGCACAAACCTCAAGGTATGAACAATGCCTAGCCGAAATACATCGAAGGTACACTACTTCTTACCAGATACAGAGCACGAGAGACTAATGGAGACCATCAGTATAAGAGATGATCTGAATGGCTTGGTTGTATGATAATAGGTGGGATCTAGCATGATGAGGTATGTTACATACTTTTAATACTATACTATTTATACTATTTGTAATTGAATATTGATATATGCTCAATTTTCACATGTATGTTTCATATGAGTATGTCAATTTTGTGTTCTTGATATGACAAATTTACGTTTACGTTGTTTATAAATATGCCAAAAGTTCTCTTGTATGTCAAGTTTATGAATATGCCATTTTTTACATATGATCAGTAAACCTTAAAATTATATTATGTTCATCATGTTGGTTATTGGATTCACCCAACAAAATTAATTCAATTCATGCTCACTATATTAAACAATACACTTATATTAAATTTAATTGATGTCTTATTAAATATTTCATAATGAATTAGCTATTTTAGAGAACCACCTTAGACCAAGCCATCATCATCAACATCACCATCATCATCATCATGGACCCGTGAAATCCTAGTTTCCAAGATGGACCTGCAAGGTGGTACCTGGGCCACCGGACCAGAGGCGAGGGGCACCCGTAGCACTATCTGAACGTCCTGAATCCAACGTATTTGACGGTTCGTCGATCCAGGACACGGTCGTCATTATATGGATCGTTCTGTCTCGCATCCAAAAGGCCTTCAGGGACACCTACTGGATACCTACCGGGGGCATAGAACTCCAACCGTGCAACAAAACCAAGTTCCAGGGAGTCCTGCAGGTGTGTCTAGGAAGGTTCGGGCTGGGAACACTAGCCATTCCCGCCCAGTGGATGATTTTCCAAAGTTGACCCCCGTGTGCAAAAATTGCACACTCCCACACTGAGCAAAACCCTAGTTTCCAAGATGGACCTGCAAGGTGACACATGGGCCACCAGGCCGGAGGGGAGGGGCACCCTTGGCACTATCCCGGTGTGTTGAATCCAACGGAGTCGATGGTTCATCGATCCAAGCCACAATCTTCATTCTATGGCTCATCCCGTCTCGCTGCCAGAAGGCCTTCAGGGGACACGTACTGGATACCTACCGGGGGCATAGAACTCCAAACGTGCAACAAAACCAGGTTCTAAGGAGTCTTGCAGGTGTGTCTAGTAGGTTCGGGCTGGGAACACTATCCATACCCACCCGGTGGATGATTTTCCAAATTTGACCCTCGTGTGCAAAAATTGCACACTCCCACACTGAGCAAAACCCTAGTTTCCAAGATGGACCTGCAAGGTGACACATGGGCCATAGGGCCAGAGGGGAGGGGCAACCCTGGCACTATCCCGGCGTGCTGAATCCAACAGAGTTGACGGTTCATCGATCCGAGCCATGGTCTTCATTATATGGCTCGTCCCGTCTCGCTGCCAGAAGGCCTTTAGGGACACCTGTTGGATACCTGCTGGGGGTATAGAACTCCAACAATGCAACAAAACTGAGTTCCATGGAGTCTTGTAGGTGTGCCTAGGCAGGTTCGGGATGGGAACACTAGCCATACCCGCTCGATGGATGATTTTCCAAAGTTGTTCCTCGTGTGCAAAAATTGCACACTCCCACACTGTGGAAAACCCTAGTTTACGAAATGAATGCACAATGAACCCATTGGGCCATGGGGAGATGAGGGAGAGAGTCCCCTAGAGGTAATCGCATGCCAGGAGACCAACGGATTCGATGGTTCATCAATTCGATGCCCAGTTTTCGAGTTATGTCGAGTTGCAAGTCACATGAAAATGCCATTCAGGGACACTTGGTGAATTCCCATCCGGGAGCCAAAAAGAAAATAGAGTAGAAAGATTGTGTGCCATTGGCTCCTGCAAGTGTGTGTGGGCAATGCCGACGTGGGAACACTGCCAACACTAGCTCAGGGGAGGGTTTTGTAGAGCTGACCCACCAATGCGAGATTACATGCAATGAAACTGAGCAAAAGCCTAGTTTACGAAATGAATGCACAATGAAGCCACTGGGCCATGGGGAGATAAGGGAGAGGGCCCCCTAGAGGTAATCGCATGCTAGGAGACCAACAGAGTCAACGGTTTGTCGATCCGACCTCCCGTTTCTGAGTTATGTCGAGTTGCAAGTCACATGAAAATGTCGTTCAGGGATACTTGGTGAATTTCCGTCCTGGAGCCAAAAAGCAAACGGAGCAGGAAGATTGCGTGCCATTGGCTTTTACAATTGTGTGTGGGCAATGCCGACGTGGGAACACTACCAACACTTGCTCGGGGGAGGGTTTTGCAGAGTTGACCCACCAATGTGAGATTGCATGTAATAAAACTGAGCAAAACCCTAGTTTACGAAATGAATGCACAATGAAACCACTGGGCCATGGGGAGACGATGGAGAGGGCCCCTTGGAGGTAATCGCACGCAAGGAGACCAACGGAGTCGACGGTTCGTAGATACGACCTCCGGTTTCCGAGTTATGTCGAGTTGCAAGTCGCATGAAAATGTCGTTCAGGGACACTTGGTGAATTTCTGCCCGGGAGCCAAAACGAAAACGGAGCAGCAAGATTGCGTGTCGTTGGCTCCTGCAAGTGTGTGTGGGGAATGTCGACATGGGAACACTTCCAACACTGGCTCGGGGGAGGGTTTTGCAGAGTTGACCCACCAATACGAGATTGCATGCAATGAAACTGAGCAAAACCCTAGTTTATGAAATGAATGCACAATGAAGCCACTGGGACATGGGGAGATGAGGGAGAGGCCCCCCTAGAGGTAATCACACACCAGGAGACCAACGGAGTCAATGGTTCGTTGGTCCGACGTCTGGTTTCTTGGCTATGTTGAGCTGCAAGTCGCATGAAAATGTTGTTCAGGGACAAGAGACACAACATTTTATCTCGAGAAACCCTCATGGGGAAGAAAACCTAGCAACCTTTATTAGAATAATTATATGTTTAGAAATCAAGTACAATGAAACCATGAACAAACCCTAATGCTCAAGGGTTTTACCACATGAAAAAAACTTAATGACACATGACAACAAGAGTACTTATCTACATGAAGATGACCTCCAAGCCATAAGGATAGCCAAGCATATCCTTCCCAACCAACATTAGAAGGCAGTTTATTTCTTGAATCCTGAGGTAACGTTTGTTCATTTCACCAATGTTGCTTTGAGCACTTGTATGTAGTTACTCATATGTAGTGTTGAATCTAATTGTACAATCAAATATTGGGCATTGATGAAATGTGTAGCATGTATTGCACTTAGTTTTATTAAATTACACTTGAACATTGACTTAACTTGTAATTTAATCATCTAGACTCACAAATTTTAATTACACCTATCCAATTAGTGTGCATGAGTGAGTTCGTTGAAACCTTGAAACACATTGTATTGCACTTAGTTTGATTAAATTACACGAGCAAGAACTTTGACATAACTTGTAATGATCATCCAAAATCACAAATTTTAATTAGATACCAATTAGTGCATGCATGTAGAGAGTTCGTTGAAACCTTTAAATATAATAGTTTGTTCTTTTGACATAGCCAATTCATGAGTAATAGATAATCCACACAAATCAACACATTAGATTGACACAAGAACACATGGAAACCGAAGAACAAATACAAAGTGAAATGTATCATTCATTTATAAGTGAAATGTCAATGTGCATGTCTCCAAAAGTACATGTATCTAAACGTACATATATATCCAAAAGTATCCAAAAATGCATATCTCCAAAAGTACATGTATCCAAAAGTACATATATATCCAAAAGTATCCAAAAGTACATGTATCCAATGAATTCAATGTACATGTCTCCAAAAGTACATGCACAATGAAGTCAATGTACATGTCTCCAAAAGTGAATGTATTGAAAAGTACATATATATCCAAAAGTATCCAAAAGCACATGTGTCCAAAACTATCCAAAATTATCAAAGCCACATGTACGTGTATCCAAATGTACATATATCCCATAAGACACATCAAAACTCAAGCTTCCTCTTGTTCTTTCTCGACGTTGATGCTCTAGGCACATCTCTAGGATCAGTGTGCGTCTCTGGATCCTGCAAATTAAATATCAATTGTTAAATTCAACCAACTATGTACACTAATACATTAGCTCAACAATTATCAACTGGTGCATGGAAAGTGCATGAAACACTTGGTCACTGAAGGACATCTCACCTCAATTGACAAAGGAGATTGCGTTGCTTGTGTAACAGATGGAGCCATTGGTTGAACATCCAGGATGGTCGAACCAGGGGGGGCAGGAACTGCTCCTGCTGGTGGTGGCTACAATGAAAAAATGTTGAAATAGTTAGAAATGCATGAATAAACAATAGACAACAATAATAAACTATGTAAAGATAATGTTGAAATAGTTACATACCTGTGTGTGATCAGTTGCCATTGCAGATGCGGCACTGACTGCTGCATCAACCATCGATGCGAGGTTTTGAGTAGACAAATCGGGTTCCTGATGTAATAAACATGCAATTCAAACATTAACAAAAATAATTTATGCACTGGATTTCAAGTTAAACAACAAATATCATCGAAGGATATACATTACCATGGTATGAGTAAGCCCATGGTCGTGGGCAGCTGGAGTCTTTCTAGGAGTAGAACCCCTCACATACACACAACCCTTGTTCACAAATGGCCTGGTGGGAGATACAAATCCAGGCAATGGTCCAAATGTCTTGGATGGTGCCTACAGTCAGCAAGTGTTCATGTAGTTAGACATGCATGATTCAACAAACAAACATGTATTTAAAAAATGTCATTTTTAATTGTTTACCTGGAGCCCAGATGTTTCATCGGACGATATGACCATGGGTGCTACCTCCACAATACCTTGCCCCAGTGAAGGATCTGCAATCTGCAAGTTTAATAATTTTAAATATTAGACCGTAGATAGCATTAGTGAACTAAAATGTAAAGTATGTGGAAATTAACAAATTAACAAGTATTTAAAAACTAAAATTTTAAAATGTTTACCTCGATGTGAGATACGGAAATAGGTGCTATATAAGATGGGCCTGCCAAATGGGTAGCATCATGCCCCCCTGTAGAGCCTGGAACATCCAGCTCTGGGGCATTGCTGCCGGCATAAAGCATCAATTGCAAGTTCACAAAATTAATATATTAGCTCAAACTATATATATGTGTACAAAGACGAAAATAACTGAAGAATTTATTACAATTAACCAGCAACATACCTCTCTCAAAAACCCACTGAAGGCAACATCTGAGGCAAGACTATAGCAGGGATGACCACATGATGTGCACTCGTGAGGATCAGTACTAGGATGGGGATGTGTCGATGGTCCTACACTAGTGGATGGTCCTGCACTAGTGGATGGTCTTGCATGGTGACGAGCTAGTGTATGTACCACACCAGGGACAGATGTCCCTTCCTCACCCATATGCTGAACCATAGTGCCATGGCGAACAACCGCCCATGCCAAACTCAAAAATGCATCATGTGTCTGTGGAATAATACGATGTGCAGGTGGGACATCTAACCCAGGAAACTGCCTGCGAGGTGCAGGGATAGGGCGATCCTGGTCTCGAAGCCTCGCATTGGGTCGATTTTGGGGCATCCCCCCACCGATCTCCTAAAACTGCAAGATGTCAAAATAGTTTACATGTTTATGTAACACGAACTCTGTGTACATCTTTTGAAGGAAATACAAGGGAATTTCCCTGTTGTTATGTGGTGGCATATCAAAAACCATGTACCATCTGTCCATCCAGTTATCAACAAATGGTTGAAACGTGCACCACTCAATGGAGATATGCGACCTGTTTGCATTTGGGATTTCCCCCGTCCGAGGGTCCCTAAACAATGCAAATATGATCTCTTTGGATATTTTCAACTTTTTTATTGCATTGTAGTCTATCCCATCAACATATTGTTGTATTTTTCTTTCTCTATATGATGTAATATCATATAGTACATTGCTAGACTGTGAAATGGTGTCAACAATTACATCCAAGGTTGATGCAAGTGAGCGGCGAATCCTGTCACCACCACTAAAAGCTGCACTAATGCCCCTCAAGTGGGAAAGCACAATCAGTATCTTAGCATTTATGTCCATAGACGCAACTGCAATAAAAACATCAATACGAAAATCATTAGAAACATATACATGGTATATAATGACATCTCTTCAAAATTGAAAATGTATTAAATCAAACTCAAGTAAGCAATTTAATGGCATTCACTTACATATATTTAAAACTTAAAATTAAACATTTAACAATTAAAAAGTAAGTTTCGTTCAACTTCTTTCTAGAAGTTAAGGCACTTCTTAACTCTCATTGGTGACTTTTCTATGCAAAATTGGGTTTAAACTTCTTAGAAATTAGGAGTGTTATTTTGACATGTTTTGGCCTTTACGTCCCTTGCAGAAAACAATATTTCCATCAACTTCATAAGCTAACATTAAATTTATTGATTTCAACATATTACGCCTTGTGGTTTGAGGGGAGGACAAAATGGCATGGAATGAAATGGATATGTATGAGTTTGTCTTGCCAATATGATTACATATGTACTTGAGATGACTATCAATGATTAAGATGTTGAATAATCAACTAGAGATTGTGACTAGAATGACAATAACAACAATGTCAACTTCTCAAAACAGAGACAATTTCTCTCTACAAAATCGATCTCTACATTGTATGGCAAGTTCATAAAATTAAATAAAAAACATAGTGATTTTCTATATGAAGTCTTTTAGTCAAATCGATGGTCCCTGAGCATTGAGTAGATTGATCGAGGGTGTGGATAGAGCAAGCCCGAGAGACACTTTGTTAATGTGTTTTGGCATTTAGTCAAGGGTGATTAACTAAGAGGCAATGTATAGTTACATACACTTCTGATGAAATTTTGATTATGTTCATGGACAAATGATTGCGATGAAATTTTGAGAAACCAAGTTACTAATTTTTTTTGCATTTTTCCTATTCATGCTTGTGCATGCATTTCATCTTGTTATGGCCATTACCAAGGAAAATTATTTAATTAGTATTATGGGAAATGGCCTTTGAGGGTTGGAAATTTGGGTTTCATGTGGATGGATACATTGTAGAAAGGGAGGAGTTCTATTTTTTTCAATTTTTGGTTGGATTAGGAATTTTTGAGTTTTTGAAAAGGGATTCATTTTAATTATTCACTCATCTTGGTTGAGGGAGATGTGAATTTAATTAGAGATTGGGTTATTCCCAATTTTATAAATATTACAAAACTAGGTTGTTTTAAACAATAAAAAAAATAGTAATTTAGGTTAAGAAATGACAAAAAAATGGTATGGGTGAATGAATTACCTGATTAGATGACAATCCACCGGTGAATTTGCCTCCCCTCCAACTAAATCGAGCTCCACCGATACTCCAGGGCACACAAACCATCCCCGTCCAACTTCTATTTCGTGTTTCTGATGCGTGAAGAGCGCCGCGGGTGGTGGGGGGTGGTCGAGACTGTGTTTTTAAATTGATTTTAGATTTCAATAACATGTACGCGTTTTGTAACTACATAACATGTACACGTTTTGTAGTTCTATAACGCATACGCGTTATGGTTACCTATCCTACATGTCCAGTGACATGTCAGGCTCGGGTTTTACCATGAAAAGTGCTAAGTATCATAAACACGTTATGTTTTTATGTATCAGGAATGAGTTTTGAAAAAGTAGGATTACATCTAAAGTGACCCTCATCTTCTTGCACACACCCCATCACAATTACTTAAATTTATTTGCATTATTTAAAAATATTGGATAAAAATAAATTGAAATGTATAAATTCAAATTAACATTTTAAAAAGATACAAATTAAATTACAGTTTTCAAAATTGTAATTTAGCATTTTAGTTTAGTTTTTTTTTTAATCTTTTGTTACAACACCTCTTAACTAAGAATGTTATGTTAATGAATTTATTGTTTTAATCCTTCTAAAAAGGTTGAGAATTTTTTCATTTAAATATTGTTAAAGGTGAGTTCAAACCTTAAATATAAAAATCAAAATCTACAATATGTAAAAAAAACAAATGAAAAGTTACCTCAAAATTAAAAGATCAAATAAATAATGGGATCACAAAATAAATTACTTCAAAATTAATAAATGCATATAAGTAATGAGAATCATAAAACATTAAAGTAATTAGTTTCATAATTACTTTATAGATTGTAATTATAGTAGAATTTAAGATTTAAGATATAAAATTCAAATCCTAAACTTAGATCACATTTTTAAGTATTGTACTAAGAAAATAATTATTTTAATTACTTATCTTATAAATTAATAAAAATATATCATAATGGATTTTCTTTGATATCATTTATATTGTATATTATGTTCATGATAATTGTGAAAACAATTTAAAAGAAATATATTGGTTTTAAATGAAATTCCACTACCTGGGTTTGATGATGGAGCTGCTCCTACGGTTTTATGCTTTTTCTGCAGGAATCACTGATTTTGACAGTTGATCTGATGAATATGTGACCTTCGACGACTTGGAGTCTAGCTGATTCGTCGAATCAGCCTAGTACCAACCAAGGAAAAAAAGTGGGAAGTTTCGCATTAGTCGGAGGTTACTTTTCTTCACTTCAACTAGATTTTTCGGGGTTCCTGCAGTACTTTCTGCTATCTCTTTTCTTGGATCGGATTTTTGGATCTGGGATCTTCTCCAAATTTAGTTTTTTTGCAGTTTGGGACTAAATTGGGGGCCCTTCTTACTACATGTGGGGCAGTTGCTATCTTTTCCTATCGTGGCAGCTGTACTTTCCCCTTTTGCTGGTGACCGACAGCTGCAGATCTTTCTAAGTTGGGGGTTAGATGTCTACGTTGGGGGCTTCATATCAAAACACAAATCCTAATCAGTCGCCATCTCGCTCCGGTCTGGGTGTGAGGTCTGACTGTGCTATCGGTGAAGGTTGTCATGGGGGTTGCCTTCGGGGGTTGAAGGCAAAGCATCGGCGACTGTTGAAGACGATCAAAGCTCGAAGTGAGATTACCAGGTTCGACATTGATGCTGATTATAACTTAGACATGATTCGCATACTTGCTGAGCGAGCTTTGATTGGTCGTTTTGAGTATACTTCGGGCACCAAGTTGTAAATCTCGGAATGGGTTAACCGGGTTTGGGTTCCTCTCACTGGTATGGCTCCCCGCATTAATTTGCTTCCGAACTGCTGGATATTATTCACTTTTTCGGAGGTGGCACATATCGACATGATTCTGTCAACTTTCTGGGAATTTAAGCGGGGTTCTTTGTTCATTAAGCGATGGCACTTAAATTTTGACCCACTCAAAGAGAATCAGACCCTGCGTCATCTGTGGATGATCATACCTGGTTTTCCCATTGAGCTCTAGACTGAGGAAGTGATTAAAGGCATTGCAGATACGGTTGGGAGATTTGTTCGCTTCGATAAACAAAATCTCTTCGGGATGGACCGCCGCTATGCCAAAGTTATGGTTGAGATAGACTTGAAGGGTGGATTGCTAGCTGAAGTTGTGATCTCTTGGGGTACTAGGGTTTGGAACCAAACCCTGGATTTCTATAAGGTCCCGTTTAGATTTTTCTTTTTCCGAATGACTGGACATGTCAAAGCTTCGTGCCCAACCTATCATGACCGCTCTCGGCTTTCTTCGGAATTCTCCTCGCCCAGGGAAGACATACAAAATTCATCAATCGAAAAGGCTGGTAAGTTATTAAAAGATTCCTCTTTAAATTTCCCAGAATTGTCGAATGCTGAACTTGCTTTCATCGAATCTTCTGAACATTTATTATCGAGCCGTATTTCTAACGGGGAAGTTCAATTACGGCATGATATGGTGACTGGGATTCTTGTAACTAAGCCGTCAAATTTTTCTTCTGGTTCGAATGTGGGTCGTAAGCTCTTTGATGAACTGGATTCTGAAGCAAAGAATTTAGGGCTTTCAGTGCCAACACCTGTTGTGGATTCTTTTTCGAACCCTAACCCTGACAGAGCATTATTAGATATCAATTCGGGGAAACAACCCACAGATTCCATTGGGGCGATTCCTGTTTCTTCTGAGGATTCACCATGTAATATACAATATAATGAGGGGCATAATTTGTGGGGGGATAAGTGTACTGATTTTTCTGATGATGCATCTAAGTCATTGGATTTGGGTATTTTAGCCGATAGTGGATATCACATGTTGGTGTATGGTGAGGAATTCCCTCCTCTACCTTCTTATACCAAAAATCCTGGCAGTGGGTCTGATGCCAATCCCGTTCAATCCCTGAATTTTCAAAATGTTACCATAAGAAGAGGCAAGAAGAAAAAATCGGACTCACTCATCCCTGATACTTACACTCCTATTTCATGGAGGTTGGAGGAAGCTGATAATATTGAAAAGACTGATCCCCTAGGGCTTAGAGCTGCATCCCCCTCTAGGAATGTTTCATGATGTCTATGCTATCATTGAATGTTTGGGGATTGGGTAAGGTGACTCGGGCACAGGCCTTATCCAATCTGATTAAAGATACTGGCCCTGCAATCTTGTTTCTTCAGGAAACTATGTGTGAGGACAAATTTGCTATCCATAAGCTCTGTAATATTCTTCTGGATTGGGAGGTTTCTGTAATTAGTTCATGTGGTCATTCGGGGGGTCTCGCTGTAGCCTGGAATCCAAATTTTTTTGATCTTAAAGCCTTCTTTACCCCTTGGGGTATTTTATTAAAAGGTTTTATTTGTAGCTGCCAAAAATCTATTTCCATGCTCAATTGTTATGCTCCTTACAGAGAAAGACAAAACTTCTGGATAGCTTTGAGAGGATCTGGGCTTATGGTATTACATGATTTAATCATTGCAGGTGATTCAAATTTCACTTATCAAGCATCTGAAATTTGGGGCATATCTGCCGGGATGGATGATTTGGGGGATTTCTTCTCTAATATTCTCATGGATTCTGATTTTGTTGATGTTCTGCCACATAAAATATCCCCCACCTGGACCAATGGTAGATATGGTCAAGAAGGTGTCCACAAACGTCTTGATAGATTCCTTGTTAAGTCGGCTTTGTTGGCATATTTTCCGAAGCACAGGTCTTGGGTTCATAAAGTAAAAGCCCATTGTTCTACAATTGGAGAACTATGATCATCCACATCTATCGCCTTTCAAATTCAATGCATCTTGGCTCGGTGATGATTCATTCTGTCATATGGCTAGAAATTTATGGATGAGCTGTGAGGTATTTGATACAAATCCTGTATTGAATTTCTGCTACAAATTAAAAAAATTAAAAGAGGCTGTATCAAGATGGATTAGAGATAAGAAGTTGGCAGATAAGTTTGAACTTCAACAGTTAGAATTACAACTTCAGGATGCTACTGCTGCAAATGTTAACAATTCCTTATCCTTGGAATCTTTTGAGATTATGAAAAAAATGGAGCTGAAAAAAGAAGAGTTAATACTACAGGAAGAGAAAGAATGGCGACTAAAGAGTCGTGCCATCTGAATTTCACTTGGTGATAAAAACACTAAGTTTTTTCACTCCTTTGCTTTTGCCAGGCGAAGGTCTAAATATATTTGGGAAATTCTTGATGACAACGGGATACAGTGCTTTGGCATTGACATTATTAAATCTGAAGCTTATTCATATTTTGATGCTATATATTCTGATCCTGGGGATTGTTGCTTGTCTGATCAGATTGAAGTGGCATCTTTATATCCACTTTTTTTTGATGAGCAAGAAGCTGAGTACATTCAAAGAGATGTAACAAAGGATGAAATAGAACAGACACTAAAATTTGTTGCCAAAGATAAAGCCCCTGGGCCGGATGGATGGCCAATGGAGCTGTATCTACATTTCTTTGAGATGATGGGTGATGAATTAATTGAGTTAGTCAACTTCTCCAGGATCAATGGATACATCGCTGGTGGCCTTAATTCCACGTTTGTTACCCTCATCCCAAAGAAAGACAAGCCTACATCATTTGGTGAATTTCGCCCAATTGCTCTTTGTAACTTATTATACAAGCTTATCTCAAAAATTATAGCTGACAGACTGAAGAATTCTCTTTCTGCTCACATATCCGAGGAACAATTCGGCTTTTTAGAGGGTAGACAGATACACGATGCAATCGACATCACTCAGGAGTTGATCCACAGCATCAAGATATACAAAAAGAAATCCATGTTGCTTAAGATGGACTTAGTGAAAGCATATGACAGGGTTAATTGGTCATTCATCAGAATGATACTCATCAGGATTGGGTTGCCCTCTTTAATCATTAAGTGGATTATGGCCTGTATTAGCTCCATGAATATATCTGTTTTGGTAAATGGTAGTCCAACTAATTTTTTCAGCTGCTCCAGGGGGTTAAGACAAGGTTGTCCCCTATCTCCTCTCCTGTTCATATTGATTATGGATGGTTTCAGCAGATTGGTAAACAAGGCATTGATGCGTGGTCAGATTAAAGGTGTCAAAATTACAAATGATTGTGTGTTTTCTCATATAATGTTTGCAGATGATGTTCTTGTGGGAGGTATTGATTCCGTGGAAGAATGGTCGATGTACAAATACATCATTCATACATTCAGCAAAGCCATAGGCATGTTAGTCATCTCTGCAAAATCAAGTTTATATCATCACTCTCTATTGGAAGAACAGATAAGGGATATTCGAACTGTCATGCCATATAATTGTTTCTCCATTGAACAGGGTTTTAAATATCTGGGTTACATACTTAAGCCAAACAATTATCAGATTAGGGATTGGCACTGGCTTCTGAAAAAAATTGAGGATCGAATAGCACAGTGGTCTTATAGGCTCTTATCAATCGGTGGTAAGCTTATTTTGGTGCAGTCGGTGCTATCTAGCATCCCCGTGTATTGGTTTTCTCTGTTGGAAGTTCCAGCATCCATCATCAAAACCATTAAGAGATACTTTTTCAATTTTCTATGGAATGGGACAGCCAACAGTGGAAAGATTCCTATGGTTGCTGCTGATACTCTTGCTAGACCATATAAATTTGGAGGATGGGGGATCAAAGACTTGGAGTCTTTCAATATTGCCCTCAGGTTGAAAAGTTTTTGGAGAGGCATCTTTGGCAATACCCTCTGGTCTAGGCTCATCCATGTAAAATACATAAAGACGGATGTCAATAATTGGATTAGAAATCCAAAATTGGTGAGCTAGAATTTTTCACCTCTATGGAGGGGGTTTATGAAAATTTTCCACTTGATAAAAAATGACCTATTTTGGCAAGTTGGATCGGGAGCACAGATTCGGGTTGGGATTGACCCTATTATTGGTTTTGAGCATGACCACTTTCTTCCTCCTATCATTCCACAGTATTTACAAATCTTAGGCTTGTCCACATTAAACAAGGTTCATCATCAAAATCTTGGGAATGCAGCTAATTTGAAGTGGTTCTCGGCTCAAGAGATTGGACTTTCTGGATATGTTGCTCGACTATGGGAAGACTACACAAATAAATTAAACTCTGCTGGTGTTCGGTTGAACAACGCTGTTGAAAAACTGGTTTGGGGTGGAAACCCAGCATCTGGCATTGTCACGGCAAGATCTGCATACAAAAGAATTCTGCAGGATAAGTACATCTTCCCTCCGGACTAGTGGTATGTAAAGATTTGGCAATGGCACATTCCCGTCAAGTTAAAATGTTTCTCTTGGTTAATTTTACAAGATAAATTAAAGACATGGGATAATTTATGCAAGCGAGGATGGTCAAGTCCGAGTTACTGTGTTCTTTGCAAAAATGAGACTGAATCTCGACAGCACTTATTTGTACAGTGTTCCTTCTCACGCAAAATCTGGGAAGTCATATCAATTAATCTAAAAATCACTCAGTGCTGGGCGGTTGGGGATTTTAATATGTGTTTTTTAAATTGGCATAGACACTGTAAGAAGTATTTTTATCTGGGTGTATGCATTCCATGGGCTATTTGGCATTCCAGGAATTGTGTTATCTTCCGCAATTCTCAGCCTGACTACATTCAATGTAGCTTGACTGCTCTTAAAATGTTCAACACTTGTAAGGTGGATAATTTGAAGCAAAAATCTGACAGAGTTAGTATCTTTAATCTCAAAGTGGACCGGCCTGTCCTGTTCTTTGATGGTGCATCACAAGCAGGTATATGTGTTGTTGGAGGTGTTATTTATCTGAATGATTCTCATTATTTTACTGTCAAGCTCAATTGTGGAAAAGGATCAAACATGAAGGCGAAATTAATGGCACTTTGGTGTGTTTTAAAGGTTTCCAACATCTTTGGGTTGACTAATATAAAGGTCTATGGTGATTCTCGGGTCACCATCAAATGGGCAGAGGGTAAATTTAAGCTCAATGTTTTGAATCTAAGGCACTGGGCCATCAGAACGCTTTTTGAACTCACAAAGCAGCAGAATATCATTTTTGAGCATATTTATCGTGAACATAATTCTCTAGCGGATAAGCTCTCCAAGCAAGCTCTTGATGGCCTTGAGGGACATTTGATCTGGGAGGAATGGTGTGAGAGAAGCAACCTGGATTGTGGCTCCATATACTTTTACGACTGATCAGTTGATGGACTATTTGCCTCATTTTGTGTTTGCTGTTTCATATGGGTTTATTTTAGGATGTAATGTGCTATATGCATTGTTAGATTTTTGAGGATGTATTTGATGTTACCTGTAGGGGTATCAGACAATCCATGATGCGGCAGTATTTTGTAGATATTATATTTGGTCTTTTCCGAATGATTCAACTGGTTGAATCACGAACTCATATTGTACTATTTGATTTAGTCATGAATATCAATAGTAGTTTTTTTTCTCTGAAAAATTTAAAAGAAATATATCATTAAGTTTAATAGAATAGTTATAAACAATAAAAACTCAAGTTACTTAAATATAGAATATTAAAATAACATAATCATCATATTCAATTGGCTTAAAAAATTTATTATAATAAATTAAAATCCAATCATATTTATTTTGACTAAATAATATAATAAATTAAAACATATTAAAATAAATTTTTTATTTTTTTTTGTAAAGTTGTAGAGCAGAATTAGTTAATAGAAATAGAATTTACATCTAAAGCCGAGTGGAGTTTTTCATATTGGGGAGGCCTCATATGGTGAAGTCACCATCCCAATTGCTCAAAAATACTATAATAACTGACATAATACAAAATTAAGACCTCTGGAGTATGGTCTTCCCTTAAAAAAGTTGGGACTTTCTTCATAAAAGATAGCCTATTTTGTCTAACTATTCTGAAAAATAGACTATGCAGAAAATAGAAGCAAAAAAGCTGGTAGTCGCAGAGATAACCCGGAGCAATGGCCTCCAAGGTTTCATTCTGTTGGTGGTTTCTCTGGATCTTCTTCGATGATGGGGTAGGCCTCATAGTAATCTTCTAAAATTCTCAGAGGGGGCAGAGAAGGTGAACCTAGATTATACAATCCATCCTGGGTGACGCGAGGACCCGGAGGTGAGACTTTGTTCTTCATTCATGGTGATTTCTTTTTAGCCTCATTGGAGTTGCCTCTGCAGCTTCTTCATTTTTTCCATCCTGTTTCATAGGTTCGGAATTGTTGCCAATGGAGAAAACCTCCCATGTCATGCTTGCATCTAGAGTGTTGGAGTGTTCCACTACTTCCTTCAAGCTTTCCTTGACATTGCGGACGATGCTAGAACTGGCTTTCCACCTGGCTTCTATTTCTTCTATGAGTGATCTCATCATATTTTTGAGCAACCAGTAATGGTTAATGGCACCGCCATTACTACCAACATCAAGGAGTGCTACTACTCTACGAGCCTCTCACCCGTCTATGAGATTTCGTGTCCACGCCGAGATGTGTTCTTCATATCGGTCCATCATAGACCAGTCCATGGCCACCTTGGGCCGACAATTGTTGTTCTTACGGCCGCTTCCACTGCCACAATGAGAGATACCCCTGGTGCGATTCATCTTGGCAGTGGGGAGTTTTGAAGTATCTCTATGGTTCGCAAAAGCCAAGAGAAGAAACGCAGAGAAGAGCCAGAAATCTATCGTTGAAGCCCCGTCCATATTGACCAGGAGATTTAAAGAGTCGAGGTAATTGATGTCACAGTTTGTCGTCCTCATTGAAATTGTTGATAATAAATGCAGGTCCTAAAGGCTGAGGGGAGATGTCAATCCAGACGCGTGCGAAGGGGATATTCATTAACTCCCTTGTCCTCCAGACTCAAGTATATGCCATTGTCCAGGTTGTCACGCTGTCTAGCTTCTAGGTGGCTGCATTGTCCATCGTTAATTCTGTCCAGGTGTCTGTCTTTGTTCACATCTGGAGTGTGTTCTTGCATGCCGATTCTGTCACCATGTACGGGGGGATGCAGTGGTAGCCTCTCCTTGCTCGCTATGGCCAAGGACAGAGCCATGAGGTCACCCGCATCCGGGAATTAAAATAAAAAATATTAAAATAACGTAATTATTATATTTAAAATGACTTAAAACTTTTATTACAATAAATAAAAATCCAATCATATTTATTTTGGCTAAATAACATAATAAATTAAAAATGATTAAAATAAAAAGTATTATAAAAAATAAAGAATAATTTAATTTCTGCATTATTGATAATTTATTAATCCTTTTTAAACTTGTATTTAAAAATACAAAAAAGGTTTTCCTTCCTATCTTGTAATATAACTCCACATTCATATTATATTAAAGTTTTTTTCTAATTATACAAAATTCTCTCTTATTATAAGATATAATTTTTTTATATTTTATTCTCCCCTACAAATATATAATAAAAAATAATATTTTAAATTTTAATAATAGATTTGTGAAAATTATCTTTATTATAACATTTTCACTTTTATATTCTATATATATTATGATCACATTGTTATGCATCATTTCTTGATCACCATTTTACCTATATTTTATATAGATGTATATTCTTAAGCATCAAATCTTGAGTAGAAAGGTTGACTTTAAGAGAAGATAAACTTTGCAACTTTTTGCAATTATAAATATTGTAAATTTTTATATTTTAATGTTTAAGTAGTTAATTATGACTTAAATTTCTTTTCACCACTTTCAAAAAAATTAAAAAATAAATTTAAATTAACATTTTAAGATTATATACAAATAAAATTGCAACTTTTCAAATATATATATATATATATATATAAAAGCTTAGATTGTTACATATTTTTTATTGCAACACCTTTTAACTAGGAATATTATATTAATCAATTTATTTTATAAACTTTGTGAAATGGGTGAGAATATTTTCATTCATTGTTCTTTTAATATAAAAATCAAAATTTATAATATAAAAAAAATAAAAACAAGTTACAGTGAAATTAATAAATCAAATAAATAGTGAAGATCATAAATTTAAGTTACATCAAAGTTAATAAATGTAAATTAATAATGAAAATCACCATAAAAACTATATAAAATATTAAAATAATTAATTTTTACATATTTAAATATCATTTATAACATTTAAATTGTAATCATAGTAGAAAGTAAAATTCTAAATATAAAATTTAAATTCTAAATCTAGAACACATATATAAGCATAAATTAAGATTGAAAGTAATTACTTGAATCACTTTCTATCTTCGCCTATGTCTTCACATATTAATTTTTATTTATATTTTACAAAATAAAAAATAACATGTGTAACATTAAATAAATAAATGTTTCTATTTAAAATAAAAAATTGAAATATAAATTATTATAATTAAACTTTAATATAAATCTTAAGTTTATATTTTAAAAAAATTGATCTTTTTTACACTTTGAAAATTCAAAATTAAAACAAATGTAAATTTATTATAATTATAATATATACACACAAATATATTATTATACAAATATATACACACAAAAATATTATTACACTTATAAGTGTTTATATCTTAATATTTGGTTACACAAATATATACGCACACAAAAATATTATTGCACCCATAGATGTTTATATCTTAGTATTTGGGTAGTACTACCATCTATGGTTTTCCTCTCTCTCTCTATATATAAACTAACTAATAGTTGATGCATGGATGAATTATAACTCATACATGACTAAGAGGTAGTGACCCACAAATCCTTTAACTAAAAAAGATAACACATAGCTAAGACATACATAAAAGGTAATTACAACTACGCTTGGAGTACAAGTAATAGATAACTTGTTCATAACACTTAACTTGTTACTTACCATGTTCACCTTCCACAAGTTAAATAGCTCTGCTAATAATATAAATTAAACCATATAAAAAATACTCTCTTTAAACTTTCCATTCATAATCACCTACATCCTTTAATGAACAACAGTGTACATTCCTCGTATAACATAAGATCATAGTCGCAGTAATTCAAACAAACTCTCCAACGACTGAAACTTTTATAAAAACTGTGTCTAGTACCTCCTACATGCATAACAAAACATGTACTTTGAAAGGATATCTCAAAAGACGCATTTGTGTTGTAAAATGTATAAAATGTAAAGCATTGTTATGTATAATCTCTATAAGAGTGAGTTTATTTATGCAGCTTTTCCATTTTGGCAGTCATCGACTTTATCATCCACAAACTTTCTTTGACATGTATGACCTAGGTTTTAAGATTTTTTAAACTAAAACTTGAAAATTCGTGCTAGCAACCTATGATCAGCAATATATGTGGATCATGACAAAATGACGCTATCTTAAACTAGCTAAAAGGTTATTCTGATCTTAATAAACTAATAAATTAAAGGTTGTTCTGTTAAGACACTCTGGTGGTCATTTTTCCAGAGATTAAATTCCAATTTGAAAGGGTCTTCTCATTCTATTCAGCTCAGATAGCAGCCCAACTGTTGAGTTTGAGTTTGAGGCCGTCTATATTCAGTTTAGATGGCATTAGTACCTGTAAAAACAATAAATGATATCACAAACCATCAGCTGATTTGGAGATTTGTAAATTTTCCAAAGAAAAAGAATATAAAACCTAAAACAAAATATACAATTCTGATAAATACAGAATAACTAATCCTAGTAGAAATCTGCAGTTATATGTATAACCTTGACTTGGATAGTATGAAGTTCTTTCTCTTGAGTAGAGGATCTATGGAAATGGAGAACGTTCAGACTCTCCTCTTCCAGTACCTCAAACAATTTTGAGGTAAGATCAGTAGAACGTTTGAGAGTGATGATCGTGATCAAAAGCTGATCTGACCCACCTTGCTGCTCTATTTTCAGCGCTGGTAAACTCGACGGTTGCGAGTCAACTGAATCATTTGATTCCATATGTCCGCTTCCCTCAGACATTTTATTGCTATCTATGGTCGAACTACCTTTGCTTGATGGGTTTGAAATTATTTCAGAAAACTGACCAGTTGCACTAAACGTTTGTTTCTGCAAGGTAGAAAAAACATTACCTCATATTGAAATTCATGGATAGATTATATATGAAATTCAAATAGAGTTACTTAGTTTTTTTTCAAAGAAGGAAAAAGAGCCTTTACCTTAATGGGCTTGGGTATTAAGGAGTGAACGATTATAAACAGCAAATCCGTCTCTATTTCAGTCCGCAGAAGATTTCTGAAACTTCTCTTAGATTTCCCATATCTTCTTCGTCGCAGCTTATGCACTATATATTCACGATTTTTTGCAATATGCTATTTATAAAGTGATATGTTTTTTAATTATCCGAAGAGGCAGATCGCATATAAAGCGTTGGTGAGTCTATTTGTCTACAGTATAGATCCTGCCTACACAATATACAAGTCAACTGCTTCTGGATTATATAGCACACCAAAGACATGATTTTGTTCGATGGCATATTTTGCCTCTACTTTTTGTTAAGCAGCCAAGTGGCCTTTCTGTTCGATTCTATTTTATCGAAATATAGACGCCGATTCTGTTTTATCGAAATATAGACGCGACGATACAGAGACCAACCAAGATTCGAGGGAATTAATTGACATACTTGTGCACTTGTCATCTCATTATCAAAAGAACATGTACAGCGAAAACAAAAAGAGATTTCTCATCTCCAGAAGGGGTAGAGATGGGTAGACTGAGTAGTAAAGGGCAGAATGACTGCAGATATAATTTGAAATAAATAATAATTAATTTTAATATTATAGATATATAATTTTTATTAAATAATAAAGTTTTAAAACTTAAAATTTCACATTTTAATTATATTGATAGGTGTTTTAGATATTATGTGAGATTTTGGATTTTTTTGAGTGTATCAAGAAGATTAAGAAAAGTGGTATGTTTATTAAATAGTATTTGTTGGTCTGTGAATATAGATAGATGTAAAGTTAACACTTAGTTTTGTGGAAATTGTTGGTTGTTAAACAAAGACTAAACTTTAAACTAATTAATATAAACATTAAACTAATTAATATAAATATAAAACTAATACTATTTAATAAACATATCCTTTTTCTTAACCACCTTTTAACTGAAACTTATTTAAATCTTAATCAAGATGCATTTGAGCATAACAAGATAAGACGACCATGAAATGAATCTCCACTATACAGTTGGTACACTCAAGCTAATCTTGTTGATCCACTTAAGGAAGTCCAAAATCTCAGATAATATCTAAACACCTATCCCTGTAACTATTACTGTACTTAGTTTAATGTTTATATTAATTAGTTTAATGTTTAGCCTTTGTTGAACAACCATCATTTCCACAAAACTGAATAGTTAACTACACTTATTGGTCAAACCACTTTACTTATAATTATTACATACTCAACTGAAAATGAAAGATTTTTAAATCATAAATAGCTCATGCCAACCATGATTGAGTAACGATAGCTTTTTGGAATTATATAAATATGAAGAATGATTTTGGAATTATACATATATGAAGAATAGTGTGGATATGTCTTTATAATAATAGAATGATGTTGAATATGTCTCATGTACGAGTTGGGTATGTCTCATTTCTATAAATTGGGTTTGATTTAGAACCTTGATTTTCCAAACTCTTAATTATAATTTTTATAAACAATAATTGGTTAGAAATACAAAGTGGCGAAGGAATAATTTCCGAACTTATAATTTTTTTATCATGTTCAAAAATTTTAAATGTAATTGTAAATGTTTGTAACAAGTGTCAGCAAATTATTTTTTTTTAAGTTATTATTAAAAATAATTTATAAATTTATGAAATAGCCTATCCCTATCCCTTTGTATACATATAATATTTAATGTGTTTATAACGAGTTTATGGCCACATGGGTTGTGGTTTTATTTTAAAGGTAACACATATGAAATAGCCCATTATTTTTTCTCATGGATAAGTAATGTATATTCATTTAACATATATGTAATATAATGAATATACACATTTTTATGACCTAGTAACAACTATGGTGTTATGCTTGGCATTAAGAATGACTAAAACACCATTATGTTATGGTTTCAAGTAATGAGGACATATTGAGAAAATGCATAATTACATATATTAGTGGATGCAATTTTGTATATAGTCTTTATAGGAGTACAAAAGAAGTGTTATGAGAGAATATAATTGATGGAGGAATGTTCCAAACATACAACTAGCTATCCTGCATGTTTATTTCCTTTTGGTCGGTTCGGTGTTGAGTTATGGGTTGTTACAATGGTTATGCAACTCCTCATCCATTGCATAAGTGGTAGCAACAACAATATTACAAATATGCCACAACAATGATGTGGTGCTACTCATGTTGAAGAGGTTGTTCTACTATTTGACAAGTACATAGAATGTTATTTGTAGCCAATGATCGGGTTAAGTACCTCCTAATATCCATAGACTAGATGGAAGGGAAACACAATAGTTATGGGAAGACGTGGTATACATTATGAGAAAGGCGGTTGAAGTTACCAAAGGTAAAATGTGAGATAATCAATTAGTTTATTGTAGCATATTTCCAGGAGATCCTTTAAGAATTATTTTGTTGTGCCAACATAAAGTTAAATGAGTAATGGATTTACATGGAATATGAACCAAGATGCCTCAAGGTAGTTGAATGGTTTTGACCATTGTTATCCTTTTGTAATGTCCCTAAAAAATACACCCTAAAAAAAATTCTTAAGGGTCTCCATAAATGTAGTAGAAACACATGTTTATATAAATTAACTTGAGCATTAAGTTATTGGAGTTTTACATGTTTGCATTCTTAATTTTTTGTTTGTTCTCTCACAATCAATGTGGAGACTAGAGTGTCTTCCTTAATTAGAATTATATCTTTTATTTTTTGATTGTCGTGTATGTGTGAAACTCATTCTTTTAATGCACTAGCATTTTTTTTCATTTATGAGTTGTTTAAGCCTATGATAGACTGTACGCCCTATTTATTGACTTCATATCCATTCACAAAACTGGTTATGATATGTTTTGACTTATCTAAAGATGTTATGATATCCATGGACTGTATGTCTTGTAATTGATGACATGTTATTCATGAACTTGATCGTCCTTGGTTATTTATGTTATATTTATGTTCTTGAGAGTTATCTTCTCCATTGATGTATTTATGACCCATTACTTACGTGAGTTTACTTAATGCTAAGCTAACATTTTCATTTATTTTCATGCTCTTGCATGTATTATAGCATCTACACTATCCTTACAAAAAGAGGCTTACATTATATTAAACCCTAAGCTTATGCAAGGTCACTATATAACAAATGTTCATCAAATATATATATGACCAAGTCCTCATTCTTTTTGTATAATGATTAAGACCTAGGGAAATGTATTAACCCTTTTTGTAATTAACATAAGGGACTTGATGGTAAGTCATACCACGTATATGATTTTAGTGGTGGTATATGTGTATTTAATATAGCCCATGAGAAGGGAAAGTAATGTGAGTAATCGTGGTCCTCCACGTTGACCCATTAACATTTTACTTTGGGAGTCTTCCCAGGGTTTCATTCGTGAATATTCATTTGGACTGTTTCATTTCGTTGTGGGAGAGAGAGGCCGAGGGATTCCCTTCTCCATGCTCTCGACCTACAAAACATTCCAAGTTTGGTAGAGCTATGCTCTACTCTCCATACTTATCCTTACTGCTGTCGACCTAGAAAACATTCCAAGTTTGGTAGAGCTATGCTCTACTCTCCATACTTATCCTTACTGCTGGTTCAAGATGCGAATAACACATTGAAAAATTGTGGTCTAGTCTCGCAGCGATAATGACTTATCTCAAGTTTTGTTTTTTGTTGAGTACTAACTCTACTGTGTTGGGGTTTATTTGCAGATAAGCCTTGGTGTGGGGTTTCCAACGTTTACACCCAGCTTGGCCTCTTCGTACTCTGATAAAATCATGGCCCTTTCTCAACCAACTTCCATCTATGGAGAGTGATTTCGAATACCAATTTACTTTCTATCTTGATGAGGACTCTAGGGTGACTGTTGCGGATTTCTTGTGTTGCGCATGTATTCGCCCAATCTTCGGTCTGTCTCGCCTTACTAAAGACGAAAGGGTTTAAGGCTTGTTCTCTTTGAAGGTTCTCAGATTGCCACTCATTACAGGTTTTACGTAAATATACATTTTACTTGTTTGTCAATGTGTTGTATACGACCTGTGTATATCATTCTATGTATTGGATTTTCTTCAGCCTTGAAGGAATTTTAACTTTCATATGTGTGGATGCTCTCTTTTGGATTTGGCTTGTTTTAAATTGTTGAGTATGTACATATATTCACATGTTATTTCTTGAATGAAATCCAGTCGTGGATTTTCCCATAGGACGTTAATCCTCGTATACAACTGATGCTCTGTTTTATTTTATCCAATGTGACTCTCTGTTAATATATATATATATATACTTGAGTCTATATTTTGTTTGAAAAAATCTATTCTCTAGATCTGATGTGAATTTTATATTTTGTATATCCATTTTAATCTCAGTTTGATTGTTGACAATTGTATTGGTATGGGATTTGATCCCATATTGTATTTACTCAGTACTAAATCACCTTTAGTTGCTGGTCTACATTTTTTATCAATGAGGAACTCGATCCCTGATAGCAAAGATCCTATATATGCACGGGCTTCCTTTTTTTGGCTGGATATGGTATTCGATCCCTAACTAAAACGCTTAGCAATGCGAAGCGTTGAATCCTGGAACAACCATAGAGCTTGTCCCTATTATTAAGCTAAGTCCGAGTTTAAAATTCTCATAATTTTTGTTTTACTCTAAGTTTCTTTCTCGGGTCAAACGCCTAGTCTACGTGTTGTTTGTTTAGTTAAGATAAACACTATTTTGATTCTTGAATTTTCTATGAAAATCGTTTAAGACTTATACGCCCAACGTGTATGAAATTTTTGGGGAAGAGATCCAATCTCTTTGATTGACTGTCTAATCATTTTATATTTTGCAAGTCATTGTTAAAACAATTCATGCAAATTTTATGTTCATTGGTTGTAGTTTGGGTGGTTGGGAGGAAAGATTGTTTCCTTCCCCACCCAGGTTCAATTTTTGTAAGTGATGAGCTGAAATATTGTGACCCTTATGATTGTAAGATTGATTGAATTTACATGAGCTAATATTTGACTTATATAATGTGCATATTATGTTGGAAACAATATCCCTTACTTAGTGGAATTTTAAAAGGTTTTGTTTTAATGTTTTGTAAATGTTATACATATGGTGTAATATATATATATATATATATATATATATATATATATATATATATGTTATGTTTTCTATTTTAATTTTCTTCTAAGTATATAAATATATTATGTAACCTATTTAGGGTTTAAGCAATTGGTCCCGAGATCTTCATTTGGGATCCTCTCCCTATTTAGGATTAATGAGAGGTTACTTTCTCGGATAGGAAGCCTTTGATATAATTTTATAGTTCATTTTCTGTTTTAAATATAACCTATAAATTATTTAAGTTACATGTTTATACGTTTAATGAGAAACCATAATAATAATTGTTATCGGTCAAATTAGCACTTCTCCATCCATGACCACATTGCCTTGTTGGTCAGACAAAAGGACATTATGGATGGGAGAGCTTACTTGACCTTAGATGATTTGGATCTGAACTTTACAATCCTTTCCTCAATAAACATATTTTGTGTAACTATTTTGAAGCATAACCGCGGCTTTAATACTAGCCAACACACGGGTTAACTGCGAGTGTCTATATAGACAACCCCCGGGTATCATCTGAAATGTTGCACCCGCTAGATGCAAGACATAAGAGCCACGAGTCACTTGCTGGTTGTCCAAAGGTACACTCGTGGGTATCTTCAAAAATATCAAAAAAATATATAAAACGACTAATTGTGGATTAGTTAGGGAAGTTATTCAAACTACCTTAACTTCCCAAGCCAACTGTCTTTCAAGCTTAACCTCCTATCCTTACCATAAATACAAGGGGAGGGGATTGAGAAAGGAGAGACAATGTTGGTAAAGAAATGCTGGAGGAATACTTACTCAAAAGAGAGGAGCAGGAGCCCAGGGTTTGATTACAACAATGCCAGTTGCAGGACAGGTATAACTAGTTGTTATCTATGCAAATAAAATCAGAGATTTCCCTTCCAAGAACACTTGTCTTTGTATAAACTTGATGTTTTAATTTGTCATATGAATTTATATATGAGTTTCAATTTCAATTGTTTATCTTTATTTGGTTAAATTGCTTTGGGAAAGGTAGTCTGTTTGTTTGCAAGTCCATCAGTTGGAGCAGTGTAGCAGTGGATCAAGAAGATTAGATTTCAAAAGCTTGTATCAACCATCAAATATCCAACTATGAACTTAATCTTGAATCCTATTTATTTTATGAATGGAAAGATGTGTTGAACGTTACATGCTTTTTTTTTTTTTTTTTTCCGCAATAAAATTTGATGTATGTTGGTGACCTCCATTTCCCAGTCATAGGTTATTAAACCACCCAACAGAATTGGTGACTATGTTGGGGAGCACCTGTTTCTGCCTTGGGGATTCTTGAGATACTTTCTTTCAGGTTTTATCAACTTTTAGGTCTCTATGAATATTTCTAGGGTATTTTCCATCCCTGTGCTTGACTTAGTTGTGGTTTGATCTTCAGTTTCTTTCCTTTTTAAAACTTTTTAGAACTTACCAGTGAGTTGCATATAGTTGCATTCACGGTTATCTTCCCTCACCCACGAGTTCCCAATATATGTACCTGTGGGTCACTCACATGACTCTGCAGACATAGTCGCGGTTTTTTCGTGAGAGAATTGTTTTTTCTTATAGGGTTTGTTCTTAGGGTTGGTTTCTTTGGTTTTGAAAGTCCTCTTGTTGATCTTAGACCTTCTATCTGCTTATGATTTTTTGTCTGATTCTTTTATAGCCCTTTGCGAGATTTCTTTTTGGTTCTTTGTGCTTGTAAAGATACCTAACTCTTTCTAACGCATAGTTTGTTTGGAGGATGCTTGGACTTGGTCCTTTGTAGTCACTGATGTTTAGAGAGGAGCCTGATATCTATATAGATTCATTGCTTTCTATTCTTTTACATATCAGTTTTTTCTTATAGTATCTCCTTGCCAAACCTTAGTTACTTCTAGGTCATTTGAAGCAACTTTCTAGGTTGGTAATTTTTAGTTCTTTGTTAGGGTTGAACTTCTGATTTTTATAGCTTTGGGTTCATCCTTCCTTTACCTGCACATATGATTGTTCTTGTTTGTTCATAGCTATTTTCATTTTCTATAATTTTTAAAGAAAAAATCAAATCAAAAAGACATTTATTTTATAACAATAATTTTCCTTTTTTTGAAGTAGTTATAGTCGAATATGCTATCTTCTTTGAAAACATATATATATTTTTAATTTGTTTTAGGTTTACTTTGAGATTTTACATTTTGAAAGATAAGAAACAAGGAAATTGTGAAGAATTTTCATTGTCATATATACATTTTTCTTTTAGTTGTAACCATTATGCACACACACACACTACCCTTTTGAATAAACAAAAACCCTAAAAAGAATCATTAATTTAAAATTTTAGTCACTTTTCTTTTTAGGTCACACAAACCAACTAGCTTAGGCTAGGGTTTTGGAATAGAGCATCTTAAACTTTCTAAAACCGTTTAAATCTTGAAATCGTAGTAATACTATCTTTAGGTAAATCCACTTTTGTGTAGGTGTGCTGGGAAGCTCCACTCAAACCAGAGTTAAGCACGAGGTCGTGTGAGGTTTATCAGTCGGGGATACCCTCTCGCTTTTCAATCAAGCATCTACCAGAGATGAGACATGTACAGGGATCCTTTAGTACCTTGTGTGCTTTTGGATTTTGGGCCTAGTTACTCTTCCTATACGTGTTGGTTTGACCTGCAACTATCCCCCCAAATTATTTCTGTAACTATGGTAGCCTTAGTATCTTTGACCTATAGGGATTTACACAGGTGATGGTGGAAGGATATTTCCACTGTACCTAGGATAGAGGTGGGAGGAAATCAGTAGTAGTTAGTTGGGAGGGTGGTTGGTGATTCAAACACTTGCACCTGAAGACTTTGTATTGTGGACCCTGGGTAACTGTCCTTCGCTACTCTACTAGTTTTTTCTGGGCCCTAATCATCCCATCATTCCCTTTGAGAGGCCATCTCTATTTGCTTGGTCTTGATCACCATAGGAAATTTTTTTATAGTGGTCTGTTGTTTGTTTCCTGCTATTCTAGTGGCCCCTAAGTTGATCACTTAGTATATTTTTGTTGCCGTTGTGGAGGACCAAACTCCTCGTAAGTCATGAAGGTTGAGAAACCTTCCTCCACTCACCATGGAGCCTCCACTACCACCTCAGCGACGTAGAACAGACTCACGTGGTTATTTTGAACTCACATGTACAACTGAACCCCATAAAGAACCCTATCTTATCTCTCAAACTCAGTCATTTGAAAAAAGTATTTAGGTTGAATATTTTCCTACAAAACAGTTCACGAGACCCTTCAACCCTCCACTAACTGGACCTAATGACCCTTTGTTAGAAATATTTGTTTCTTTAGGGCTCCCTGAGTTAAGCGTATATAGGTTTACACCTGATCCTGATATGGATAACATAGGGGATGCATCGGGAGTTCCTCATACTCCCACTTCAACTATCATGCCGGGAGGTTTATCTCCCCCACACTTAAACAAATCGATACCGAGTTTGTTGCAGTTCACTTCTGCTCCAAGCACCTCTTTCAGTTTTAATGTTGGATCTTCAGGTTTGTCTAGCACCCAAGCTGCAATGACATCTATTCCCTTTCGATCCACCATTGGCCCATATAATATTCCTTTTTTGGGGACACCCTCGGTGTCTTTTACATATTCCCCTTTTGTTCAGCAGTTCCAAGTCAATCCTAATTCTGCTCCTTTCAATCAAGGATTTCCTTGGCATGGAGGAGACATTGCTCCTTTTGAACCATTTGTAGGCTCAATTCTTGCCTCTTCCATTGCATCAATGCCAATTTTTAACCCCTTTACAGGATTTAATGCACATTCTTCTAATGTACAAACCTATAATGTGCCTGTAGGGAGTACTCACTTTTCACTATTCGATGGGGGGGAAGTAACAATTATACTAACCCTCCATTTAGAGGTACCAATACCCAGCCGCAATGGATTGGACCACAAGGAAGTAATCCACTAGCTTATGGATAGAGCAACTTTCACAATGTTTTTTCTTCACAACCGATGGCTGGGGGCATCCCCAACCAACCTTATAGGAGCCAAGATGTGGGTGGTTCCCCTTACCAGAATCCTCCAAATCACATGCCATCGACATGACCCTGTTTTCCTTTTCTGGAAAATTTAAACTTGCCAGACCTTTCAAAACTGATGAATGACCGAGTGTGACACAACCCTGCTTAGCCTCTGGTTCCAACCAAAATTCCTTCAGACATTCCAAAATTCGAAGGCAAAACTGGTGAAGACCCTCGAGACCATGTCACAACTTTTCACCTTTGGTGCTCCTCTAACTCGTTAAATGACGATTTGATTTGATTGAGGCTCTTTCAAAGAACCTTAATGAACATTGCATCTAAGTGGTATATCGAATTTCCTATTGCAACATATAACAATTTTTGGGATTTAGCAACAGTTTTCTTGAATCATTTCCAGCTTCCCGTCTGGTATGATGCCGGTACAGATATTCTCTCTACCTTTAGAGAGAACAAAGACACCCATGTTTGTGATCATATTCCGGAATGGTGAAGATGGAAATGACTCATTAAAGCTAATATCGCCCCATAATTTATATTGAAGTGGTATTTAAATTCACTACTACCTTACATCTTTAAGGATGTTTCAACTTTTGGGGTTACTTCTGAAGAGGAAGCAATTTTAAGGACCCAACATCTCAACCTGATCTACGCTCAGTCTGGGATCCTTTATGAGATAATTCCTAATGCACCCAGATCTAATATAGATCTCATTAATCCTAAAACTGGAACACATGCCGATAACATCATTGATTCAACTAACTCATCCACGCTAGAATCTTTAATGAAACAAGTCCATGCACTTTCAGTGAAGCAGACTTCTGTGGAAGCGATTACGGTTGAACCCCTCCCCTTCACGAACAAAATTTGTACAAAATATGCAGATGAATCAAAAGGGTCCTCGACAACCCAACAATAAGAAATAGGGTAAGAAAGGGGAGGGGAACCAACAAAAGTCTAAGAATACTGGAAATTCTGAGGAGGGAAAAAAAGATAAGAAGAAGGTAAAGTTTCCTTGCAAATTCACCTTTGTTTCACCCTTCATCTCATGTTTAGACTTGGTGGAGAGGGTTTCTCTGTTGTGTATGGTATGTGGGGCTCTTGAATTGAGCTTTGCTCATGGTCAGAGCACCCGTCGTCATTGGTGAATTGCATGGGTGGTTTTAGCCACGACTCTTAGCCAGGTAATGGGTTGAACTCATACTCCGAGATTTCTTTATCTAGTTTGTGTTTTAAACATTTTGCTCCTGGTATAACCGGTGATGGTTTCCATGTCTTGGTAGGTGTATGTTGTGGGACCCTTGGTGCTGGATGCTATAGGTGGCGAAACCTTGTTCTTTTAACTTCATGTAAGTCAGGGTTTTCAATCCACTCTCACCCTTCCTATCGCAGCTATCGGGAAGTTACCTTATAGTCATATGATGATGCTCATGATGCCTTTGGTTCACCATAATTCTCTTTGGAGCTTTCACGGGGTCACCCTTTGGGATGGACCGACGTGTATTGGAATGGTTGATGTAATTAATTAAATGGGGACACAACTCTTGAGGGTTTCCATACTTACAGTAGGGTTTATCATTTTGGTTCTGTGAAGTTTTAATGGCACTCGCATTGTTTATATTTGGGGCTTTGAAAATAATAATAATCACCTCTGTTCTTGTTTTTGGTTATGGCTCTGCCTTTGCTTAGTGTGGCTACTATATGAAGAACCTAATTGTAATGTTTATATGAAATGTTGAGAGTGTAGCGCAGTCATGCTTGGTGTTTATATGTGAAATGTCGGGGCATTTATTGTTGCTTGGGAAAACATGTCCCCTTTGTTTTCTAATGAACCAGTATGGATAAATAAACTAAGTGTCGGGCCTCTATAATGTTTTAAGTAAGAAAGGAAGTCTTTATTTGATCTCTGCGTTTTCTATGGTGGCTCTGCCCGTCTGTTGAATGTTTTCTTGGAGAGTTGGATGTATTCAGACTTCAAGGGTTTTCGTTTTTATTGACATAAATCTTCAGTTGAAATTCGCAACCCTTTGATAGAAACTAGGCTGGTCTTAATAGTTATTTACATAATCTATTTTTGTTTTGCATGTACAATGAATCTAGCGTTGGCTGTGGAATTTGGATCTTAGATCTACACCTTCGAATCTTAGTCTACAGGGAGTAATCATAACATAAAAGATAATATATTGTTAGTCTTCATTGTCGATTTGATGCTTAGATGAATGATGTTGCTAGCTAGGGTTTTCTAAGTCGTAAACGTAGGTATGTTGTTGATACTGTGCATCTCTAGGACTAGGTTTGCGTTCTGTGTTAACTCGTAAAAGATCCCATGTCAGACCAAGTCTGTGATTTGGTGCTTTAAAGAAATGTTGGTAATGACAAGGATACTGCAGTGTAAAACTATCATAATACGTTTAAATGGATTGACTGGGCAGAAGTAAATGTTATGGTTACTATTTAGTCTACAATTCTCAATCTGTGTTTTTCTATACTTTTGCTAGTCTTGGTTTTTGTTTATAAACTTTAAGAAATAAAAGGACAGAGATAGAATCTGTTATCTGGAATGGTAAAACGATTTTGACCAGAAACGTAATTGTTTTAAAAGAGTATAATCCTACCTTAGAATAATAACTTGAAATGAAGAAGGAAATGCACATTTGTAAAATTCATTCAACAATAAATATATGGTCCCTAAGTTTTCTGTTGGCATGATGTCTAGCACAGGCTAGCTAGGTTAGACCTGCTAGACCTTCCGCTAGTTTTTAGACCAAATTTATGAGTTAATAAGATTATGGTTAAAGGGGTTTTACCTCTATAATAAAACCCAAGAGCCCATGCACAAAGGCCCTTGCTCTATGACAAAATTAATATTTAAATAGGTTAGGAAAACAAAACAGTGTTGAAATATCGGATCTATTCTAAATGTCTAGATTCTATTGTAATTGGAAATGGGAATTTAATCATTCATACCTGGTTGCCTTGGAACTTGATCGTCTTCTGTAGAAGTCTGCACATTCAAGCAATAATTAGTGTAGGAACTTTTGAGCTTAGTTGACCTGTTAGAATGATTCCTTAGCTGGATAACTTTGGGGTTACCATGTTCCTCCCAACCATGACCCTTAAACCGTTCCTGGTTATAACTGGATCCCCCTGAGCTGGTTCCAACATGCAATAAGAGATAGAGGCCCTAGGTTCACTGCTAGTTCAGATCTGGAAATTTATGTGGGCCTGCTTCAGTTCCTGGAGCATAAAATTCTTTTTGATTTCCATAAGAGAATGATAATGAAAAAGATGATCCCCCATTCTTGGGATCTTCCCTCTTTATGTAGGGGAGTCTTGAATTATAGCTGTTGGAATAATTATTTAGTTTCTTTAAATTAAATATTATTTAAAAGATATTTTTTACTAAATAACTAGTCCTTGTTGAACTAGGACTTTTCATTTGTTTTCACTAGTAGTGTTTTTAAATTAGTCTCTTCATAATAAGAATAATAACAATAACAATGTTTCATACTAATATTAATAACACTACCTAATAATATATATTACTAATATGATAAGGTGGTAGTCATTCTATGCATGAACTCTATGCACTTATATATATATATGTTTTATAAATAAATACTAACAACATTACTATTAATACTTTTAATAATAATAATATTTAACCTTGAGGCCCTTATGCAAGTTATTCATATATGACAATTCTTAGTCATTCCATATTTTAAATTATGGTAATTATATTTATTTAAATATGTATCCTCTCATGATACTTCTTTTAACATTAAGGACAAGGTCCAACTCTTTGGACAGTATTTTGGTAGGCTTGGATAGGCACCTCTAGGTCTCTCTCTTGCATGTCGGATTCCCTAGTTTAACATGGTAGTTCCCACAGTACTTGATGATAGATAGAAAATGATTCATTTAACCAATTTAAATAAATGTGATGAAAATAGAAGTCCTATTCAGAACCTTTCTGACTCAACACGTTGAGATCTAGTAACCCCGAGTGCTCTTCAGAGCTTTTAACTCAACACTCTCACATGGGCATTACGCTAGTGCAATTCTAGAGCCTCCTGCTCAACATTAGTTCTAGAATTTGGTTGTGAGACACATCTAAAATATTTAAGTGGACTCGGATCCGGTATTCATTTAACAAGCTTGGAGTGCTCCAGTGCTTATACCCAACACTCAATGCACATCAAGGCTTACTCCCAATACATAATCATTTTTCTAGGTACATCAAGGCTTATGCCTAGTACGTAGGTCATTTGTGTGTTTCTGAGTCCATGCTCAACACACTACATAAGTCAATCATGTAAATCATAGATCTGAACAATAAGTAACGAAAAGATCATCTCAATATATTAGGGCTTGTACCCACATCATATGCTAAATAACATAATCAAAACATTAGGGCCTCCTCGACCAGTACATACTCAATAAAGAAGTCAGGGTCCATGCCTAGTATGTCAATATATATATATATAAAAGAATAAATCATGTGTGCTAGGGCTTATGCCCAATACTCAAAATAACTCATATGTGCTAGGGCCGTGTCCCAATATAACATCAGAATAGTCAGTCCAAAATTCGGGATATTACATATCCTCCCTATGAGGTAGCAAAGAACCCCCATAGACCAGTGCCTAATCCATTGGTGACTTAAGCAGGAAAATCACACCCTTATTGCAAATCAAAACTTCACATCCTACTCTATCTGGTCTATTATGGTCATACGATGAAAACAAAAATAATGGCTTCCCTTTCCATGTCTCTGGGCCTTCACCGCGGGCTTCAGATCTTTTGGTTAACCATCAGTCTTTTATTTGCAACTGAAAAAAACTGTACACAACTATATACAAATTATGGTACAAAGGGTTACCTGTCACCTATTAGGACATGTAATGCTTCAAAAACCTCCCATTTACCGGACCTCTTGTCCATGGAGACCCATCCTGATGTTCTAGGATGAAATAATTCATACTCCTATTTGCTGCAATGATATATGGGCCAACCCACATATGATTGAATTTTCAATGTTTATCCTCTCTAGGGGCATCCCATTTAAAAACTAATCCATTTACCTAAAACTGCTCCTCCTTCACCTTCCTATCAAAGGTTTTCTTCATATTTTCTTGGTGCACCAGCACTTTGTCATAAGCTCTGTCTCTAAGCTCATTTAATTCAATAATCTAGTTTATCCTTCTCTGCACATGATTAGGATCATCCTCCTGTCCCTACAGCAGTTTCATGACTGGCAATCCCAATGTGGTGGGGAAAGCAACTTCTGCTCCATACACCAGCTAAAAAGGTGACACCCCAGTGGCTCTCTTAGTACTAATCCTATCGTCCCACAAAGCATACTTCAATTTTGTGTAATAGGCTCTCTTGTTTTCTTGCAGCAATTTCTTAATTATCCTCACCAAGCTTTTGTTGGGGGATTCTGCCAGCCCATTTCCCTATGGATAGTATGCAGTGGAGTGGTTCAGGATGATGTGGTATTTATGACAGAAATTTATCATTTTCTTGGACTTAAAATCACCTGCGTTGTCTGTGACAATCCTCTTAGGGCACCCGAACCTGGATAAAATGTTCTCCTCTAGGAAATCCATGATAACATTATCTGTTTCCCTCCTAGTGGGTATAGCCTCAATCCACTTAGTAAAATAATCTGTAGCTCTGAGGATCCACCTATGCTGACTGGAGGAGTTTGGGTTTATCTCCCCAATGAAGTCTAATCCCCACTGCTGAAAAGGCGCTTCCACCGAGATCGGGTTCAGGGGGAGTGAAACCAACTTCCTTTTACCTTCAAAGATCTGGCATTGATGGCAAGTAACATTTTCTTTGTACACATCAACAAATAGATAAGGCCAATAGAACCCAACTCTCAAAATCTTGTTGGCTATCACCTTCCATAAATGGTGGCCCTCGTAATCTCCCTTATGAAAATATTTCATGGTCTACTAGGATTCATTCTCTAGTAAGCAATTCAACAGTATACCTCCAGGATCTTTCCAGTACAGGTATTGGTTTATGATACATAATTTTGCAGCTTTCAACTTCACAAACCTGGCCCTTGTCTTGCTTAGCCTAGCAGGGGCTTGCAAATTTTGCAACACATACACAATGCCAGCATACCAAGGAGACATAGAAAATTCAGGCATCACCTGCACACCCACGTCCAACTGGTTTGAGTGGCTGGATAGGAAATTTAGCTCCAAAGGTTCACAATTGGATTTGGTCATCAGCTTTGACAACCCTTGCCCTTTGAACAGTTTGGTAGGCTTTATATCCAGGTCATATTCTAACAGAGCAGCAATCCATTTGGCTCTTCTTCCTTCAGAATCTGGCTGGGTTAGGATGCTCTTCACAGCATTATTTGGGACATGTGCAATAATATGTGAATGCAAGATGTAAACTCTGAAATCCTTTAATGCTTTCACTAGAGCATATGCTTGCTTCTCCATTATGTCATAATTGAGTTCTCCATCTCTCAATACTCTACTGAAAAATGCAATGGGTTGTTCAACATTTTGGGCATTCTTTTGCAATGGGAACCCTACTATTGTATGTTTAGACGCATAGGAAAAAATCAGAAAATATTTAGGAAAATATGGGCTTGCAAGCACTGGGGCTTCGGTGATGGCTTTCTTAATGCCCCTGAATGACTCTCTGGCCTCTTCTATCCACTTTATCTGATTTTCCTTTCTCAACATATTAGTAATGCTCCTCATTATCTCAGCAAAACTAGGAATGAACCTCCTTAGGAAACCTACTTTCCCAATGAAAGACTGCACCTCCTTCTTACTTCTTGGCTCCCCAACCATCTGAATTGCACTCACTCTCTCTAGGTCAATCTTGATACCATATTTCGAAATAATATGGCCCAGGAGTTCAACTTCTTCAAGTGCAAAATTTGACTTCTTTGTGTTAAGAGAAATACCATATTTCCTGCATTTGATGAAGACCCTCTCTAGATGCTTAAGGTGTTCTCTGTCAGACCTATAATATACTATTATGTCATCCATATAAACCACCACAAATGCATCATTCTCTTCAGCAAAGGTTATGTCCATTACTCTCTGGAATGTAGCCCCTGCGTTCATTAGCCCAAAGGGCATCTTTGCATACATAAATGTGCCCCAGGGGGTGGTGAAGGCAGTCTTTTCTTGATATTATGGGCACACCTTGACTTGATTATATCCTGAGAACCCATCCATGGTTGAGATCCTTTCAGCTCCTACCACCTTCTATAGGCTATGCTCCATTTTTTGCAGGGGGTAGTTATCTTTCAATGACACTCTGTTAAGATTTTTGAAGTCTATACAAATCTTGATTTCTCCATTCTTTTTTCTGACAGGCACCTAATTTGCTATCCATTTTGAAAACCTCAGGGTGACAATGATCTTGGCATTAAACAATTTTCATACTTCCTTTTCAACCACATGAAGCAGTTTCGGGTTTATCCTCCTCATCTTCTTCCTGAAAGGCTTCTCCCCCGCCTTGATTGGGATTGAGTGTTGTATAATAGAAGTGTCATACTCCTTTAGGTCCTCATAAATCTATGTGAAAACATCAGTGTACTTCTTCATCAATTTCATATATTCATCATTTTCCTTAGTGGGAATCTTTTTGGATAATTTTACAATTCGAGGCTCTTCTTTGGTGCCCAGATTTTGGTCCTCCACGACATCACTGGAAGGCTCGATTTTAGGATTCCTAGCCACGTCATTTTGGTCAAAAAAAATTTCCAGGGGTATCAAGACTTTGGGGATATAATTACTCTTCAGTTGAATGATATCCTTTCCACCTAGCATAGCTTTCCATCGCTTTCTCCCAGCTTGGTCACCTTCAGCCTGCTCTTCACCCACAAAAACTTCCAAGTTCTCATTTTCTGTGTCAAACTGTACATTAGCAAACTCATTAGACAATTCTAGGAACCTTTTAATTTGCATGTCATCATCAAACACCTGCCAATACTTGGAATTGTCTGGAATTTATGGCGTGTTCACTATTTCCACCTCATAATTTGTTTGGGAGTAGATCACGGTTTTTAAACATCCAGTAGTAGTGGCCAAGAAATCTTCCACCTGGTTCTCAATCCTGGGTATCACCATGATCTTATACTCTAAAAAATAATTTCCCAACACATCCCACACTTCATTTCTATAAGCTCTCATTCTGGGGTGCTTCATCTGGTAACTATCATTCACCTAATTTATCACCAATTCTGAGTCCCCAAACACCTATATCCTTTTTTCTCCCATGTCCTTCAAAGCTTGCAAACCCAACAGCAGGGCCTCATACTCTTCCACATTGTTGGTGCATTCAAAAGATAGTCTGTATGACAGGGCCTTAAATTCCATATCGGGAGGGATGATCCAAACTCCTGCCCATGCACCATTATTGCTCAAAGACCCATCAAAGTACATCTTTCACACATCTTCTTGATTCTGCTTCCTCTCCAGAGCCTCGTGTCTTGATGCAAACTCTTTGTCTTCCACCACTTCCAGGTGTATAGGAACCTTAGGATCAACTCGAGGTCCATCATTAAAGAATATAGATGACCCTGAATCTATATCGACAGAATATATGTGATGGTTCTCATGTTTGTTTGGGATGTTGACCATATAAGCCAATATTTTTTCTCTATATAGTCTCCTGTTTCCTCCAAATAGAGGGATGGTGGCATAAGATAAATCTAGTTGCATGTTCCCTCTCAGCTTCGATGCTCAAGACCTAGACAATAGCATACCAAAGTTTGCAAGGATGTCAGCCATCACTATTTCCATCATAATACTTTTGGCTAGGAGTTGTGTCCGTGTTACCACCATGTCCTTTATCAACCCTAGACATTTGACCTTACTGGAATCGAAGGAGTACAAATCTTTGTAAGGCCTGGTAATTTCTAAACCCAGTTCATCCACCACTGTTTTGGGCATTAAGTTGTGGGAGGCACCCGAGTCTATTAGTGCATTGTGTAAGATCATGTCATGAATGTTTAAGCTCAAATAGAATGGGGGAACATCCTCATCGTATTCATCTTCAAGCTTGGGCCCAAAAAAAATTGTAGGGGCATCATCATTCACTTCCAAAATATCCTGCTGACAGTCACCTTGACCACTAATTAATTTTGTGATTTGCTTCTTATATTCATTATTCTTTAACAGCTCATTAAAAGGGATATATATCTTTACCTTTGACAACTCACTCTTCAAACTAAAAGATGATACCAGTTTACCCTTGTCTACAGGTTCCAGCTGTCTGGCTTCCTTAGACTGCTGCTCTTTATTTTCTGCATTCTTATGTGCAGTGACCTCCTGCTACTTTTCCTTTGGATTCTCTGGGCCCTCTTGTGCAACAATTTCTTGTTGTTTTCACTTATGCTTATCAGCAATTTTCTGAGCAACGGAGGACTAGTTCAGATTTGATTTTCCTTTGCTTATATTCACCTCCATATTCCTCAGCTTCAACTTTCTTTAAAAGTCATCTACTGCATTCTGGTAGCCCAATTGATACTAGTCTGAGTCCAATTCTAGAATGGAACTAGGACTCCCCTTGGTGAAGAAATCATGTTCCCTTTCAGTCATGTATATCTCATGGTCGAGGGTGTCAAAGTGATGAATCTGCTCATTCATTGGGTCCTTTGGCCCTTCTTCATCTACCATATTTTCAGGGAAAGGGGGCCTTATTTGTTGGTCATTAGGGTTCCTTTGATTTCCTTGAGGCAGTGGCCTTCTGAAGTTTGGATTCCTCGCTTGATTTTAAGGATGCTCCCTATTAGGAGGTTTGTTGTATAGGGCCATCCTATCCATCAGTTTTTCCATGGTTTTCATCATCATTTCAAACTTCACATCGTTGGTAGATGAGGAAGTGGAAGTAGAGGTATGGACTTCTATTTTCTTCTTTTCTACTTCTGATTTCCATTTCAACTTTCCTGAAGCCATCATGTTTGCTTCTACTTCTATAGCATCCTTTCACATAGCAGGAAGGGAGGGTGATTTCCTTTCTCTCAGTAGGCATAAGAAAACTCCATCAAAGGCATCTGCATAATGAAGCTTTGCAGCACCTACTATGGGTTTTATGTCATCTGGGATAGAATTGTATACCTTCATGAACCTACTAGAAAACTCATGTACTGATTCAAAGTTCCCTTTCTTTAGGTGATTATATTGGGACAAGATTTGTGAAGGACTCCTCACTTCCTCCCACTTATCTAGGAATAGTGTTTTGAAAGCTACAAAGGTGGGGATAGATGCATTTGGAAAATATCTGAACCATTTCCTAGCCTCTCCATCTAGGCTTTGTGTAAACAGCCTCATCTTAGCATCTTCATAGTCCACTTCTTCTCGATCAATGAAATCTTAAAACCTATCCACATGTTGTCTTGTTGAAAATTCACCTTCCCCATCGTATGAGATAATTCTCTGTGCGTAATTATGAGGGAGGTCATGTAGGACAGTTGGTAGAACCAAAGGGGAAAACCTAGCAGCCATTGGCCTAGGTGGGTTTTGAGCTGCAAGGGGGATATTCTGAGCAAGGCTTGTGGTATGGGGCTGGGGAATTTAGCAATGAGGCTTACCTCTCTCATTTTTTACAGTATTTTGTAGGTTATACCACACAGGGTCCAAAAAATATGAATCAAGGTCCTTGAGACTTTCTTCAACTAAATTTAAATCTAACTCTGATCTAGATTTTGACAAGGGTGTTCCAATATCTACTTCTAGACTTAATTCCTGAAACTCATATGATTCTTTGGACACAGATTCTTCAATATCAATAGCACTCGCCTTACTTCTTTCACTGATATGCCTAAGAAAGACTTTTGGATTATCCACACCTAGTAAAATTTCAGAGAAAGGGTTACCTCTAGTATGGATCTTTTAAGGGGCTAGGTTGTCTTCTCAAACTTCTTCAGGGATGAACTTGGGCTCATGGATTTTCCCAGTGGAGTCCCCTTTGGACAAAATCTTGATGAGTGGAGTCACTAGAGCAAATGAACAACCTTACTAAATTCAGAAACCTCTGTTTTCCCTCAAAAATGTATTCTCTCTGCAAATCAGAACTTCTTTGTCGTTCTCCTAGGGATGATACAACACTTCGCTCCCCGGTAACAGTGCCACTATGTTAGCACCCAAATCGTACCTCTAGTTTGTAGAGAGGCCAAACTAGGGTAACCACAAAACCACTTTAGACTTATGCTACTGACCCAGCACAGTTGGAGAGGGATCTCTCTTAAACTCAAGAAAACTGAAAAATAATCACAGGTTTGACAATGAAAAACATACAGGATTCTTATTACTCAAGATAATCATTCAAAACATACTCAGAAGGTCATATTTCTGTTGGGACCAATTTTTTTTAAGTTGTTGTTTGGTTGAAAGCAACATGGATCTCCATTGGGAATTGGAGTCAAAACACATAGTTGATGAAAATTATTACCATGCTTTGCAAATACATCTATTCAAAGGCAAGGAAACCACCAATATACAGTCAAAGTACCTTTAGTTGGGTGGTTTAGAAGAAAGAGAAACAATCCATCGATATGGAGCATAAAGATATGAATTCCATGTCAATTTTAGTAGAACTGATCGTGGAATACTTGGAACGATAAGAATAGGGCATACTCATTATGAATCCTATTCAAATACTACACTGGCCCAAGCATGAATAGCATAACAGAATGAAATAACAATGAAGGAAACACATTCACATGGGAAAAGAAATAAACAGACTATAAATATGATGACACATGAATCTCTAAGAAAAACGCATTCAAAGCTTTTCCAACTTTATAAAAATAGTCTCTAAATGTTCAGGACAAAACAATACATAGGTTCCAAAGTTTTCAACCCTTCTTCATTTGATTACATTGAATTTATAGATCTTTGTGAGCCCTCAAGCTCGAGCTAGTCTGAACAGAAAACAGTTACAGCTTCTGATGACACCTAACCTGGGCATATTCACCACTACTACCCTAAGACATAGCTGGCAAAATCGGCTTAAATTCCTTTTTACATTCACTGGTAATTTTTACTAGATGACAATCGACGCAAACAAAAGGACAAGAATGATCTAGTAGCTGCTCTAGCTGGTCGCTTCCACTCTCTCTGAATCCTTCATGCACCCAGCTTTAATTTTTCCTTACCATATTTGTCAATCAATTTCCATTTCTCTATAGTTGGCAAGTCTAAGGACGCGAGCTCTTTAAGGAGAACTCTCATTTCAATGTGTTCTTTATAGGAATAACCTTCGAGGAGTGTGTGGGACACTTTGAATGTTGTGAGGATATCAAAATCCTTGGTCAGCTTCTCCACCACCACTTTACCTTCCAAGGGCTGCTCCACATCTGCAAAACACTCCTTGTTTGACTAGCATTCCTCCAATTTCTCCCGGTACTCTTCTTTTGTCCTCATGGTCTTATCTTCCTCCTAGAATAGAGGAAAACCTCTCTTAAATAGTGGGTCCAATGCCTCTCTGAACATCTTCACTTTGTTGGCCAAGATATCTATTCCTGTCTAGATGGTGCTCACATGTTGATGTTCTAGTATCACCTTCTTGGCCCATATGATGGTGGTCAATCTATCTTTGATGTCTGCCGCTTGCATCTGGTCTTCAGATAGACCACCTAGAAATTCCACTGTATTCTGAGCACAACCCAGGGTTTTTTGTTCAACTTCTCATTTGCCGCTACGACCATTGGGTTTGCTAGCTTGACCACGAACTCTTTATTTGATATAAAGTCCAAATATGGCCTTAGTTTCTCTGCCTGCACAATGATGTCATCCCAAATGATTTTCTTCGCCTCGTGTAATGCCTCTTTCCTTATAACCTGTTGTTTTAATTGGTCATACTCATCTTGCATGGCCTAATATTTGGTTTCCCATGCCTTCTTGTCTTTCTCTACATCTTCTTTCTCTTTCTCAGCAGTATCCCTCATAGTCTTAAGATTGGCATTTTGTTTCTTTAATCTTATTACTTCTGCATTGTCCAGACTGGTCCTGGGTATTTGCTCCACTATAGAGAAATCTCCAGCTTCTATTGTGGGCGTTACCATGGCCTCTATCTCTTTCTCTTTATCCTTTAGATTCTTCTCGAGCTTCTTGACCTCAACCTTTAAAGATTCTTTGTTGTCCATTATTGATTTTATATCTTCCTGCCACTTTTTCTCCTTTTCATCTAACTCTATCAGCTTGGCCTTGCAGTCAATCAGTTCACCCTACAACTTTTCCTTCTCTTCCTCCAGCTCTGCAATCTTAGATGCATCTACCAATTGGGCAACTGGCATCTTTAATTTCTTTTTCAATTTCAGGATCTCCTGATCCTTCTCCTCTAACAGCTTCTGGATGCTTTTCCTTTTGTTCTGAATGGGCTCAGTGGATAGCAATGAGGCTTGAAATCTCTTCACCTGTGCCTTCAAGCTTTTGTTCTCTACCTTCTCTATCCTCAACTGACTTTGCACTTTAGTTTTGTTGTTTTGTGCCTTTGACAGGTCTATGGCATACTTTAGCAGGTTGTTGTAAATTAATTCCCCTGTCTCCTTGTGCAGGTTGATCACATCAGGCACTGGAATGTTTTCCAGGTTTACCTTTAGCTATGTTGCCTTACTCTTAGTAGCTAAGGCAAGACTCAGGGTATTCTACACAAGGTTTCTGTTGGCTACCAGAGTTACATCCTTTGAGGAGATTTTCCTAACATCATCATATAAATTTGCTTCTTTTTATACTGTCTCAGGATCTTGTTCATACTCTTCTAATAACGTAGTCTTGCTCATGCTTGGTGTTACAGGTCCAGCAAGTGTCTTGTTGAACACATCCTCTTTAATCTCGAAGGATGGTACTAAGAAATTGACTTGTTTATTTTTGGGCTGCTTTGCCTTTACCTTTAGTAATTGCTACCTTGAGTCTTCTACCTTTTTCCTTTTCAGGGCTCTTTGAGTCAGACTGTCCATGTCCATGGGATCATTTTCCTCCTGCTGTATGGATTTTTCTGGAATACTAGTGAGGGCTAAGGCTGCTTCTATTTCTAGAGTTTTTCCAGGTGAAACAAGAACTGAGAGTATGCTTCCAGGTATCAAAGAGAGGGAGCCCTCTGGTGGCTCAATCTCCATTTAACCCTTGTCCATGTACTCTAACCAATTGGCCATTTTTGCTAAGCCAATGAGCTCAAAGTGTTCATATCCTTTCTTGTTTGTTCCCTTTCTTCTTTCTGAAACTATATGGTGAGGGTCATAGTTTATTGCAGCTTTGGAGGAGAAGCCCAGATCACTCATCATCAGTTCAATGCTGGGAAGAGCTGCTTTATTTTTTATAACGAAGGGACCCAGTGCCCACGGGAAATTGATATCAGATGATTTATTGTCATCTAGGAAATGTTCACACTCTTTCTACAGTCCCATTCTTTAACAAAAACTAGTCCCCAACCCTCTTTTCCATGGAGAGCTACAACAAATCCTTCAAATCAGGTAGCACTCTTGGCAGTCTCTCCTGAAAGAAAACAAGATAAACCTCTGCCATGAGATCATTCATGAAAACTTTGTAATCGTAGTACATTTCTTCAGTAATCTGTAGGTCTTGTCCCTATAGATTTTCTTCCTGTGCTTCCAGGAACATTTTCAGTAGATAAGATTGGAACCTAAAATACCTATTCCTGGGGAAATCTATAAGCTGGGAATGAATGATTTCAGCTAGGGCTTCATCGAACTTCAGGCAGGCGCACTAAGCAGGTGAATTGGGGTTTGAGGGTTCAAGGGGATAGGTGCTTAGAACGAACATGAGGCTAATTAGGGGTTCAGTTTTGTATTTGTCGCTGTCTAGCCCCAGGAATTGGTCCAGTATAGAGATAACGTACTTAGATTCTTCTTTAAATAGGTCGGCTTCACCCGAGAAAGGGGTCTCTAGAGGGAAAACACTGGGTAGCGGGGAGGCCTGGTAAAAAATTTCCTTGAGGTCATCCGGGGCTTGACGAAAGTACTGGATGAGGCACTCCATTTTGTAATCCTAGGATTTCTGACAGAACTCTTAGGGGACGACCAAGTATTTCCTAACAATAGGGGCATTTATATAGCATAATATTTTAGAGTTTGATGCGTCCATGACTGCTCTTTGCTCAGGAGAGTAATGGTTGGCGCACCAATTTATGAACTTGAGGAAACTAGGGGTTTGAACTGTAGCAAATAAATGGAAAAAGGACTGGTAAATATTGTGGGTATCTGCCTGGTTGGCCCTTAAAGCTTCCAACCTTTCTTTAATGTTCTCCGGGGAGCAACTAATCAACATGGTATCAAAAACATCATAATCCTTATCCTCTACCAGGTCGCTTAACTGGGGTGATTCAAAACCTGGAGGCTCCATAGCTCTCGCCATTAAATAACTTACGATGAAAGAGATGGTCTACCTGGTCACCCAATAGCTGGGAGGGATTTCTAGGCTTCTGGTTGGCTGGTCGGCTCTACACAATCAGTTCCCTTAACTTTCCAACGCGCACAGGACAAATGTTGTGTGGATCCCCACGCGGGACAACTTTTTATAATATAAACTTGCCATATCCTCCTCACAGGTATGACGGCGATAGGACCACGTCATCCATCTACCCATGCTGGAAATCCTCAGCCATAGATATTCTCTCCTTTTTACTTTCCACCACCCCCATGGCCTCCAACTTCACTACACACCACTTCGGAAGCACTTTTGATCACGAAACTTTTTCGACCGTCTATCGACTCCTTGCTTAGATTTGAGCCATCCAAGTATGTGGCCTCTACCATGTTTGCAGATATCAACCACGTTGGTTTGGTGCACAAGTTATATTTGCGAACAAAACCTGGGCCATCGATCTGCATCGGACCAAATATGCGCCATTGAAAGATGTGGGACGTTAACACAAGTTCACAGATTTGCATCGTGACCCTTTTCGTGCAAGTTAAAATCGTGAACTAAATGCTGATCGTCGATCTTCATCGCCTGCCGTTGATATAATTTTCACATATCTGCTAACTAGCACGCCGCCCGCGCTTAAACACCCATCAACTTATTATGCGATAGAATATTACGGCCGTGGATTTTTATCATATTTGGTCAAATCCGTCCATCTTGGTTGACCGACAATGCAGACGCATTCCCTTATAATTCATTTTCTCGACCACCATTAAAACTTGAGTTTCCCCAAATACTTCTTCTTTGGGCCAGATTCACTATGTCTGGCGTTGATTTTTGGTGTTTAGTGGGCACAAACTATGAGCTGTGCTTCCTTTGAAAGTCTCCATAGTCCGGCGAACTCTTCCTTTCACAAAAGATCTCCCCAAAATAATTATCACAAACCCAGTGCTAACAAGATGTATGCCATGCAAGCCATCCCCTCGTCCATTTTCCGAGTGCTTATGTTCCCTCACGAAGGTAATATCGTCACAATCGACCAACTATCCTTCGCTCGAAAAAAAAACACAACTCCGACGGATTTGAACATCCCTTTGATTGATCAACCTCATCTACCCAATTAGAGCTTAGGAGTAGGTATGTATTCATATTTGATCGGCACATTTGATCTACCTTCTCCTGTAAACTATATTTGTTTAATGAGTACCACCAACATATCACCTCAAGAATTTTTTATGGTTATTCAAACAATTGATATGTGGATCCTCCTTACTCAACAAGAACCAATTGTGCCCTTATCTGTCACAAAAGTGGATTACCAAGCATGGCAAAATGATTCCATAGATTATATCTCGACTCTGTCAGTCTCAACATATTTAGATCCTTATTATGCACTTGCATGGTCAGTTAACTCCACACATTCTTTTGATTGTTTAGATACTATTTTTCCTTCTGACAAAGCCATCCTGGAAGCTATGGTAGGTATGGATTATCCATGGGAACATATGCATCACAGATCCTATTTTCTTCCAAATCTAAACAAGATTGAGAATTGAGAGTTTTCATTGAGACCTGGTGGGAATATTGATTTGTCCATCACTCCTTCTATGAAAAAAACGATTTATGTTGAAGGTAACATTTCGACGACTATACCGATCGATATTTCCACCAAACCTAATGTTGTGCAAAACATTTTTATTTTGACCCTGGGGTACCTTTTCTTATAGTAAAATGCCATTTGTATTGAATAATGCTAGAGCCACTTTCCAATGAGCTATGAACTTCTCTTTCCATGACATCAAACATGTAGTCGAATCGTATCTGGATGATCTCCTTACGTGGTCTCGTTAGAGACGAGATCATCTTGACCATTTACATTTCGTGTTTGAATGATGCAAATACTACAAGATCCGGTGAAACCCTAACAAATGTGTACTCTATGTCCAGTCTATACTTTTACTAGCATGGTTTCATTGTGTCTAGTCATGGGATTATGGTCGAATCCTTGAAAGTTGAGGTTATTGTCAAATTGCCTCCTCCTCGCACCATCAAACAACTTCAAATCCTGCAAGGCATATCTAATTTTCTACGACAATTTATTATCAACTATGCAAAGATCACTAAAGGATTCATGTGTTTGCTTAATCAAGACACCCATTTTTTCTGGGATGAGGTTGTACAAACTTCATTTGATGTTTTGAAAAAAGCATTATAATCATCCCCCTTGCTGAGTCTGTTAGATTATACTAAGGATTGCCTTCTATATCTGGTGGAGTTTGTTTCCATGATCGTCATAGTCCTAGTTCGGGAGGATGAAAAGCTCCAAGAGCATGCCATTTATTATCTCTCGCACGCATTTGTAACTCTTGAACTTAAATAATCTCACATCAAGAAATTGTCATTAGCTATTGTCTATGCTGTTTAGAGATTACGTCATTGTATTTTATTGCAGACCACCACAATTATAGAAGATGTTAATCATTTTCAATATGTATTAACCCGACATATCATTGGAGGGAAATTTAATAAATGGATTGTCATTCTGCAATAATTTGACCTAACATTTCAATCTGCTAAGTTAAAAAATTCTTTGGTGTTTGCCGAGCTTATCTCCGAGTTTCCTAGTGTTGTAACGAGAAATGAAGAATGATTCGCCATTACCTGATGAAAATATTTATCTCATTGCGACCTCTGACCCATGGTATGGAAACATTTTAATATATCTCCATACTTTGAAGTTTACATCGACTTTCTCCAGAGATGAACGATGAAAGCTTAAGCATCATGCCAAGAACTACCTCATTATTTCTAACATGCTTTATAGACGTGGGGTAGATTCCATATTATACCATTGTTTGACCCTAGAGGAAACTGAGCCAGTATTGAATGATTCCCATAGTGGAGCCTGTGGGGGTCATCTATCTGGGTTGGAAACAACCCAGAAAATACTGCGTGATGGGTATTTTTGTCCCACCATCTTTAAAGATTGCATGGAAGCCATGAAACAATGCCAACCATGTCAGTTTTTCACAAAGAAAATGCGAGCACATCCAACTCCTCTTCACCATGTTGTCATAGCAAGCCCCTTTACCAAGTGGGGGATTGATTTTATGACTTGTAATCTAGTTTCAGCTAGAGGACATCATCATATCATCGTTTTCAAATACTACTTTACGAAGTGGGATGTGGCAATGCCTACTGTCAAAGCAGATCAAGAAATGAAAGCTTATTTTTTTCAATTAGATCATTGCCAGGTTCGGTATTCCTAAGGAGATCGTCACCGACCACGGTAGACATTTCTAGAACAACATGATGATTGATTTATAGACTATACTAGGTTTTCGACAAGAACACTCGTCTTCATTTTATCCATAGGAGAATGGGAAAGTCGAAGCTGTCAATAACAATTTGAAAATTATTCTTCAACGTACTGTTAATGCCAATAGATCAAACCGGCACATCATGTTGTATCCACCTCTTTGGGCCTATCGATCCAACGTTAATACTGCTACAAGTTTTTCCCTTTTTCAACTCGTTCATGGGTTGGAGGTAGTCATACCAGTTGAATGCGAGATTCCATCTTTGAAGTTGGATATCCAACTACTTCCCGAAACTTCAGCTTTGGAAGAGTGTTTGATTCATTTAGATCATTTAGATGAGAAATGTCGTGATGCACTCATAGTGAATTAATCTCATAAGAGCCGATTTAAACATCAGCATGATAAGCCTGTAAAACCAAGGGTTTTCTCAGAAGGAAACCTTGTTTTGGTCTACGACTAGGACAAGGATCCCTTGGGGGCAAGAAATTTTAAATCCATGTGGCTCAGACCTTATATTGTTTCTAAAGTTCTGGAGAAGGGATATTATGAGTTGACAGATTATGATGGTTATAAGTTTCTCGAGCCTAGAAATGGGATCTACTTGAAAATATTACGCTTAGGCCTACATGCTTTTTCTTGTACTATAGTTGTACATGCTTTGTAGAGTTACTCTCTTTTGGATTTATTGTCTTATGTGCCTTCTCGATTGTGGTTTCATATGACAACCAAGTGGTTCATAGGATTCACCGATGGTACTAGTCGCCACACTCGTCAGTTGGTTTCAACGGCTTCGTTTATTTAATCACACTCTAGCCAACTTGTTTCTTCGGGAGGTGCTTGTTTGGGCCCCACGATGAACAACGTAGCTCAGTATAGTGTGGTTATCAAAATTACTCTGAGATTTTATCCATCACGACATTTCATGTCTGGAGGTAAGACTTGATTTGTAGTTAGTAGTACTTCAATCGATGGGTGAGTATAGGGTTAGAGATCCTTCTTTTCTACATTAGTTTTTGCGAGTTAGATTACTAGAAAGAAATTTTGATTACATTACATATCAAAATGTTTCATGGAATTTAAATAAATTAGCTGATGCATATGAAAATTAAGTTCTTGACTGGAATTTGTATCATACACAATAACATATAAAACACATAAGATAACATGTATATAATCGATAATGTTTATATATATATCTGGTCCAAAAAATACATATGAGTTTGAGTCAATTGCTGTCAAAATATACAAAGTGGGCATAAAAAACCTCAAAACATAATATGTCACTTTCCCTATGGAGAGGGGGGATCCTCAACTAGCTCTGCTATGGTCTCTATAACAGATGACTAACCTATCTACTTTCCTGAGTAACCAGATCCATGCTAGGGACACCCCTACTACATGTTCCTCCATATCAAGCAGAATTCGCTCTATATTGTATGTAGGGATGTCATGAGTTAACTGACTCATATTCCCCTCAATGCTCCTCAACATAATATCCGCAACACCTGGATCGGTTGGTTGTGTGTATGCTCTAGGATGCCCAGCAGGCCTTGTTGCTCCTACATCTGCATAAGTTATATATTGTCAGTACTCATAATCATTATAAAAACTATATATAAAAAAACATAAACACATTTTGGTACCTATATCTCCCTAGGATTCCCCTGGAGGCAGCATGAGCTTGAGATCACCTCATAAATCCATGCCCGCATATGGAAATTGCTCTAGTGTTGGTACTTGGCAGATCCACCACCCCAGATAATCCTTGTCGACATATGACAAGCTTGTTTTGCCATGAGCCTGACACAAGAAGGTGTCACCCCACTGAGTCATCAGTGGCTTGGGGGGGTTCAACGCTGGTAGGGCCATCCCCGGACTAAGAGCGGGGACTCTCTCGAAGAAAAATATGCATAATATACTACCGTATCCAAAATTATTTTTCTTCCCCATCTTTCATTCTTTCAACTGATGCTTCATGTTCACTAGTAAACCTGAGCACCATTCGAATATAAGATTCCGTAAACACTCTACGCCTATCTACATATACTTCCATGAGGCCAAGTGTTGTGCTGCACTTCCCTCGATCCTGTTTATTGTGCTCAAGATCACCTTTAGTTGGAATCTTCCAATATGCACAACTAGAACTTGGCTCCTACTTTTTTAATTGTCGGCTACGCAGTAGGTGTTGATGTAATCTTGAATAGACAAAGCACCAAGTCCCCTAAATGTTCCTTTGAGGTTCACCCCCTCACCCCGTGTAATACCCCAATTTTGACCCCTGTGAAATATTGGCTTTTAATGTAAATATGGTATACATGCATTGTATGTTTCCCTAGCATGGAGTTCAAGGCCAAGGCCCCGCTAATGTATGTTTGGATTTTATTTAAAACAAGTGAGTATTTGATATTTTGATACCCATGTGCTATTAAGCGATGGAATATTGTAAATTGATGTAAATGTTAATATTTCAATAAAATACCAAAACTGGCTATGGAAGACCCCAATGAGAAGCGGCCATGTGTATCCACTAGGGAGTGGTAAGGGGGTTGTGGGGATGAACCATATGCTTCCAAATGTCATTGTAAGAACCCATTTGACTTTCCCTTGATGACATTTATTTCTGTTATAAGGAGGTAGTTGAAGATTTCAGTCTATGGCTTCAATTGAGCATGGATAGCCCAGAAATTCGTATTTGCAGGTATGGGCTCTGTTTTCTTGTACCACAAGTCACTCTACCTCATGGGAGTTGCTTCTTCCACATCCCCATTCCATTGTGGAAGTTACCAGCATCAGTTTTCATCCCAAAAAACGAATTGCCAGTAGTGAGAAAAACCAGAAATCGCAACTTTGCAAGAACCCATGTTTTGAAGAGCCAAAAATGCCCAGATTTGGTATTTAACAGTAAAATCCAATGGGGGATCCATAGATATAAAACTCGGGGTGAATTTGAGAGGATTAGATACCACGAAATCCATTGGAAAACCTAGTTTTTATAGCCTAGAAAACCAGTGACGGGATTGAGTTATTTGATGAACAGAATTCTGAGAAATCCAATTGCGGATGACTGAGAAGAGGTTGGGTTTGCTTGATAAACCCAGTGAAGGATAGAATCTCAAGGATTAGCAGCTGGACCTTTCTATGCCCACCCTGAAGAGGACTAGATGGAAGGGATGCCTGAGGGACTATGCAACAGAGAAGGGGACCTTCTTTGTGTTGGGTGTGTTAGGTAATGTGGGTGCCTTGACTGTTGAATTCATTGGAGATGCCTGTAGCTCTATGGTTGAGCTCACTGGCTTAGCATTGCCTTCCTTTGTCTTTCATATGCTTGATAAACCCAACTGTGTGTTGGCTTAGCATAGTTGTTCAGTGAAATCATTGTTGTGAGTGAGCCCAGCTAGTTCCTCCTTAGTGGATACACAACCCATCTCGGGGGTGATCTCTCAGCTAAAAGAATACAAGATGGGCAGAGATCTATGGTTGGATGGAACATTGCTCTCACATAGCCTATTGTTTGGACAGCTTCATCTTCAAGATAAGTTTTCTCTATGATTTACATTAAATGCATTATTTGTTTTGCAGTGTGTTAATTCTAAATGTTAATTGCCCATGTTAATGAAATGAAATGATTGTCTTAATAAAATCGACATGAAGTCTTTGCATAGCCTGGGAATGGAATTGAAATCCCTGGGTGTTGAATCATCTTATGCCTATTTTAAATATGAGGATGCATTACTATTTGTGTGCTTGGTAGTATGTTTATTTCCGTTGTGTTTAGTTGAAGTATGAGTCTACACACAAGAATATTTTAATTGTTATGAATTAATGAGTAACGTATGGGGCTGAGAGTGTCAATAAGCCCGGTAAGTTAGTCATGTTTCCATCCCTTGCACCGGATTGATGGAAGGGGACGTCACATAGTGGTATCATAGCCCAGCTTGCCGCACTGGGGCTGTTTGGGCCAAACTGTGAGTTACAGGCAAGTGACATACTGTTTTAATGTGGTATTGGAGAATTTTGGGGCATCATTTTTATGTGGAAAAATGATAGGGTTTGATTTCTCAGGTGTGGTAGAGGATCATACCATTGTATAGATCTCTCCAACATCTTTCCAACGGTACTAGACTCGCCTCATTTGGCCAAGGGACGAGGGAGTTATTAATCCCGGAAGTTACAGGAAACGCAGGTGTTTTTCGCAGTTTCGGGCTATCAGGTTTCGGGAATGCGAATTTTAAAAATTTGGGTTTGGATTTCTGAAATTTGGAACCCGCAAATTTTGGCTTCCGAGATGTCGGGTTTTAGGTTTCGGGAACGCGAATTTTCAAAATTTGCGTTTGGATTTCCGAAATTCCGAACCTGCAATTTTCGGCTTCCGGGATGTCGGGTTTTGGGTTTTGGGAACGTGAATTTTCAAAATTTGCGTTTGGATTTCTGAAATTCCGAACCCGCAATTTTCAGCTTTCGGGATGTCGGGTTTTGGGTTTCGGGAACGTAAATTTTCAAAATGTGCGTTTGGATTTCCGAAATTTCGAACCCGCAATTTTCGGCTTCTGGGATGTTGGGTTTCGGGTTTCAGGAATGCGAATTTTCAAAATTTGCGTTTGGATTTCCGAAATTCTAAACCCGGAAATTTCGGCTTCCGGGATGTTGTGTTTCGGGTTTCGGGAATGTGAATTTTCAAAATTTGTGTTTGGATTTCCGAAATTCCGAACCCGCAATTTTTCGGCTTTAGGGATGTCGGGTTTCGAGAACGCGAATTTTCAAAATTTGTGTTTGGATTTCTGAAATTCTGAACCCGCAATTTTTGGCTTTCGGGATGTCGGGTTTCGGGAACGCGAAGTTTCAAAATTTGCATTTGGATTTCTGAAATTCCAAACCCGCAATTTTCGGCTTTTGGGATGTCGAGTTTCGGGTTTTGGGAAGGCGAATTTTCAAAATTTGCATTTGGATTTTTGGTCCAAAAATTGGAATTTTGGAAAAATGTGAAAAATGGAAAGTAGTCAAACCCAGAATTGTATAGAAGACGAGTGGTGAATCAGAACAGAGATGTGCGAGTTTCTGAGTGTTCCTTGTTATATAGACGAACTTCGCCTGGTAGAAAAGTTTTCGTGATTCCTCATATATTTTCTCCCACAGGTGGTCGTAATGGGCATTCCGGACCAAAATACAACTGTGTAAAATGTGCAGAATTATTGGTAAAAGTTGTCATTTTTGAAGTGATGTAGTTTCCACACCTGATGTCGGAATGGAGCAAGTTGAAAGACATTGGAAAGCTTATCCAGTAGGGAACAATGGTGCATAGGTAGAATTCGAATGGGGACATCAGACATCACAGATAATTAGAGCAGAAAAGTGCCAATGACGGTTTGTCAAATTGTTGACAATATGGGCAATTTCCAAAATTGCAGGAATGGGCAAAGAAATGAATGCATAACAGCTATGTGATTTATTCCATGAGTTGATTATGTAAAATATTGATTGTTGTATATTTCTAAATGCATTCTTATGATGTCTTGTAGCTCATAAAATTAATAATTGTAGCAGAGATAGCATACAAGAAAAATGGTGACCATCAATGATGCTCAAGATCCTTATGAGCATGAAGGAGACGTCTTAGGAGAAAATGTGCATGAAGAGAATTCGGAGACTGAATCCAATGGGAGAAGGGAGCAGGTGACTCCTTCGAATTTGGTTGAAACCATGGTGAGCTTCAATGAAAGATTGATGAAGGCTCAAGAAGAACAACACCAACTTAATGCTGCTATCTTGCAAAGTCTCATTGACATGCAGTAGAGGATAAACCTTGGTTCCAACCCAAGCAATCTAGGTGAAGAAGGGAGAGAGGCAGAGAGTCGCTCTAGAGGCCATTCAAAGAAGAGGACTCCAAGCCAAAGGAAGAGTTCGGTGAGCAGAAAGCATAGAACACCTTCCTCTAAATCCTCTTCCAGCAGATCGTGTGACTCCAAAGGTTCTCAAAGAATTCCAAGGCATGCACCTAAGAGATTTGATGGAAGAAAGAAGTTCAAAGACATCCCACAGGGAGAATTCAGGAAGGCAAGGCCACCCACATTTGATGGAGAAGGTAAGACTGCTCAAGAGGTAGAGGCAAGGCTTCTTGGAATGAAGAAATATTTCAGAATTCAAGACTACTCGGGAATTGAGAAAGTCAGAATTGTCATTTACAATCTAAATGGCAGAGCTTCAATTTGGTGGGACAATCTCTTGCAAGTGAAAGGAATCAGTGAGAGGAAGATCAGTTGGGAGAGATTCAAGAAGTACTTCAAGGAGAAATACCTTTCTGCTAGGTATTATGATAGTAAAAGAAAAGAGTTCAATGAACTCAGATTGGGGCAAAAATCTATGGAAGAGCATGTCCACAAGTTTTTGGAATTACTGAGGTATGTTGACTATATCAAAGATGAGAGAGTAAAAATCCAATGCTTTCTTGGGAGTCTACCTTAGAGTTTCAAAGATAGGATTGAATTTGTTAATCCATCAAGTCTTGATGAAGACATTAGAATGGCAATGCATTGCTATGAGCAGAATAAAGGAAAAACAGAGGTTAACCAAGCATGGAAAGGAAAGCTAAGAGGGAGGTTTGATCAAAAGAAGAGTGGCTTCAAGCCACCATTCAGAGGCCAGCCTAGAACCTTTCCATAGGGGCAGCAATCAAGGAGTGGATTCAAACCAGTAGTAGTAGCAGAAAAAGCATCAAAGGGACCACTTCAGTGTTGGGGATGTGGAGAAAACCACATGATGAAGGACTGTCCACATCGGAAGGATAATCCCTGAAGGTTGCACAAGTTAAAGGGAGCAGCTACAGTGGAGGACATGGCAAGGGAAATTCCTTGAATTTATGCAGCATTGGATAATCATCAAGCAGACCATCAATCATCAGTGGTGGAAGTTGAAGGTAAGGTTGCTAAGCAATCTATTTCTGTTTTGATTGATCCAAGATCTACTCATAGTTATGTTTCTCCAAAAGTGGTTGAAGGTTGTTCTCCTAGAAAAGTGAAGCATAATAAATCTTGGCTAGTTCAATTAGCCACAGGGACCAAGAGAAAGGTTAGTGAAGTAGTGGTGGAGTGCCCCATAGAATTGAATGGACTCCACACACATGCAGATTTAAATGTTCTACCTTTAGGATTCTATGATGCCTTGATCGGCATGGATTGGTTGGAAAAAAATAGAGCCAGATTGGACTGTTATGAGAAATCACTTGAGTGCATTGATGAAGAGGGAAGGCCAAGATTGGTAAGAATAATTCCCAAGCATGTTTCGGTAAGGCAGATTTCAGCTGTACAGTTGAAAAAGTTTTATAAGAAGGGTTGTCAATTATATGCAGTTCATATGCCAGATTCATCTAAGGACGAGGGTCCAAGGATTGAAGACTTCCCATTGTTACAAGAATTCCAAGATGTATTTTCGGATGAAGTGCCGGGACTACCACCAAAGAGAGATATTGATTTTACCATCAATCTTGTTCCAGGGGCAGCACCGAATTCCAAAGCTTCTTATAGAATGAGTACACCAGAGTTGGTAGAGTTGAAGATGCAGCTGCAAGAATTAATGAACAAAAGGTATATCAAGCCTAGTGTGTCTCCTTGGGGAGCACCGGTATTATTTGTTAAGAAGAAGGACGGGACTCTAAGGCTATGTATTAATTACAGGCAGCTCAATAAAGTGACAGTTAAGAACAAGTTTCCATTGCCAAGAATTGATGACTTGTTTGATAAAATGAAGGAAGCTAAAGTGTTTTCCAAGATTGACTTAAGGTTTGGTTATCATCAAGTAAGGATTAAAGAAGAAGAGATTCACAAGATGTCTTTCAGAACTAGATATGGTCATTACAAGTTCACCGTGGTGCCATTTGGTCTTACCAATGCACCTGCTACATTCATGTGTCTCATGAATAGTGTATTCAACAAATATTTGGATAAGTTTGTGATTGTGTTTTTGGATGACATTCTTGTCTATTCAAAGAATGCAAAAGAACATGAGGAACATCTAAGAATGGTGTTGCAAGTCATTAGACAACATCAGTTGTATGCCAAGTTAAGCAAGTGTGAATTCTATCAAAAGAAGGTGCAATATTTGGGTCATGTCATTTCTGAAAAAGGTATTGCAGTGGATCCAGAAAAGATTAATGCCATCATGGATTGGTCTACTCCAAAGAATGTTTCAGATGTTAGATTTTTTATGGGTCTTGTTGGTTACTATAGAAGGTTTATTGAAGGCTTCTCCAGGATAGCTCATCCGATCACTTCATTGCAAAGAAAGAACATCAAGTTTGTATGGTCTGAAAAATGTGAGAAAAGTTTTCAGAAGTTAAAGGAGTTACTTACCAGCGCTCTTGTTTTGAAGATAGCGGATCCAAAGAAATATTTCGTGGTGTGCATAAATGCTTGCATTGAGGGTCTAGGTGGAGTGCTCATGCAAGAAGGAGTTGTGATTTTATATGAGTCAAGGAATTTAAAAGAGCATGAAAAGAATTATGCCACACATGATTTAGAATTAGCATCCATATTGCATGCTCTCAAGATGTAGAGACATTATTTGATGGGAAGAAGATTCGATCAACCAAAATTGAATGCTAGGAAAGCTAGGTGGATGGATTTTCTTTGTGAATTTGATTTTGAAATTAAGCATGTAAAAGGGAAGGAGAATAAGGTTGCAGATGCTCTTAGCAGACAATTTCATGTTGCAGCAATAAGTATGTGCAAGTCAGATTTGAAGACAAAAGTCATTGAAGCCCAAAACAATGATGGAACTTTCCTTCAAATTAAAGAGAAGTTGCTGCAGGGTAATGTGGATGAAAAGTGTGCGGGATATCAACTTGGTGAAGACAATATCCTCATCTATAAAGATAGACTGTACATCCCAAATAGTGCAGATTTGAAGAAGCTAATGATGGATTAAATTCATCAAATGCCATACTCTGGACATCCAGGATATCAGAAGACTGTAACAACAGCAAGAAAGAAATCCTTTTGGCATGGTATGAAGAAGGACATAGCTGAGTATATCGCTAGGTGTCAGAAGTGCCAACAAGTCAAGAAAGAACACCAACATCCAACATGATTGTTGTAGCCCTTACCCATTCCAGAATGGAAGTGGGAAGTGATCTCTATGGATTTTATAATAGGTCTTCCCATGACAGTGAAGAAGCATGATTCAATCATGGTTGTGGTGGACAAGCTATCAAAGGTAGCTCACTTTATTCCAGTCAAGTCCACTCACAAGGCTAGTGACATTGCAAATATCTTCATGAGAGAGATATTCAAGTTGCATGGATTGCCTAAGGCAATAATTTATGATCGTGATACAAAGTTCACTTCCAATTTTTGGAAGGGATTATTTCAAGAATTGGGAACTAAACTAAATTTCAGTACAACATATCATCCTCAAACAGATGGTCAAACTGAGAGGGTGAATCAGATTCTTGAAGACATGCTGAGAATGTATGCGGATAAACCATCCAAGTGGGAAGATTTCCTACACTTGGTAGAATTTACGTACAATAATGGACATCATGCATCCTTGGGAATGAATCCATTTGAAGCATTGTATGGCAAGGGATGCAGAACTACAGTGAATTGGGATAGCCTGGTGAACAGGGTAGTACTTGAACCAGAGATGATCAAGGAAATGGAACAGGAAGTTGCTAAGATTAAGCAGAATTTAAAGGCAGCTCATGACAGAAAAAAAAGTTATGCAGATTTGAAAAGAGTGCATAACGAATTTCAGATTGGGGATCATGTTTATTTGAGAGTGAAACCGAGGAAGAGTTATCTCAAGTTGAGGAGTTATGCCAAGTTGTCACCAAGATATTGTGGGCCATTTGAATTCCTTGATAGGATAGGGCCAGTTGCATATAGAATTGCATTGCCTTCTAACATAAGAGCTCATAATGTTTTCCATGTATCTTTGCTTAAGACGTATTTACATGATCCTAATCATATGATTGATTGGAATGTGATACAGGTGGAATCCAAGGGAGAGTTCCAAGTAGAGCCTATGTGCATCCTCGACAAGAAGGTCACTTTGCTCTGGAACAGAGCCATCGGGCATGTAAAGTTCCAATGGGAGCAACTTAGTCCTGATGAGGCTACATGGGAGTTGGAGGATGCCATGAGAGAGGAATTCCCATTTTTTTTCAGTTTTGAGGCCATCGAGGACGGTGTTGTTCTAAGGGGGAGGGGAATGTAATACCCCAATTTTGACCCCTGTGAAATATTGGCTTTTAATGTAAATATGGTATACATGCATTGTATGTTTCCCTAGCATGGAGCTCAAGGCCAAGGCCCCACTAGTGTATGTTTGGATTTTATTTTAAAAAAGTGAGTATTTGATATTTTGATACCCATGTGCTATTAAGCCATGGAATATTGTAAATTGATGTAAATGTTAATATTTCAATAAAATACCAAAACTGGCTATGGAAGCAACCAATGAGAAGGGGCCATGTGTATCCACCAGGGAGTGGTGAGGGGGTTGTGGGGATGAACCATACACTTCCAAATGTCATTGTGAGAACCCATTTGACTTTCCCTTGATGACATTTATTTCTGTTGTAAGGAAGTAGTTGAAGATTTCAGTCCATGGCTTCAATGGAGCATGGGTATCCTAGAAATTCATATTTGCAGGTATGGGCTCTGTTTTTTTGTACCACAAGTCACTATACCTCATGGGAGTTGCTTCTTCTCCATCCCCATTCCATTGTGGAAGTTATCAACATCAGTTTTCATCCAAAAAAACGAATTGCCAGCAGTAAGAAAAACCAGAAATCGCAACTTTGCAAGAACCCACGTTTTGAAGAGCCAAAAATGCCCAGATTTGGTATTTAATAGTAAAATCCAATGGGGGATCCATAGATATGAAACTTGGGGCAAATTTGAGAGGATTAGATACCCCGAAATCCATTGGAAAACCCAGTTTTTATAGCCCAGAAAACCAGTGATGGGATTGAGTTATTTGATGAACAGAATTGTGAGAAATCCCATTGTGGATGATTGAGCAGAGGTTGGGTTTGATTGATAAACCCAGTGAAGTATAGAATCTCAAGGATTAGCAGCTGGACCTTTCTATTTCCAGCCTGAAGAGCAATGGAGGGAAGAGACACCTGAGGGACTGTGCAACAGAGAAGGGGACCTTCCTTGTGTTGGGTGTGGTAGGTAATGTGGGTGCCTTGATTGTTGAATTCATTGGAGATGCCTGTAGCTCTGTGGTTGAGATCATTGACTTAGCATTTCCCTCCTCTTTCTTTCATATGCTTGATAAACCCAATTGTTTGTTGGCTTAGCATAGTTGTTGAGTGAAATCATGGCTGTGAATGAGCCCAGCTAGTTCCTCCTTAGTGGATACACAACCCAACTCAGGGGTGATCTCTCAGCTGAAAGAATACAAGATGGATAGAGATCTATGGTTGGGTGGAACATTGCTCTCACATAAATAGTTGTTTGGATAGCTTCATCTTCAAGATAAGTGTTCTCTGTGATTTACATTAAATGCATTATGTGTTTTGTAGTGTGTTAATTCTGAATGTTAATTTCCCATGTTAATGAAATGAAATGACTGTCTTAATAAAATCGACATGAAGTTTGTGCATAGCCTGGGAATGGAATTTAAATCCCTGGGTGTTGAATCATCTTATGCCTATGTTAGATATGAGGATGCATTATTGTTTGTGTGCTTGCTAGTATGTTTATTTTCGTTGTGTTTATTTGAAGTATGAGTTTGCACACAAGAAGATTTTAATTGTTATGAATTAATGAGTAATGTATGGGGCTGAGAGTGTCAATAATCCTGGTAAGTCAGTCATGTTTCCATCCCTTGCACCGGATTGATGGAAGGGGATGTGACACCCCATCAAGATAAATCAGTTATGACATATATGTCATCAATGGTAATATCCAATATCTCTCCTTGGAGATTGAACATTCCTTGATCGACATCCCAATATCCCATGAGCATTTGGAGTACATGTGTGTGTGCACGCATGTTTGTAGTACATAAAAAATTTGAGAGACCGCACCTCCTTAATGCGGTCAATGTAAGAGGATCTTCCATAGAATTCCTGTCCATGGCCTCATGCTGCCTCTCTCTCTAAGTTAGAACCATCCTGCATCAACCATTTCCGTTCCATACATTAATGTGTGGTTTTTTCTTTTTGAACTACAGTACTGGCGGCTTCACCTCTTCAACAGAGGTGGGTACTCGCGAGTCTTCCTATATTAAACTCGCACACATTTCACGTGGCAACGATTTTTACTCAGCCACACTCGCGAGTATGAAACCCTAGTTTTAAAATGAGCTTAAAAACCCCGAAAACATCATTAAAAACTTAAAGAAATGGATTGAATTGATAGAGCAAGAATATATAGCTTACCTGCAACTGACGGAGTTCAATTCCGCTTCTTGGATCGATCATAATCGGCATTGAAGTGAGGGTTTTTCTTCTCTTCTCCAATGGTAAAATGGTTTTGTGAATTACGTTTCTAATTCCTTTTTTAATTTTATTTAATCTTAATGACCCTTTTTGAGTTGTTTTGATTAGGTAAAGCTTTAAAAGGATCTTTTCTCACTATCAGTTTCAAAAGGTGATTAATACAAAGGTTTTTTTTCTTTTGGCATGTCAGTTTAGCTCAACATATTAGATCTATTATGTCAGTTTATGTCATTTTGAAATCTCCTTTGTTCACTTTCAACTACCATTTTCTGCTAATCCGTTGACGTTGATTCTATCTACAGGCCTTCCGTCATTTGACATATTAAGGAACTTATACATTGTATTTTTACCTAATATTAAGTTCCATGTTCCGGTGGAGTTTTTTCATTCCCTTGTTAGACTCTTTAAAATTAACAATATTTCTGAGCATACTTGTCTTCTTCAAACTCGTTAAAGGACTTGAACAGATATCCACTTAGATATAAGTTTACCCCTTTTCTGGATCTTTGTGGATTACTTTCGAAAAATGTATAGTCTAGTCATAATGATTAGAAGAGTCCTCCCTTGTACACTTTTCCACTTTTTTGGGCGAAGAGGCTAACTTTACGAAAAAGTACAGCATAGAGTTCTTGTTTAAGTTTTTCAGACTCCCTAAATATGAAAACACCGATGAACATATACCAACTCGGGCTCGATATTAAAATCCACGAGTAGGTGTATGGAGTTTTTTTTTTTAAATTTCAGATTCCTTAAATATGAAAACATTGGCGAGCACAAACAGATCCAGGATCGATATTAAAATACATAGATCCGAAAACTATCGAGTACTAGTCTATCTCTTCTTCAAATTCATTAAAACATGAAGAAGGTCCTGAGTTTCCCTCCCATGGACTCATTAAATTACACATGGTTGGACTTATAGCAAGCATTCTTCTTTCCCCTCTTCGAGATTGTTTTAAAAATGAAGAAGGACTATTGAGTTTGCTTTTTTGGACTCATTAAAATTAACAAGAAATATTTTATTGAGCTTTCTTTTCAGTCTTTTGATGCTCGTTAAAACTAAAAAAATACATTCTTTAAAAAAAAGAGAAAAGGGAAGGGAAATCTCCGCTATTTCATTTCATTTATGGAAGCAGTATATCCTTGAACATAGCACCTTTTTGAGTCTATCAAACAAGTTGGGGTCTAGTTTTGGCCTTAGGATAAACCTGATATTAGAGTTTTTACTCCTCCGATTGGTTACTCTTCCAATCATATGGAGAATCTATTAATGTCTCCTACATTGCATATTTATATCATGGTCCCTTTATGTTCAAAGCTACCTAAGTCAATTTTGTGTCGTGCTCACTGTTCAAGGAGACAACCTTTGTCGGTCATTCTGCAGTTGATTTGACCTCATATGTCAGCCATTCATTGGTATCAATATGTTTCATCATGTACTCAGTCCTACTCTATATCAGATACACCTTTGATTGTTTCTCGTGTTAGATGATGGAAGATGCCTTAAGGCATCCCTTCCAATAGAATTATTCCCATCGACTTCAACTCATATTGCTCTGGGAATGAAGTTTAGATTTTTTTTGTAGTACCTTGGGGATTGAAGTCATCAGTGGAAATTTACCTCGCTATTGGGTAGTGGGAATACATCAATGTCTCCCACTCGATGGGTTCTTCATGTGTTCGACTTTAAAACCTCCTATTCACACTTGTTAGAATGTACTAGGTACCTTGGACCCCATTTTCATTATTGGTGGGTGTTCTCGCATTTGTTAATGGTTTCCATCATTGGCCGGTAATCAAACGATGTCCTCCATGTTCGACTTCAGCTCATTTATTCACATGGTTAGGATTCGTACCTTGAGACAGTTTGGATAAATAACTTGGGACTATAATATCATCATCATATTTTGTTATTGCCTAAGCTACGCAAGGATGAGCCACACCATTTTTTTCTCTTGATGAGACATAGATCCAATTTGTTGTTATGGCTATGATATCCTATTTTGACATGGATCCACGCTTGTATTTTAGTGGTCATGCTATATACATGTTTTCTGTTATGTATTGGAGATCATGTTCTACCATTATGAGCATCTCCTGATATCAAGATTGTAATTGCTCATTGACCTTGTTTTTGTTTCAGGTGCCGTTTGTGATCTTAGCCCGTGGTTTCTTTGCTCCTCCTCTTCTTGGATTGTAATGCATTTTGGACATTGTTTTTCCCTTTAAGCTCATACATTAGGGGGCATCTATTATCGGTCAAATTAGAACTTCTCCATCCGTGACCCCATTTCCTTGCCGGTCACACAAAAGGACATTATGGATGGAAGAGCTTACTTGACCTTTGATGACTTGGATATGAACTTTGCAATCCTTTCCTCAATAAATATATTTTTTGTAACTATTTAATTTGAAGCATAATCATGACTTTGATACTATTCAACATGCAGGTTAACTATAGGTGTCTATATAGACAACCTGCAGGTATCATCTGAAATATTGCACCTGCTAGCTGCAAGACATAAGAGCTGCGAGTTACTTGCTGGTTGTCCAAAGGTACACTCGCAGGTATCTTCAAAAATCTCAAAAAAGCATATAAAATGACTAATTATTGATTAGTTAGGGAAGTTATTCAAACTACCTTAACTTCCCAAACCAACAGTCTTTCAAGCCTAACCTCCTAGCCTTGACATAAATACAAGGGGAGGGGCTTGAGAAAGGAGATCCAACTTTGATAAAGAAATGCTGGAGGAATACTTAATCAAGAGAGAGGATCAGGATCCCATGGTATGATTACAACAATGCCAATTGCAGGACAAATATAACTAGCTGTTATCTATGCAAATAAAATCAGAGATTTCCCTTCCAATAGCACTTGTCTTTGTATAAACTTGATGTTTGAATATGTCATATGAATTTATGTATGAGTTTCAATTTCAATTGTTTACCTTTATTTGGTCAAATTACTTTGAGAAAGGTAGTCTGTTTGTTTGTAGGTCCGTAAGTTGGAGTAGTGTAGCGGTGGATCAAGAAGATTGGATTTCGAAAGATTGGATCAACTGTCGATTATCCGGCTATGAACTTCATCTTGAATCCTATTTATTTTATGAACAGAAAGAAGTGTTGAATGTTACATGTATTTGCTTTTCTATTTCTACAGTAAAATTTGATGTACGTTGGTGACCTCCATTTCCCAGTCATACGTTATTAAACTTCACAACAATAATGATACTCTAATTTATGAACAAAATGCCAAGCATACAAACACACACAAACTGTTATAAAAACCCAAGCGTCGTGAACTAAGGATAATTCTATGATAAAACATAATTAGATTTAGACAATTATTACAACCTATAGAATTAGGACTTATCTCAATATGGAAATATATATGATGAGATTTAAATAAGCAAAATAATCTGTATAAATAGATTCTACATCAAATTGAAACATGCACAAATAGAACTATAAATCCATCTATTAATTTCATTATGGATAAGAAGAACTAAAAGTAAATCTTGACATTAGATCTAAACAAGGAAATTTTTAAGAAGCCCCCGTAAATTTCTATATATAATAAATGGGCGAATACCCATGATATATAGGAAAACATGAAGGTTATTTTATCAATGTTATATTATGTATATATATATATTTTTTGGAAAATATCTCATTCAATTATATAATCTTGTAATTTTTTGGCGAATCTTTTACTAAATAATAAAACCTTGTAAAGTCTTGGTGAATCTTTCACTAAATTATAAAACCTTGTGAAGTCTTGGCTAATCATTTGGCAAGGTTATCCTTGGAAATTCATGGCCCCTTACATGCCCAAATACAAAACTATGAATGAAGTTCCATCCCCTAGGCATGATTCCCCGAACACCCACAAAAAAATTATTTCTGCATCATTGATTTCAAGCTTCACAATCCCCATGTTTATTAGGGAAACTTTTGATTTGAGTTGATGGGATTTAGAAATATCCTAGATGAAAATGGGTCGCTATAAGACCTGATAGTAAATATCAACTTCCCTTCTCATGTGGACATTAATAAAATTGCAAAAGGATATTCAACCCATAAAATATGGAAAAATTTAACTCTAACTTTGTTTTCCATGATGGAAAGAAGGTGAAAGATCCCCTAGCAGCTGCAATTTGTAGAAATAGAGGGAAAATGGGAGATGTCAATCGATTTTGATGGGTGAACAAAGGTTTAAATCCATTTTTAGAGGAGACAAATTCTTTTATCTTTGCTCCCCTTTTTAAATTCGATGGGGCTAACTTCCTATTCATTAAAAATAAATAAATAAATTGTGGGATAATCATACCTAATGGGTGTTCAATAAATTGTGGGATAATCATACCTAATGGGTGTTTAATCATATTTTGAGATTTCCATCATACAAAAAAGCTTGATCAAGCTCTCATGCTTGATCAAGGGTTTGATTAACCCTTGATTGAGCTACATATATTTATTAAGGGTTTGATTTCCCCTTTATTGAGCTCCATATCTTTATCAATGGTTTTGATAACCCTCTATCGAGAGTTTAAAAATAACTTGATTGAGTGGTTGTTAATCCATCAATCAAGCTTTCAAAAACTCGATCAAGGGATTAACTAGACCTTGATTGAGCATGTTTTCTATATTCACACTATCCACAACCCAAATGAATTACCCATCCTCATAGGAAAATCCATACAAATAGCTCCTCTCTGATGAGATGATAGGTTTAGGTGACTGAAGGGGATGATGGCCAATATGACATATGGTATTAGTCACATCTACATTGAGAACTCTGTGGAATTATATTCTTGCACACTCCTCTTGGTATAATTATGTTGGTAGGGGATTTATCATTATCTTGTTGAGGGAATGTACCAATGAGGAGGAAGGTAAATTCCTAAGAGACCCTAGATGTCTTGGGAACAAGGAATGTGAGGTGATGATCTGGATGAGAGTCTGAAGGGTCTGTGATGGTAGTGGAGTACTCCAACATTTTATAGACATTATGGACAAGCTAAGGAATGGGAAGGTTAAGGATTGAAGTGTGAGAGGAATCCATATGATTAGATTTTAGAGAGAGGTAGCATAATCAAAGCATATTTACCACCAAGTGGTGGATGATGAGACCAAGAGGGTGTTGGAAAAAGTAGAGGGTAATATTGAGGAAAAAAAATTGACTATAGAGGCCTTGATGACGCAGGAGGAGTGGGATACCTAGGTGGAGGAAATGATATCGACTCATAGAAAAGAAATGCATCATGCCAAAATAGTATTTTTTTATTGGAAGATGATAACTATGGTGGCGTGGGTGCTAATGGATTCTCATTGAGGGATACTGGACATGAGAAAACAAGTGGCAGCCTTAGCCTAGTGGAAGCAGGATCAGGTCCTGAAAATTACTAGTAGTTTGAATAAAAGTGTGGAGGTTGTTTGGGAACTTATATATAGGATAAAAATGCTAGGTTAGATGACAACTAGCAAAACAAACAAGATGGGGGATTCTCCTCAGACTAACAACCAGGGACAGGATACCAAGGAACCAATAACTAATATTGTAATGAGGTTTAGGGACGTTGTTTAATATCTAGTTCCATGATTCTAAGTAGTCTAGGTATGGATACTTATATTACAGTTTACTAGGTTTAGCTATGTTAGATTAGTTGGAGGATTTTTGTTTGTTGTTGTCAATTTTTGGCATATGATGAATTAATGGAAGGGTTGGCCTACTTTCCCTATAGGATGAGTTAGAAAGAAGATTGTGTAGTTCATTTTGGTTGTATATGCTTGTAAACATTTCCTTTAAGTAATATGCTCTACACAAATTTTCAATATATATATATATATGTGATGATTTATTGATATTTTGTTAGAAAATCCAAGAAGTTGTATTTTCTTACCCACAATGTGGAAAATTTCATCACTACAACGTATCAATACATTATATTTATTTTAACTCAATGATCTGTTTCATACCTGTATACACACTGGTGTGTTCGAATGATTGTTATGTAATGGTGTGAACAACTATAATAAAACCTTGGTCCTCATAATTTCAAAGAAATCTCCTTCCTTCCATGATACGATTACAACTCCAACTACTATTATCATTAACATTACAAGAACTTACAATGCACAATATGATATATGTACAAATGTTTTCATTATATAAATTAGGTACCAAGGATTCATAATATATCATAGACATTCATGCATATTATAATTTTAAACCCCTAGTGAAAATCCATCTATGGTGTATCGATCCCTATTGTTGATAGAAGAACCTTAGTGTGTATCAACTAGCTGAGGCACTCTGGTGCCTACTATTGATAGAAGCACCTCGATTCATTCAAAATCTAAATTAAGCACAAGTATTTGGAAATATTTTGTATGCACTGATTCTATCTATATATGTTTGGGATCCATTTTGTTTATAATTTCATATCACTTTAGTGCATATTATATATAATTGATGCATCCATGTGCACTATCGATATATTCGCATTGATGAAAAACCTTACATTGCACAAAAAATTTAGCTGTAGTGAAAAATTGTAAAAAATCCTCTAAAATATCCATTACCAATAATATAGGTTTTGGTTGATTTTTTTATAAATTTTCCCATTATTGTAACAATAAGAACCTCTACAAAAACCTTTGCTATCAAGATTTTTCCTTGAAGTGAATATTATCATTAGGATACTAAATATCCCCTGTAGAGGTCATGGTGGTGGTTTGAGGCATTTTCATGGACATTGATATTGAGAAGCATAGTTCAAGGGATAATGTGATTCATTTCATGCCCTAACCATTACCAAGGGCCCTACATCCATCCATGGTATACAATACCTTCTAATTATGCTTTCATTCCTAGTGGAAGATAAAATATCCCCTAAATATGTCATTTATGGTATTGCAAAATGTTGTTAATGGATGTTAAACCAAGAAGATTTGTTCATGGTCTCAGTCCCTTATTTTCCTCCATTGGCGATTGTGAAGGCTCTCAGAGGGTTCACTCTATGAACCTATGACATAGGACATGCATTCATAAGATATTTATTAATAATCCTAATTTAACTACATTTTAAGGAGTGACTCCAAAAACTCTTTTCTTGAATCCCCTCCTCCAAGTACACCTTTCCAATTAAGAAACCCTTACTTTCACTATATATATTGAGTATCCATTTTTTCCTTGACATTTTTAATACCCATTTTATTTTTACCCTCAGTATGGTGGAATGGCATAACCCTTATAAAACCTAGAATCTTTGTAGGGTGAAATTTAAATTCTCTATCATACGAAAAATTTCAGGATGGTGAACAATTACTTCAACATAGGATGACCTCATACAAATTCATTGAAATTGAATTAACATCACATTCACTAAAAAATTACACCTATTCAAACACCGCTCTAACTCCAAAAACATTTATATTTGCAACACTTTCATAGAGAGATGATACTTATTCAAACACTAATTTTACTTCACACACAACTTATTCAAAGATTAATTTGAAGGCCCATCAACAAGGTATTCATAAAACTTGCACTCTTCAAAACTCCTTTACCCAAAGAGGCCAAAACCGAGGAAAGCATCGAAACAAACCTTAAAATTATCTTCAGACTTTGAAATTTTCATACAAACCTTCAACAGTCTGCATCTGTGGACCATAAGAACTGCTCGAAAAACAAAATAACCCTGATGGTTGTGAATGAGGAGTTCCACAATCACTTGCTAGAAGAGGAGGAGCAAACATAATCCCCATCATTCTCGCAATAATATCAAGTTTTTGATGCATCAACCTGTAGTATGTATTATGTTATTTCCAAAACATCACAGGTTCTTCATCACCTTGGTATTTAGCCCTCTGGTCCCTAGGAACCAAATCCATAAGACCCTTCAAGACCCAATATAAATCCATTGTCTTCTCATGCATAACCAAACGACCCCTCATGGTTCCAGGGTCTTGCAACCATTCTACCATCACTTTGAATACTTCCACTGGTTTCTAAACATATATCTTTTCCCATAAGCCCCATTGTACCTCCTCCATTTCCGACTGAATTTCCATTAAGATACAATTCTTTAAGAAGTAAACATCTTTTTCTTCTCGATATTGTTCCTTGGTGACAGACGTCAAACTATAGTTTCCTTTTCATTTCCTTTATAGTTGTATTTATTTCCTCTAGACTCCATAACATCCCACCAATGTTGAGACATAAATCTTTCAAATGAGATCATGGCATCCCAGGATTACTCCTTCTCCAAAAATCGAACCAAAGATTTCTACCACAATCTATTGCCCCATATTTAAGAATAAGAGACTCGATGACACAACCACCCATGAAAGACAGATATGAGATCCCTACCAACTAACCGACCTCCATACACCATAGAAGTTCACCACTTTTCTCCCTCATGATTTTGCATTGAAGTTCGCCACCCTACTCCCTCATGATTTCCATCGAAGTTCGCCACCCTGCTCCCTCATGATTTCCCATTAATTTAGTTGAATGCAAACCCAGAATAAGGAAACAACCATTTCCTTGCTCATTAAGATAAAACTCCCAAATCCCAAATTCATTGGAAACAAAGTCTCTATACCTATATCCATTAGTTTCCATGTGTCTGGGCCACATGCCACGATCGATCTACCCCTTATTCAGACAACCTCTTTTCATCACCTGCATTCGAGGCCCATAGATAAATAATTATAAACCACCCTAATATTCACATTCTTTTAGTATCTTGAAAATACAGATTGACCCTTATATGTTAGGCAATATATGGCTTCCATTTTCTAGATTATTAAATCCCCCAATATGAACTCACCTGATATAATATTTTCTACTTAGTGAACCCCCTATATGAAGGCCTTGAGACACAACCATGCGGCATAATATCACCAAATGATTATCATATTCATAGTTAGATTTTAAAAATCCGATATAGAGGTCATGTGTGGTGGTTTGAGGCCTCATACATGGATATCATTCTCAAGAAGCATCATTCAAGGCCTTAAGATTTAAATTTTGTTTCTCGATCATGTCGAGACCTCAATACCTGTTGATGGTTTATAACACCTTATAATGATGCTCATATTCCCAAGTTCATTGATTTCCTCCCTCGACCATCGTGATGTACACAAAACCAACACATCATTTCCAATAGCTCTTGATGGAAGTTGTAATTCTTTCTAAAGTCTAAAGAATCCCATATGCGGGTCATGTGTTGTTGTTTTAGTCCCCATTGATGTCCCTTGATCCCAAGATCCCTTATTTAGGGCCTAATTCATCTAGTTTAATCATGTAAGCAATGTTAATGCCTCTACACTAGTCTATGGTGTGAAAAAACACCTAATGGATTTAATATTCATAGTGTGATGCCACAAATACCATACATACGTAATTTGTATTCATTTGAAGTATCTTACATGCCTATTATGCATTTGAAGCATCATTTACGCAATTAAGATCTTGATTTCAACCCTTGATCATTTTTTAAGATTTGATGCATGTGTGTGGTACATAACTCCTCTTGATTACACTCATATTTCTAGTGGGAGAACTAAGATCCCCTACGGAGGTCATGTGTTTTTCATGATCTTTTCATGGCCATTGAGCTAATAATACTTGTTTAGTATTTATGACCATTTTTTAACTCTCTAATCCATTTGTAAGTCCCCAAGATTCTTTTTTCATCCGCAATACCTCCTAACCATGCTAACATTCCCATTATGCTTACACTTATTGTTTAAAGAGGTCATATGTTGTGCTTTTAGGACTTGTCCATCACTATGAAGCTCAGAAAGCAGCATCCAAGGCCAAATGTCCTTGATTTCATCCCTCAACCATTGTTAAGTCCTCGACACCCATATATGGTACGTAATACCTCATAATGCCACTCATATTCCCAATGGAAGACCCAAAATATTTTATTGAATACATGTATGGTGGTTTAAGGCCTCATTCCTAGCAATTGAGATGATAAGTCTCATTAACAACTTAACTGACTTGTTTTCTTACTACATAGAGTTGACATATATGGAACTTGAAACTATATCAAATAGATATGGTTGGAGAATTAGATTCATGATTCAAGGGGATTGGAAATTTACAAGTTTGATTCATAATAGTTAGATTGACTTTATGTGTAACATCCCTAATTTATCACACTGTCATTGTAATCAAGTATATATATAAGTGCATTGATGTAATAGTTCCTTGCGTGGACCTCAAGGCCAAGGCCTTGCCAATGAACCTTGTAACGCATTGATTTCTTAGCCAATCCATGCTCTAGTTAAATCATGACAAAGTCGCATGTATTGTATAACTACAAAATGATGAAATGTTGAGAAGTACCTATGAGCTGAATGTGCATGGCAACAAAAATGGAATGGGCAACGAAATCCACTAGGGAGAGAGGTGCAAGGTCAGGGAATCCTTAGGAATCCAACCAATTATAACAAAGTGTCATCATGGTTTTTTGGAGACTAACATAAAAGCAATCTATTAATATTTCCTTAATTGCCTAAGCCACTAGGTGAACGTATAAGTTTCCCTTTAACCTTTAACGTTGCCTTAATTTCCTAAGCCACTAGGTGATAGTATAAGCTTTCCTTTAACCTTTAAGTGTTGAGAAACAATGCACCTTTTGCATAAAAAGGAAAATGAGTTATTTAAGAGCAAGATATTATTAAGAGACTATCCATGCAAGACCCATGCAAAGAAGTCGCTTTTCCATTTAAAGGATGAAAATAACCATGCTTATCCTTTAATGTGAAAAAAAAATGATTAATACATATATATTATTTCTAAAGAGAGAAAGAAGAGGCCCATTAATTTGGTGGCCTTTTAACTTAAATCATTAAAAGTTGAAAATGGGAAAAGGGATTCTTCTCATATTTATTTAGATGTATATGTATGGAAAAAAAAGGAAGATGAGAGGAATTATGAGCTGAAAGGCTTAGTGCCTTTGTTAAAAGAAACATTTTAAATATATAAGAAAACATTTTAAATACAAAAGTTTAGGAAAAAGAGAAGAAATGTTAAAATGGGTGACTTGATTAATAGAAATCATCTAATTAGAAAAAGGGAGAATCTTAAGTTGGCTAGGGTTTCATAGTGGCGTGCTTGGGCTTAGGGCTGCGATGGAGATACTCTTGGGAGAGGATGTACGTGGGAAGAAAGAGGGGGAACTGTATGTAGGGGGAGAAGCTCTAATTGAACTGGCACTGTGCATTTTAGGGGAAGATCTTGGAGTTATCAAGAAGGGGAAGAAAGCATAAACTATGCATTTACTAGAGAAGCATTTCTTTTGCATTATGCCAGAACCAAAATCTTTTGATAGATGCATGTTTATGTTGCATTTTGTTATAAACATAGTGTAGAAAAGGGAAGGAGAGAACTGACCTCTCTATTCTTTGTTTTGTTGAATGTAGGGAGATTTAAGTGAATATGTCAAATATTTTAACTTTTTAATTTTTTTCGAATATATTTTCCATCTTATTTTGTTTGGAGTACCATAAAGATATTTGTGGGTGTTGAATTTATTTATGGATTCAAAAATACAATTTAAAAATTTGAATTTTACTAAAAACAAATTTACTCGATTCTCACCAAAACTCAATGTCAAATCCTACTAAAACTTAATATAAAATCCAAAACTTAGAATAAATAAACTACTAATTGTTTTGCATACCTTGGACCTTTTATTCAAGATAAGTATTTGTACCTTTTATTCAAGATAAGTATTTGTAAATTGTTTTGTTGTTTTTAATGTTTGAAATGGTTAAATAGTATTTATAGGACAATGAAGAAACTATACCTCTCTTGAGCTATTTAAAATGTATAAATGCTTACCCTTGTACCATTTAATCACTTTGATTTCAAGTTAACATGTAAAAGATGTGTTGGCTCCTTCCCTCGGATATCAGTCTCCCTTATTTATATTTAATTAAATTGATAAGCATAATGTGAATTTTTTGTTAAGGATGTATGTTATATAGAATCCAAGAATATATATGATCATATCCTGTAATGAGTAATCCATAATGAAACAAATACATGCCATAGGCTTAATGTGTAATAAGCAAGGTGAGCTTAATGTAGGCTTCGGTATTCGTTATCGGTTGGGAGTTGTTACTTAATTATATTAATGTGTATATACTTTCTTTATTTTACAATACTACCTTTGCTCACTCTTATGGTCTACGGATAATCATGGGATAATGTAGCAATGATTTGGACATCTTTTAGTTATAGATGGATTCAATGCATAAAGAATATGATGTGCCTGCATGAAAACTAAAGCATGTATGTTATGGTGTTATTGTATTATTGAGCTTTATTGGGATACGATATAATAGAGACCATCATATGAATGAATATACATCTAAAGAAGCATTTGATTGTCCTTGTATCCTGGGGATGGTATGGATTCATTCACTAGTCTTCATTTCTTTTGGTAAATGATGAACTCAATAACATGATGGGTAGGTGGATGATTATGCATCGTCATATTATACATAAGCTTATCATTAATAATGTGCTTGTCAAGTTACAATTTTTTTTATGTTACATAATGATATTGCATGTTTCTTATAAATGAATGGATATGGTTGTAGTTAGACAAAATATTGTTGGAGGCGATGTCCAGCTATGGGGAATCAACTTTGCATAACAAAAGGGTGTTAAGAACATTTATGGAATTAAACTTTATGAGCATCCAGTCGTCCAAAATTGTCTTATTGCAGAAAGGGAAAGTGGTTTTATTCCCTCAATGCTATGCCTGCTACTTTTTGTTTGCACCTGGAAATTACAATGCCAAGTCTTGTATCCCAATTCATTTATTTATTTGTGTATTTAACCGTTCACATTATTAAAGATGATTCTAATGTTTGAGATGCATTGCATTATATTGATCCTTGGAACATTATCCATAGTTTCTTCACATACAGATAGGTGAGATGAAGAAAGAAAAAGAAACTCTACACCCCATGCCCCCAACAAGTTACCGAGAGTATCTGGTTCCTTATAGTATGGAGTGTTTATCCCTTGATTTAACCCTATACTGCTTAAGCCGTTAGTAAGTAGGGAAACCTTCATGTCGCTAAAAATAACTAGATCAAGGAAATGTGTTTCCCTTCGGGGGAGAAGAGGAAGAATGGAGTTCATGGAATGGGTTCTTCCTTTGAATCTAAAATAATCTATTCTTCAAAGTTATATGGTCATTTCCATTGTCAATTCCCTAAGGCTTGTAACTGGTTTATCATACCTCAAACTAGAAGCACTCATATCCCTAATAGGAGTCCAAATATATCATGTTGAGGTCATCTGTGGTATTTTAATGCCTCTTCCATGTCCATTGACCATGAGAACTATAATTCGTGGATTAAATCAATTTGATTCATTATGTAACCATTGATAAGTACTTATTACCCATCCATGGTGTTCAATTCCTCCTAACAAACCTCATATTTCCAATTGGATTCGAAAGATCACATACAAAGGTCACAAGTGGTTGTTGAAGGGTTTTTCTACCAGTATTAAGTGAGAGATGCATCATTTGGAGTTCGAGGTCCTTGATTACCCGCCATAATCATTATGAAGGACTTAATACTTTTCCATGGCATCCAATAACTCTTAAATATGTTAATATGTGAAATAGGAGGAGAGATATCTCCTATTGAGGTCATCTATGATGGTTTGGGTCCTTGATCATTGTTGTCTTTATGAGACTACCCATTTAGAGATCACGACAATTATTGTCCTCCTATTACGATTCTCAATGGGTTGGGAGTTATCTAAGATGTGTAACACCTCCTAAAATACACATATTCCTAGTTGGTGTCGGAAGATCCCCTATAAAATCATGTGTCATTGTTTCAGGCATTATCCATGGCTATGAAGCATGGTCTGCGTCACCTCAATCCTCTATTTCATCCCTCACACATTTTAAGGCATCAATACCCATCCTTAGTGTGAAATAACTCCTAATAAAATTCATATTCCCACTAGGAGGTAAAACATCCATTTTTAATAGCAATAATTGGCATCATAATGGCCGCATATGGCCACAACAACATCAAGGTGACCCTAATTACATCATATTCTTCCAAAGATCAATCAATTTCCTTAATTTGGTTCCAACTGTCCCTAATCACTGGATAATCCCCTAATAGATTCTAATGGCCTTGAATTTCATAATCAAGGTCATCCCAATTGATGTTCATCACCTTAGAATATGGTTTCATGTCATTACATCTCATTTTCTCTTAAAAAAACATAGTTTTTATCCCCATGTGCGTTCCCCTTGAGCAAGGTGTGTGGTCATTTACATTCCCTCCAACAAGGGATGTGGGCCTTGGGAAATACATAGAAAAATATAAAAAATCATGAAAATTCATGAAATCCAACTGTTGAAAGGGCGTTTCCTCACTGGAAACTAATCAATTTGACTTAATAACTATCATTACTATGTCATAACCTAATGAAAAAAAATGAATAAAAAGGTGGGGAGATAGATTGAAAGGAGATAACAATAAGGTGATGATAATAGAATAAATTCCCTTATTGTTGAGATTTTATGTTTGATTTCCCCTCAAAAGACCCTAGTCCCTTACTGATCTTCCCTTCTTCATTTTAAGGTTCTCTTATGTCATTTTCCCTATATGTGAGAGAATATTGAAAGTTTGAGAGTATTACATGTGAGTGGCTTAATGTTTTGGAGGGATTTCATGATTTCTAAAGAAGGTTGGTGTAATGGGTATTGAATTTATCGATAGGTCAACAAGGGTCTCTTTGTTTATGTTCCATATTTCTCATCTGGTTTATGATTCAATAGTTTCAAAACCACGCGAGGAAGGTTTGTTGTCTTTTGTGTGTAGGTGTGAAGACTAGCTATGTGGAAGCATAGGAGGAGAATATGAAGCGATGATAACCATCATACTATAGGTTTTCTCATGGAATCTACTTTGTTATTTCTATTTACCTTTCTATGTTTTAGAGCATTAGGTTCAATCTAGGATAATATTCTAGACAATTGTAATAGTTATGTTTATATCTATTTGTTGGCATCCAAGCCCGAGTTGTTAGGTATAATTCCTTACAAAACCCATGTAGAGGTTGTGTATGGTGGTTTGATTTTTAGATCATGGTCATTGAGCTAAGCCTAATTTAGGGCTTAAGTCCCTCTTGTGATCTTCTTCCTTAATTGTTAAGGTCTTGAGAGTGGTTCATGGTACACATTACCTCCTAACATTGCTTATATTCATGGCCAAAGTACACCGTCTCGTACATAGGTAATGAGTGGTAATTTGAGGATTTGTTAATGGTTGTAAAGTCAAGAAGCAATATTAAGAGCCTAACTCACTTGTTTTCATCCCCCAACCATTTTCAAGGTCATGAGACACATACAAAAATCCCTTACAGTGGTTTTGTGTGGTTTTTGTAGGCCTTATTCAGTGTTGTGTCCTAGTTCTAAACATGGTTTGCAGAGCTTCAAAGTTTTCATTTATGGCATACATATTATATTTAATGCGTTTAGAAGAAATTTATGGCCATGTGGATTATAGTTTTCATATTCCAAAGTGACACATAGGCACTAGCGCATTAATTTTTCTCATGGATAAGTAATGTATACTCATTTAACACATGCATACACATTTTTATAGCCTAGTAAAAACTATGGTGCTAGGATTGGAATTCTAAAGTTCAAGGACTAAAACACCATTATTATATGGTTTCAAGCATAATAGCATAATTCAAGTACGAATACGGATACAAATATGATTCGGTACAAATAAAATACAGAAGTAGACTTTTTATATGAATAATAATTTTAATCAAATATACAAGGATATATCATTAATATACATTTAAAATCATGGGTTTATTTCTAGACATGTTATTTACAATCAAAATTACTATTTAAAAATAAAAATATAAAATATCAATGTTTTGGGATAGAGATCGTGAGAGATAACAACTAATTAGTAATAATTATTTTTATAAGAAAGTATGAAATTGAATGTTATTTACATTTTATAGTGATTAAATAATTAAAATGTGATATTTCAAAATTGGTTTTTCAAAATTAAAATTTCCAATGTATTGGTATTACAGAATATTCTACGAATTATGCTACTATGGTTTCAAGTAGTGAAGACATATTGTGAAAATTCATCATTACACTACATAAACTATTGGACACAAATTTATGTATAGTCCTTATACCAGTACAAAGAAAGTGTTAGGATGGAATACAATGGAAGTGGTGGTTAAATACTTACTTAGGATGGAATGCAATGGAAGTGGTGGTTAAATACTTACTTGGTTAGCTAAAATGAGAAGATATGGGTGTAGGGATTGATTAACTTGGTCAATTGCAAAGTGCATGTCTTTTAAAGATTAAGTCTTTGAAAGGTGGTAAATCTCCAAGTTCATGGGTTGAAAAGATGGCGAGTTCAATTTAAATAGACAAGGATAATAATAATAACATCGATGAAGAGTTGAGTCTACTTGTGTTGGGAGCAACAACATGGAAAGGGTTGATAATTTAAAAAAATGATTTAGTTTATATAATAATATAAATTACCTCCATCACATCAATTAGGAATATGATGTATGCTCACTCTCGTATGTATACATACATGTTGTCTAATGAAATATGTTTATTTTGTAGCAAGTTATTAATATGAAATAATTATTCTAAATGTGTTGCTAAATTATGCAACTTATTATGAATTTGTAAATTGATTTAAAATTATCTAAAAATATTATTAACTTATAAACTTATTTATATTTATATATTAATTATTTCAAAATTTATATTAAAAATTTGTAAACTTATTTATATTTATATATTAATTATTTCATACCTGAGTATTAATTCTTTTGGTTTTAAACTTTTATATTAGTTTTTTAAAAATATATAATACATTTTATATTGAAAGTTTTTCTATGTTTCATTATGATGGATTCTTGATTAATTTTATTTTACTTACATGTAATAATAATTATTGTTTAGAGTTTTATCATTTATCCAAACACTACCAAAGATCAAAACATATTTATGCATAAGATAAATGAATTATCTTCCACTTGTATGCTTATTGTTTGGAATTTTATCATTTGTACAAACACTTTAGCAAAGATGAAACAAATTTTATTGCATCATGAGAGAACTTTTGTGACATGATTATTCCATTGGATTTAAAATATCCATATTTAATTTAAAATATCCATATTTGATTTAAAATATCTATATTTGATTTACAAGAGATATTATATATTAAGTATGGAGACAAAAAGAATTTTGAAATATTGAAAAACAAAATTAATTTATTGATTTTTTTTAAATAAAATATATTTTGTAATAATTATTTTTTATTTTATAAAGGTAAATATATAATTTTTAAAATAAATAATAATTTTTTAAAAATTAGAATTTGGCATTTTAAATTAAAATTTGTTTTGATATAATTTAAGTGTTTGAGATGTATTATATGCATATTAGATTAATAATATTTTCATTTTTTTTTAAGTGAGATTTGCATCGTATTAATAATTTACAATGGATTTTAAAGTAACTTTAGAAAGTTTTTTCTCTTTAAATTATTCGACTTTTTTTCTTGTACATTAGATATATAGTTATAACTATGATCTCAATAAAGAATCCACATTAAATTTTATAATGATGATTAATCCACACATATGTCCTCATATATTAATTATATATAATAAATTAATAAAATATATAAATAAAAGATTTTATTAAAATATATATATATATATTATAATAAAATTAACATAAATTGTATCATTTCTCTTTAAGAAAGTTAATCCCTTTTAACATTTAATATATATATATATATATATATATATATATAAAAAGAAAACAACATTAAAAAATTACTCTCCAACTCTCCATTGATAGTCACTACCTCCTTTACTGAACAAAAGTCTACACTCCTCGTGTAACATATGATTATAGTTCATAGTTGCAGTAATTGAAACAAACTCTCGAACGAATAAAACGTTTAGAGAAACTGTGTCCACGTCTTACATGCACGAGGAAAACATGTACTTTAAAAGAATATTTCAAAAGATGAATTTGTGGCGTTATAGCATATAAAATTTAAAGCATGCCTATCAATAAACTACGGATTTATTTATTTATGCTGCCTTTTCCATTTTGGCAGTTATCGACATTCTCATCCACAAACTTTATTTGACAAGTCTGAGCTAGGTTTTAAGATTTGTAAAACTCACACTTGAAAATTCGTGCTACGGACCTAAAATGCCTGGCCAATTGATGAGGAGAAAAAGAAAACATCGCAGATCATGACAAAATGGCGCTATCTTAAGCTAGTAAAATGGATAATTGTATTAACAAACTCATGGAAAAGATTGTTTTGTTAAGATAATCATACTGCTGGTCATGGACGCCTTGCCAGTTTTACAAAGATTTAATTCAAAGTTCAAAGGGTCTTCTAATTCTATTATGCTCAGTTAGCAGCCCAATTGTTGAGTTTGCGTTTCAGGCCGTCTATATTCAGCCTCGATGGCATTCGTACCTGTAAAAACAGTAAATGATATCACAAACCATAAGCTCATATCACTAAAAAAATCCATGAAAGCGAACTCTAAATTAGCCTGAGTTTAATGCGTCACTAACCATGCACTATCACATTAGGACTAATTTAAAAAATATATGCTAATAATAACAACTATATATAGAAATTTAAAGGATCATTTTCTATAGAAATTATCCCTAATTGATAGACTCTGTGAATAAAATATGAGAATGGCTAACATAATATGAGAATAACTAGTGAGAGGAGAAACGGGTGTGCAGTTATATGTAGTACCTTGACTTGGATACTATGAAGTGCTTTCTCTTCACTACATGATTTATGGAAATGGAGAACGTCCAGTCTCTCTTCTTCCAGTACCTCATACAGTCTTGAGGTAAGACCAGTAGAACGTATTAGAGTGATGATCGCGATCAAAAGCTGATCTGACCCACCTGGCTGCTCTATTGTCACTTCTGGTAAACTCGACGGTTGCCAATGAACTGAATCAATTGATTCCATATGTCCGCTGCCCCCAGACATTTTATTGCTATCTATGTTCGAACTACCTTTGCTTGAGTGGTTTGAAATTATTTCAGAAAACAGAGCAGTTGCAATAAACGCTTGTTTCTGCAAGATATAAAAAACATACTCAAACTGAAATTCATGGATAGATTATCTGAAATTCAAATACAGTTACTTGGCATTTTTTCAAAAAAAGGAAAAGAGCCTTTACCTTAATGGGCTTGGGTATTATGGATTGAAGGATTACAAACAGGAAATCGTTCTGTATTTCGCTCCGCTGAAGATTTCTGAAACTTCTCTTAGATTTCCCATATCTTCTTTGTCGCAGCCGATACACTATATATTCCCGATTTATGCAATATGCCTTTGGGTTACATAGTACACCAGATCGTCGCTACCCAGGACAAAGACATGATTTTGTTCGATGGCATAATTCGCCCATACTAGCAGCCTAGTGGCATTTTGGATTCTTATCTTGTATATAGACGGTGACCATGCAGATACCAACCAACATTCCATGGAGTTATCTCAACAGATGAGCCTAGTGGCATTTTGGATTCTGATCTTCCCACAAGAAAAATATAGACGGTGACCAAACCAACCAACATTCCATGGAGTTATCTCAACAGATGATCAGACCCCACATGTACCGCGAAAAGAAAAAGAGATTTCCCATCTTGTTGGCTGTAATCAATCTGCAATCGAGATAAGCTCAGGCGTGGCGGGATGCCCTGTTCTTTCATTCCCACATGCAGACGGCTAAATTGATCTATAAAGGGCAGAGATTGGTAGATTGAATAGTAAGGGGCAGAATGACTGGATTTTGTTATAATCTCCGCAGGATCGACAGCATCTTTCCTCGGTATCTTCGAATGAAGAGGTGGCACCATTACATAAAAAGTAGTTTGTGCCATTCTGGCATAAATGTTGGGTTCCCCATCAAAAGCATCTTTGTAATTAGCGTAGTACTCTGAGGTTGCACATAGAGGAGGTGTTACTCTTTATATCAAACTTGAAGTTGGCTCATATATGTTAAAAGACGTGGTTCCACTCGCATCTTTGCGACTAGCGTACTACTATGTGGTTTCAATTGCAATGAAGAGGTGGTGCTCTTACATCAAAGTTGTTTCATATATTTTAATTTTTTTTTTAAATCCTTATACAATGGTTGAGAATCTTTCATGCATTTCTCTATTTGAATATGCAATTGGTACTGATAAGAATGGTGGACAAATTAATCATTTTTTGTGAGTAAGAGGTTGAAATATTTAATTACTAACTAGTGAAGGTGTACATATTGTTACAAAAATTGTCTTTCCAAGGCTATGAGCTAATACTAGTTTTTTTGGTCTACTAACCATCTTTACAATCTCCCTTTCTCATACAAAAGAAAGTTCTACAAAAAAAACTTTCCCATCCCCACATTGACCATAACCCCCACAAATATCGTTGCCCATACACGGTCTATTTCTAGACAGAGCCTCCCTAATTTCCCAAGACATTCTACCCGCCAAAGCACACCTAACAATGGGATTTTCATAAAAAAAATTCATTATTATGTCTGAGGCTCGTAGCCTTATTCTATCTTGGTTCGATCCTCTATCCTTTCTGCTTACAATAGTATAAAGCATTGCAGTTCCCATCCCTACCAAAAAACAAAAAGGATAGACTTTCAGAGATAGCATTTGAATTTTACACTACCGTTGTGGCTGGCTGGGCTACATCCTCTTGTGTCTTGTTCTCATCCGCCAGGGCATGGTTCCCAAATATCTTTTGAGCCTCTACATTCTCCTTTTGTTGTCCTCATTCATTGGTGACAAATGCTGATGGTCCTCATTGTTTGGTGCCTCTCACTCGGGTCTGTTGGAGGAGGTTCCTCCTGCTCCCCACGACACCCAAACGGATCCTTTGCTAGTCTCATCACCCCCTCGATATCCACAAGATTACGTAGCAGATATTCTTTCGTTCTATTTAAGACCTACATTACCAGGTCCTCAAAAGTCTCCCTCTCCAACATGGTTTTGGCTAGAAGCTTCCTCATTATCCAGTACGGGTTGAGCTCCATCGATGCCTCTTGTTCTTCCATTGACATTCTATTTTGTATCTCCTCTTCCTCCATTCCGGATATGCATTCATTCACATATTCTGGAATTCCTTTCATATACCATAGTTCCTCTTCAATTTATACGACTTTCTTCTCTCTTCAGCTTCTCCCACCCCACTTGCTTCTCATCCTCTTCCGGGGTGCCATAATCAGTTCACTCACAATCAATGCTTCAAGTTTACGTCTTACCAGCAATGCCTCAACTCTTCTTCACACCTCATTCTTTTCAAATTCACTCTTTATTTGTCCTAATATACCTCCCCCATCAGATTCAACATTAATTGGACGCACTATGCCGCTCAATGCAACATTAATACCATGATTACCTGTTACCCCATATCTTTCGTCATTGCCTTCACACTCATTGCTCCATAGAATCTTCGGGTACACTTCACCTCTGAACCAGTTAATCCTCATTCGAAGCTTCATTAATTCATGACCTCTTGATTTATTGTTGTCTCTTCTGCTCTCATGTCCCTATACTTCATCCTCCCTCTCCTCATTAATTCCTACCTTTCACATCCCTTGCATTTAATCCCTTCTTCCTCCAGCGATCACATCACCTCTCCACACCTCCTTGCCAGCTTGCTCTCCATGCAGTCGATCTTCCCTCCCCAGGCATCCTCCCAAGTGGGACACTTGGTGTACATTCACACCCACCTTCGGGATGCCTACATCCATGGCTACTAATTCCCTACAGCAAGATTTTAGCTCTCCTTCCTCGACATCATCCCATTCCACTTCCTTCCATGATAATATGTCATTTACACCATGATTTACTATCATGTTAGCCAATTTGTTCACTTTCCTTTTGGTTTGGTTCAATATTATTACGGGGTCCCTAGATAAAAATGTCTACAAGTTTCTCCAGCCATGCTTCTACTCTCCAGTTCTTCCCTATCGTTACCGATTTTGATCTTGATAGTATATTTTTAGCCATTTGAATTTTAATATGGGAGTCCCCTTCAATAATTACCGGTGTCCAACCCATCCTTAATATATACTTTATCTCGTTTGTAAGGCCCTCCAATCCCGCCTCATTATTTGTGCCCTCCCCTATGTTCCCCCACATCAGGCCTGCTATGTCACCTTCTCGGTTCCGAATTACCCCTCCATACCCTGAGGAACCTGGATTCCCTTTTGAGGCACCGTCGATGGTTAGATTTTTGTATCCTTCTGGGGGTTTCTTCCATACTTTCATGGTTGGGTTTCTCCTTTCACTTTTTCTTATTATTGCTATGCTTTCAGGGAAAATTTAAAGAAACCCCTCTAAATTTCTATGTATGATAAATGGGCGAATCCCCATGATATATACGAAATATGAAGTGTATTTTATCAATGATATATTATAGCATATATAATGTTTTGGAGAATCTCTCATTGAATTATATAATCTTGTAAAATATTGGTGAACCTTTCACTAAACTATAAAGCCTTGTAATATCTTGGTGAATCTTTCACTAAATTTTAAAACCCTAGAAATTCTTGGAGACTATTTCAGCAAGTTTCTTTTTGGCAAGTCATGGCCCCCTGCATGTCCAAATACTTTTCTATGAAGGAAGTCCCAGCCCCTAGGCATGATTCCCCAAGAACCCACAAAACTATTATTGTTGTATCGTTGATTCCAAGCTTCACAATCCCCATGTGTCTCGGTAAAACTTTGGATCTTAGGTGATGGGATTTAGAACTCTCCTAGATGAAAATGTATTAATATAAAACCTGATAGTAAATATTAACTTCCCTTCTCATGTGGACATTAATGAACATGCAAAATGAAATTCAACCCATAAAATCTAGATTAATGTAACTTCAACTTCAATTTCCATGATCGATAGAAGGCGAAAGATCCCATAGAAACTATCATTTCTAGAAATTGAGCATGAATGGGAGTTTCCTAGTGATTTTTGTGGGTGAACATAGGTTTAAATCCATTTTTAGAGGGGCAAAATTGTTTTATCTTGGATCCCATTTCTAAAATAAATGGGGCTAATTTACAATTTATTAAAAATAAATAAATAAAACATTGGATAATCATATGTAATGGGTGTTTAACAAAAAAGTAGCCCATTAAAAATTTAAAACCCCTAAATTTAGCTTATGGGCTAAAATTAGCCCCTGAAATTTTCCATGTGTGCTTTATATGATTGAGTGAATTCCCCAATCCTGCATGATTCTCCTCTCTGTGTTGTCTGCTTGCATATACATTGTCCCCCATTGGGAAAGCTTCAAGGATTCTTTCACATGAACCTTCACTCTTGTCCATACTTCTTCCCCTTTTTTGATCTTTCCTTTGAAAATTGTTCTATTTCTTTCCTTCCAAATATCCCACATCACGAATCCTGGGAAAAGGTACCATATCTGATTTAAAATTGGTTTTTTGAATGGCTGATGCTACCACTCTACTATTGAATTGATAAGGTCTCCTCTACATATGCTTGTTCTTCGAAACATTATTTCCCATTTCTCTCAGAGTCCTGCTATGAATTCACAGCTATATAGTAGGTGATATATTGTCTCCCCTTCCTTATTGTACTAACTAGTGAAGGTGTACATATTGTTACAAACATTGTCTTTCCAAGGCTATGAGCTAATACTAGTTTCTTTTGGTCTACTAACCATATTTACAATCTCCCTTTCTCGTACAAAAGAAAGTTGTACAAAAAAAACTTTCCCATCCCCACATTGACCATAACCCCCACAAATATCGTTTCCCATACACAGTCTATTTCCAGACAGAGCCTCCCTAATTTCCCAAGACATTCTACCCGCCAAAGCACACCTAACAATGGGATTTTCATAAAAAAAATTCATTATTATGTCTGAGGCTCGTAGCCTTATTCTATGTTGGATTGAGCCTCTATCCTTTCTGCTTACAATAGTATAAAACATTGCAGTTCCCGTCCCTACCAAAAAACAAAAAGGATAGACTTTCAGAGATAGCATTTGAATTTTACACTACCGTTGTGGTTGGCTATGCTACATCCTCTTGTGTCTTGTTCTCCTCCGTTGGGGCCTAGTTCCCAAATATATTTTGAGCCTCTACATTCTCCTTTTGTTGTCCTCATTCATTGGTGACAAATGCTAATGGTCCTCGTTGTTTGGTGCCTCTTGCTCGGGTTTGTTGGAGGAGGTTCCACCTGCTCCCCACGACACCCAAACGGATCCTTCGCTAGTCTCATCACCCCCTCGATATCCACAAGATTAAGTAGCAGATATTCTTTCATACTATTTAAGACATACATTACCAGGTCCCCAAAAGTCTCCCTCTCCAACATGGTTTTGGCTAGTAGCTTTGTAATATCCCTCCTTGTATTCCTATTAGGATTGTAAATGCATATTGTGAACTACGATACTAAGGTCTAGTTGTTTTTATGGTTAAGTCATAAAAAGTGAATATCATAAGTCTTGGCATAAATGCCAAGGAGCTCTATGGAGTTAAATTTTAAAGGTGCTATATGTAATAGTCACCTTAAAATAAAAGGGAGAAAACATCATAAATACTATATGTGCTATATAAAGCATATTATATATGAAGTACTTATACTGGAGCACATATAAAGCATATTATATATGAAGTACTTATACTGCCGAAGTAGTAAGAAGGGGGATATTATAGCCAAAGCAATTCTACTCGAATATATTATATTTATATATGTGTGCGATATTGCGACATCCCTCCTATTTTTAATCCTTACTATTATTAAATTTTATTTGTGTAAAAGGGCTCTGGTGAGGAGTTCAAGGCCAAGTCCCCACCAGAGGACCTTGAAGTTATTGTTATGATCATGAGTGTTAATTGAGACTAAAATATGGTGACGCAACTTACCCACGACAACTAACTCCACCAGGAGAGAAAATTAGTAAGTAGAGTAGCCACCTGAACCTAGCGAATAAGTGGTAGTATCATTTTAGTGCCACTGGAACTTAAACAATGAGTAAGAGATTTCGGGTTGATCTTACCGGTTATAAGCATCATCACTATAGATCTAAGGAGATGATTATTCGTCACAACCTTATAGATAGATTATAAGGTGTATCCTTTAAGGATGGTTGTAAAGTAAACGATTTAAATGAACCTTATATATATAGATATATATATATTCATCAGTATTAAAAGAAGTGTAGTATAGTGAGACTTATCTCACTTGAAGAATGAGAAAACATAGTGCACCTACTACTAATCGAATTGGCAGCAAAAGTCCTTTATTTGAGTAGAACCACTAGTAAGTAGGGTACTCCCAGTTGATAATTAAGTATAAGAAAAGATTTAAAAATATAGGAATATCACTCCTTTTAGCTTATTTATTAAGCTATGGACACTTGTCAAAGAGCACCGGATCTGCCTGGATTGACTGGAGCTTTAATGCTCAAACAAATTTTCTAAAGTTGTTATGGATCTGCCTTTATCGAAGGAGTTTGTCCCTTTAGTGGAACATCTTTTGCCAAGGTTGCCGACATCTGTCTCCATACTTCTAGCCAAGTGTTCGATCATGGAGGGCGGTAACTTCTATGTCGATGGTTACTATGGAGGGCGGTAACTTCGGTGTGGACGGTTACTATGCTTCTTATGGAGGGGGAGAGTTGGAGTTTGGGATCGACCCACTAGGGGAGGGATAGACCAGATCATAGTCGGAGATGGTAGGAATGGAATGTGTGTACGATAGGAGGATAGTTTCAATTCGTAGTTGATTTTGTTTCGGTGTGACAGTTTTGATGGGGAATCTCTACACTAAAGGCGTAGTAGTGATGCGTGAGGTTAAAACTGTAGCATGACAGAGTTGTATCCCTGCAAATTTATAAAGGCGGAACACAGTCCCTTCGTAGGGAGTGGAGTACCTATTCACGCCGAATGGCGGTGGAAGATTGGTACACAATAGAAAATCCCCGTGAAGCTTGTTGGGGATAACACGCTCGCCGAGGAAAGAGTCTACAACAGTAGACAGAGGCCGAGAGCTCTATGATTGAGTTAGTTTCTGCAAGAGTATAGTTGAAATACGAGTCGATCTCTGTCGGAGGTGAGGACGTAACCTTTCTGTTACGAGAATGAAACATAGCTCTTGATCAATCGATATATATGGAGGTATTTCTTCTTTTCTTTGCATTCCCCACTGTTTATTTGGAAATTTCGCCCTGTGGGTTGTTGGGTTTATTTAGCTTTAAGTTGTGTGATGTTTTATATACGGAACCTACCTGTGAGGAAATGCTATTGGGGAGTAATTGTATTTTTTTTTATATATATATACATAACCGTGCAGTGATCAAAGGATACAATCTAAGCAATAGTTGTACATCATAAAGATACTTTTATACCCTGTCTGTGATCGCAGAAGTGCAATCTGTAGCAACCGTTGTGATTTCACTAACAGGGTCATTTTATCCAGTTTCTTAAACCCTGTAGAATTTGATTGTTTTATTTATATCTTTCACTGCTACCTCAGTAGCGACTCGAGGTGATATTGATCACACTATCCTATATTCGTTTTATAAAGTAGATCCTGTAACTTTTAGGATGTCGCTGTGATTAGCTTCATCATCTACAGACTTGGTGTGCTTATACCCTAGAATCTATGCGCCTTGGTGAATACGAGTTATGTTTTAAAGTTTTTGCCTCATTTTTAACTGTTGTGTCGACCAAACATTGATCCCGGAGCAAGTTTCCATTTAGGTTTAATTTGCAACTGTTAGTTATTTAAATTATGACTGCTATATGGTGATGGACTAATGGCATATATATTTTTTTATATATAGAATCGATTCCTCAATAGAAAAAGAAATAGTAGATTACGATAAGGAAGATCTTTCCTTCTATTTAAAAAAAAGGATTTCTCTCCCGTCGAAATACAAGCTACGGCCGTCCTGGAGCACTTTCTTGTTTCCTAGATTTTAGATCTGTGTGTATAAATTATTTCTTGCGGTGCAGATATTAGACTGCCACGATTTTAGGTACATTGCCATGTTTGAGGATATTGCTGCATTTCCTTTATTTTACCTATGATATTATTAAAAGATCACGATACCTACTCATTATCTCATTATCTAATTACACTATAGGGTAATAGCCGTGATCGAAAGTTATACCTTGTCTTTCCCCATTTCCATTTTATACCTTACATACATAATGATTAAGATTAACCATCTATTTGGTTCGGTTATAGTAAACAATATCAAAAGATCCTTTTCATTGCTGGAGTTAATACCTGTATATTACAGTTCAACAGAATTTAATTTATGAGATTTTTGTGTACTAAGTGTTTGACAAGTGTTATCTACCTATTATGAGCGGGGAGTGTTTACCATTCTGCATAAGTATGACTATGCAGGCTTTTGTTGATTTGCAAGTCCTTTGCATCGGAGTTTCTTGTATTGTTTTTTTTGTGTGTATTGTAAGGATCAGGATGACTCCTTCAAGTTCGATGCTTGCCCTCTGTCCTTGTGAATGTGTTTTATGCAGCATGACGCATTTATTACAAATTCGTTAGCAATGCTTCTATATTATTTTCGATTGGAAATAGATATAAGAGAGGAACCCTTGTGGATGCCCCGGTCGAATGGTGCAGTAGTACTGGGGTTTAATAAATATATGTATATGTATGTTTTCAATTAGGCTACATGGTCGAGTTTAGTTTTGTTATAGTATTGAATGTATTGGAAGAGCTCTGAGAGAGGAAGAGAGTCTTCGAGAAGGTGGAAATGAAAGATTACCACAATGATGTGGATGTAGAGTCTTCGAGAAGGTGGAAATGAAAGATTACCACAATGATGTGGGAGATTGTAACCTTGAATCGATGAATAATAATAATATATGACCCTCTGTTGGTGGACGTAGCCCCTCCTGGGCGAACCACGTGAAATATCGTCTCTCTCTTGTATGATCATGATGGTTATGATGATTGGTTGTGTCAAATGTTTTTTTTTAAAATGTGGTTATGTACTATTGTGTTTTGTTATTTTGTTCCTTATATCATGTTTAAACCTACCATGAAGGCATCATGGTAGAGTAATCGATTTGTAGTCTCATGTGTTTGATTAATAAGGGTTTCCTTTATCGTGTAGTTATGATAACCTCATGCGTCTTACATTAATATGTATTGAGAGTTTTAATTACTTATGTAGAATGTTAGAAGGTCTCATGGGTAGAATTGATGATGCATGAGTAAGGTTTTTTTCATCTAGTTGATCGTTTTGTTTTATCTTCATGGAAGTATGGCAAGGATAAACTTTTTATTTTCTCAAAAATAATACTAACAGATTCATGGAGATGTTACAAGCTTCCTCATTATCCAGTATGGGTTGAGCTCCGTCGACGCCTCTTGTTCTTCCATTGACATTCTATTTTGTATCTCGTCTTCCTCCATTCCGGATACGCATTCATTCACATATTCTGGAATTCCTTTCATATACCACAGTTCCTCTTCAATTTATACAACTTTCTTTTCTCTTCGGCTTCTCCCACCCCACTTGCATCTCATCCTCTTGCGTGGTGCCATGATCAGTTCACTCACAGTCAACGCTTCAAGTTTACGTCTTACCAGCAATGCCTCAACTCTTCTTTGCACCGCATTCTTTTCAAATTCACTTGTTATCTATCTTAATATACCTCCCCCATCAGATTCAACATTAATTGGATGCATTCTGCTGCTCAATGCAACATTAATACCACGATTACCTGTTACCCCATAGCTTTCGTCATTTCCTTCACACTCGTTGCTCCATAGAATCTTCGGGTACACTTCACCTCTGAACCAGTTAATTCTCATTCGAAGCTTCATTAATTCACGACCTCTTGATTTATTGTTGTCTCTTCTGCTCCTATGTCCCTATACTTCATCCTCCCTCTCCTCATTAATTCCTACCTTTCACATCCCTTCCATTTAATCCCTTCTTCCTCTAGCTATCACATCACCTCCCAACACCTCCTTTCTAGCTTGCTCACCATGCAGTCGATCTTCCCTCCCCATGCATCCTCCTAAGTGGGACACTTGGTGTACATTCACACCCACCTCCGGGATGCCTACATCCATGGCTGCTAATTCCCTACAACAAGATTTTAGCTCTCCTTCCTCAACATCATCCCATTCCACTTCCTTCCATGATAATATGTCATTTACACCATGATTTACTATCATGTTAGCCAATTTGTTCACTTTCCTTTTGGTTTGGTTCAATATTATTATGGGGTCCCTAGATAAAAATGTCTACAAGTTTCTCCAGCCATGCTTCTAGTCTCCAGTTCTTCCCTATTGTTATCGATTTTGATCTTGATTGTATCTTTTTAGCCATTTGAATTATAACATGGGAGTCCCCTTCAATAATTACCGGTGTCCAACCCATCCTTAATATATACTTTATCTCGTTTGCATGACCCTACAATCCTACCTCATTATTTGTGTCCTCCCCTATGTTCCCCCACATTAGGCCTATTATGTCGCCTTCTCGGTTCCGAATTACGCCTCCATACCCTGAGGAACCTGGATTCCCTTTTGAGGCACCGTCGATAGTTAGATTTAGGTATCCTTCTGGGGGTTTCTTCCATACTTTTGCGGTTGGGTTTCTCCTTTCACTTTTTCTTATTATTGCTTTGCTTTCAGGGAAAATTTAAAGAAACCCCCCTAAATTTCTATGTATAATAAATGGGCGAATCCCCATGATATATAAGAAATATGAAGTGTATTTTATCAATGTTATATTATGCATATATAATTTTTTGGAGAATCTCTCATTGAATTATATAATCTTGTAAAATATTGGTGAACCTTTCACTAAACTATAAAACCTTGTAATATCTTGGTGAATCTTTCACTAAATTTTAAAACCCTATGAAGTCTTGGAGAATATTTCAACAAGTTTCTTTTTGGTAGATCATGGCCCCCTGCATGTCCAAATACATTTCTATGAAGGAAGTCTCAATGAAGGAAGTCCCAACCCCTAGGCATGATTCCCCAAGAACCCACAAAACTATTATTGTTGTATCGTTGATTCCAAGCTTCACAATCCCCATGTGTCTCAGGAAAACTTTGGATCTTAGGTGATGGGATTTAGAACTCTCCTAGATGAAAATGTATTAATATAACACCCGATAGTAAATATTAACCTCCCTTCTCGTGTGGACATTAATCAACATGCAAAATGAAATTCAACCCATAAAATCTAGATTAATGTAACTCCGACTTCAATTTCCATGATCGATAGAAGGTGAAAGATCCCCTAGAAACTATAATTTCTACAAATTGAGCGCGAATGGGAGTTTCCTAGCAATTTTTGTGGGCGAAAATAGGTTTAAATCCATTTTTAGAGGGGCGAAATTGTTTTATCTTGGATCCCATTTTTAAAATAAATGGGGCTAACCTACTATTTATTAAAAATAAATAAATAAAACATGGGATAATCAAAAAAGTAGCCCATTAAAAATTTAAAACCCCTAAATTTAGCCCATGGGCTAAAATTAGCCCCTAAAATTTTCCATGTGTGCTTTCTATGATTGAGTGAATTCCCCAATCCTGCATGATTCTCCTCTTTGTGTTGTCTGCTTGCATATATGTTGTCCCCCACTGGGAAAGCTTCAAGGATTCTTTCACATGAACCTTCACTCTTGTCCATACTTCTTCCCCTTTTTTGCTCTTTCCTTCGAAAATTGTTCTATTTCTTTCCTTCCAAATATCCCACATCAGGAATCCTGGGAAAAGGTCCCATATTTGATTTAAAATTGGTTTTTTGAATGGCTGATGTTGCCATTCTACTATTGAATTGATAGGGTCTCCTCTACATATGCTTGTTCTTTGAAACATTATTTCCCATTTCTCTCAGAGTCCTGCTCTGAATTCACAGCTATATAGTAGGTGATATATTGTCTCCCCTTCCTTATTGTACAAAAAACACCATGATGGTCCTACAAACCCCCTTTTTATTAAATTCTCCCATGTCAAAATTCTTCAGCGAATTACCAACCATATGAATCGCGTGAACTTTGGCCACATTTTCACTTTCCTTAATTTACCCCACTTTGAATCCTGTGGAAGGTGGTTGTACCCTTCTTGCAAAATAATGGCTTCTTTCATGTTGAATGTTCCAGATGAAGAGTATCCCCACCTTAGTTTATCCCTTCCTTCTTGCACCTTGATTTTCCTTTCTTGAAAGATGTCCTAGAGTTCTTGTACATTTTCGTTATTGCTCCATCACTGCCGCCATCTGATTTCTTTCCATATTTGAAAATATCCATTTGAGTTCTTGAGCTCCTAGATATCCCAAACCTTGACAAAATTAGATATTTCCATAATCTCTTGCAGTTCTGGGAGATTGGTTGATTTAGACAGCTTTTGGAATTGTCACTGGAGTCCATAGAGAATTTTGCTTCTTGTCCATCACGTATTTCCTAGAAGACATGATTTTTAATTAACTCTTGGTTTCATTATGCTTCTCTCCAGATATGTGATCCCTTCTTATATTCACCGTATCAAATTAATTTTCCTTTTTCCCATTATTTTGTATAATTCTCATGCCACATCTTTTCCCAAGGTTCCATTGTTTAACTAACCCAATGCCACCATATTTTGGCACTTAAAAATTCGTTGCTTGTCTCCAGACCTCTTATCCCTAAGCCTACAATTTATTTGGGGTGAAGACATTTTCCAACCAATCAAAGCCCATTTTTGTCGTTCTTTCGATCCTCCCCATAGGAAATAACTTTGTATACTTATTTTTTTCAAGACCACTTTTGGTGCTCCCAGAATTGAGAGTAGATACAAAGGTAGATCTTCTAAGACTTCCTTTACCGTTGTTAGTCTCCCCAGAAAGTTCAAAGATATCACGTATAGTTGGACAACTTATCCTTCATTTTGTCCAGCAGTTCTTTCCATGATATGTTTTTTATCGTTAACTCCGATAACGAAACTGCTAGATATTTTGAAGGGAACATTCCTCATTGAAATTCTAAAATTATGAGAATATTTCTTTGGGTTATCACTGGGGTGTTGAGAAAAAATACATGTGATTTATCTTTGTTTATCTCCAGCCCGCTCATCTTCAAGAAATTCTCAAGTACCTGCTTAATAACTTTAGCCTATTGAACTGAAGATGAGCCCATTAGAATTGTGTCTTCCACAAATTTCCGATGAGACTAGACTTGCTCCTCCTCATGTAGGAATAGTCCTTTGATCGAATTGTCTCTCACTCTTGCTTTGATGGTGCATCCTAATCCTTCCTCCATTAAAACAAATAAGAAGGGGGATAAGGGGTCACCTTATCAGATTCCTATTGAGGATTTGAAGGTCACTACGGGTGTTCCATTTACCAAAATAGAGAATAAAGATGAGGATGAGAGCTTTAATATCCACTTAACCCACTTCTCATGAAACCCAAAGGCCAACATCATTATTTCCATATAATACCAACTTAGTTTTTCATAAGCCTTTGAAAAATCTAGTTTAATAAGCATACATGGTTTCTTCTTCACCTTTAGATAATGAATGAACTCATCCATGGGGAGGATTCTATCGAGGATTTGTATTCCTTCCACAAAACCTTCCCGTTCAAAGGAGATGATTAAAGGCATCAATAATTTCATCCTGTTCACTATTACTCTTAACTATTACTCTTACACATATGCATATATATTTATTATTCCATTAGTACGTATTTGAAATGCTTAGGTACACTTTGCCACCCATTTAAGCTACTCACAATATAGGAATTCAATGTATTTGAAAGACAATTTATATACCCAAGAGTAATTATATTAAAAATAACATTGATTCTTACAACATGTACAATAGGGATATTAACTTTAGAGAATTCTTTTTGACATAATACCATATGTAAACAATTTTGCAATTCCTATGAATTACCACTAGGACTTTTACATATAAACGCATGCACTACAAGTATGAACATGACCAATAAACATTCTATATTTACTATACACATTGACCAATAAACATTCTATATTTACTATACACATGTCTTATCTAAACTTTATGTTAGCTTCACTTAATTCATATACTATCCATCATCATTTTAAAATTAATTCTAACATATATCCACTCAAAATTTGACTCAAATTTATATTATTTGAACCTTACTCATATTCCATCATAATACAAGACATTCCTAGTCTTATGCTTCATTTAAGACTTGAAGCAGTTTTCCATCCGTTTATATAAAATGCTATTATACGAAAGATACATGTGTATATGTAACAAAATAAAAGGAGTACTTAGACATATTCTCTACATGACAGCCTTAGACTACTTTCACATTTATCTATATATATATTTGTGATTTTTAAGGGTAGTCTTTAATATTCACCCAACTAGATGAGAAATTTTTCAGCCTCGAGTTGTTCGTTAAGGGTTAATAATCCCAAGGAATGCAACGATTATCAAGGAATAAATAAACACACATTCGATACACCGATTTGGGTCAATCATAGCAATCATTGATTAAATGTCCATATCATGGTGGCTATGTAAAGGATATGAGTATTGATATAGTCACCAACAATAATAAATAAACAACTTCGTAGTGTGAAAATTCTCACAGCAGATCTAAGAGTTGATGTATATCTCACAATGAAAGAATTTAGGAATAAGATTAAGAGTGAATAATGCAGTAAGAGAGCAACAAAATAATATAGTAGAACTTAGAAGCAAAATAACTTCACACACACTAATTCATTAATCACAAATAGACAAATAAATAAGACAATGCATGAGGATTTGAATGCCAAGGTGGCAATTCGAATTAGCCTTAATGGAGTGATCAAAAGATCACTGAAGTGTCATCGAAGCACAACTAGAAGTCTTCATCATCATCAGTGGAGTCATCAATGCTTAAGTAACTGTCAACCATCAGTCAAACCGAGTCTAACTGAGTGTGGTAGGTGTAATTGAGTGTAACTGGCACTAACTGAATGAAGGAGGCTCAATGGAGGACGCATGAGGAGCTAACTGGAGTCAGAATGGGCATTCTAGTCTCACTAGCAGTCCTTTGGAGTGATACAGTCAGTTGAGAGTCAGAATTTCCTTAAATCAAGGAAGGAATTAAAGATAACTGAAGTGCAACTCAGTGGTAGGTGAGATAGGGCGAGTGGCTTCCTTAAATCAAGGAGGAAGGACGCACTAAGCTCTAGGAGGGCTAAAACTGATCTAAAAGAAGCTACTGGGGCTAGCTAATTGAGGGCTAGGTGTTGGGACTGATGACTGGGATGCATGCAATTGCATGCATGCAAGACTAAAAATGCAAATGATGAAAATGCTGGTAGGACTAGGATGGAGTATAGGAATATCCTTACACCCCCCCTTAATCCATCCTGGGCCCTGGTAACTTATACCAAAGGTCACCCAATATAATGAATAGTAATAATAGTCAATAAACCGAGGAAATGGGGAAAACCTCATGGAAAAATACCCCCCCTCAAAATAGACTGTAAGGCACACACAAAAAATAAATGCTCCAAACTCAAGCAGGTGTGATGCTTGGTCATATGTCTGGAGGTATCTTCTTCTTGGGAAGAAGTGGATCATGCTCAGAAAGCATGTGCTTGTACTTGCTCTTTAGATCGAATGTGATGAGAACAAATCCAAAAGTATGAGGATGATCCTTGAACCTGTGATTCGAATCAGTTGAGGTAGGATCAAATATATGAATGTGCAGATAGTCTTTTGTATTCTCCTTCGAACCATCATGGGTGAGATTATGTCAAATATCAGTGATTGCTTGGAATCCAAATCAAATCCAAGACTTGAATCATGGTTGCTTAAGATCTCCTTTGAACCATTTGAGGTGAGATCTAAACCAATAAATGCATGAGAAATTATCCCAAGCGAATGGAAATGGCCATCATCTTCAATAACCTTCTGAAAGCATGAAATAATGATCATATAGTAGTACATAAGAGGTGAATGATAAAGGAGAGCAAATGCATTACCTCCAATGGTTGATTTAACCTCCGAAACTTTCATGAGATCATGATGCAAACCAACAGACTCTGGTGCAAGAGAAGATTTATGAACCTCTACAATATCTAGAGTGAGAGATGGCACATAATTCGAAATATAATAAATTTGGAGCATGAGTGTAGAATATGCAAGTTCTTCTTCTTTGTGGCTAACTTCAATATGAGATATGTTTGATACTGATTCATGATCAATGAGATCATCAAGAAGGGCGAATGCAACAGTGGACATGCTCTCGAAAGGGTTTGGACCAATCCCTTCATTCTATCTACCAAATCTTTCATCCAGATGGGCCCATATCTCTTTTGGAGATTCAACATCAAGGGAGTGGATTTCCATGCACTGATACATAGCATACCACATGGGTGCAAGGGCTCTTTCACCTTCATTTAACCAGTCATTTCTTCTTCAGAGGATTCGAACTCTCTTTCAAAACAATAATCAAAGAGATCATGGCTCTTCAAATATGCTATCATTTTTTGTTTCCATTCAACATAATTGAATATAGAAAGAGGAGGAATTCCTTCTAAATACATGGAAGCTGTAGAAGACCTGCAAAAACAATAGAAAATATCTGCAACTGCTACTGCTGCAAAAGTGCAGAAACTGCTACACTCGATATCTGGATAATAACTTGCAAAAAACTCTCAGGAATGGAGATAAACAATACTCTCAACATGCTCTGATACCATGTGAAAATCCTCACAGCATATCTAAGAGCTGATGTATATCTCACAATGAAATAATTTAGGAATAAGATTAACAGTGAATAATGCAGTAAGAGAGCAACAAAATAATACAGTAGAACTCGGATAGAAGCAAAATAACTTCACACACACTAATTCATTAATCACAAATGGACAAATAAATAATACAATGCATGAGGATTCGAATGCCAAGGTGGAAATTCGAATTAGCCTTCATGGAGTGATCAAAAGATCACCAGAGTGTCATCGAAGCACAACTAGAAGTCTTCATCATCATAAGTGGAGTCATCAATGCTCAAGTAACTGTCAACCATCAGTCAAACTGAGTCTAACTGAGTGTAGTAAGTGTAATTAAGTGTAACTGGCACTAAATGAATGAAGGAGGCTCAGTGGAGGGCGCATAAGAAGCTAACTGGAGTCAGAATGGGAAGTCTAGTCTCACTGGAGGTCCATTGGAGTGATACAGTCAGTTGAGAGTTAGTCTTTCCTTAAATCAAGGAAGGAACTAAAGATAACTGAAGTGCAACTGAGTGGTAGGTGAGGGAGGGCATGTGGCTTCCTTAAATCAAGGATGAAGGGTGCACTAAGCTCTAGGATGGCTAAAAATGATCTGAAAGAAGCTTTCGAGGCTAGCTAATTGATGGCTAGGTGTTGGGACTGATGACTGGGATGCATGCAATTGCATGCATGCTGCATGTAGAAATGCATGCAAGAATGAAAATGCTGGTAGGACTAGGATGGAGTATAGGAATATCCTAACACATAGGATAACACCCACCATCAACATTGAGTTCCACTGACAGAGACATTAGTGTGACAAGTGGTGGATCTAATTTGTTACCCAATATGGCACCGAGGCAAAGACAAAAACTAACAATTACATAAAAATGTGCGGGACAATTAACCAAATCTAACTCAAATTAGAACTACCTTGGGTTCCAACCGACATACAAATAGTATGGCTAGTTTAGACCACCACCATAGTTCCATTACGATAAACACTTAGATCAGCTCTAGCAAATATTTCCTAATAAATCTCATAAGATCTGACATAAAGGAAGCATCAACCACGATCCACTACAAGATCGGTTTTGATCTCTAAGTCTGGTAGTTATTCAAGCACATAGTTAATTTGTGCTAGTCACTAGTTCATTTGATTCCCACGATTTTAGATGTCAACAATAGAGATGTATAGTAAAGTAGTTAGCCGATTTTTAAAGGATAAAATAAGTTTCAGAAAGACAACAAAATCTATTATAATCGATCGAAAGCTCTATTTCTAGCATAACGCTTGACATTTTACAATCCAATAGAAAAGGGTTCAATCGATACACGAGTCACACAGAGATGTTTGTGAATGGGATTTCCACAAGATTTGACTAACCACGACAAACATATGTCTCCGATTTACGCAGAGTTTATTCACGATTCAATTGCATATACGAATGTGTAATCGATTTACACAAAGGCTATTTATGTGTTGGTTGCCACAGTGAAAACAATTTACACATGGTTTTAAATAAAATCAAATACAGATTTTGTGGGATGGATCTACAAAAATTTGATTTAATCGAATGTAGAGATTTTCCCAATATTATAAACAGTGTTAGATTTGATCGAATGAAACGCTTTTCCAAATAAAATATACAGAATAATGCAAATGTCTTTATAAATAATTACACAGAGTTTACAATGAAATCAAACACAGAATTTATAATGGACATTAATCCATCCACATGCAAACGTATTCCTTATGGGAAATGACACAGGTTTTAATGCCTTCACAGGGTTTTTGAAACTAACCTTTTATTAACACATATCGAATCCCTCTCAAGCATAAGATATTTAAAATATAATAATAAAAAATCATAACCTATATATAAAGGATAGAGATTTATTCTTTGTACTTTTTCACAATTCAGTTAAAGCTCTGATTATATTATATACATTGTAACATAATCTTAATTTAGCTCCAATAGTTATTGCACTTATAAAATCTATCATAACCGCCATGAATTTTCATATATATATATATATATATATATACTAAGACATTATACAACAATTAATACCAAGAAAACATTGTGAAAATTACAATTGCGATTTCATAAATAATTCGGAATAATGCCGGTGGGATCCACATATTTTAAGAAGGAAAATAACAGTAACATAATTTTTGTCATTGATAAATAATAACCACAAATTTTGACAGAAATACACTTACTTGAATGAATGGATATGACTAATTAAAGAATTAGTTCCTTCCAACCATAGAAGAGAGTAGCACCACCGCTAGCTCAACTCCACTCCCGAGTGGATCACCACCATGCAAAACAGAACTAGCAAGCAAAGCATGCACACAACAGTCTCTTAGAGTTTGTAACAAGCTCAATGATGGAATTACAAATCTAGAGAAATATTCAATAGTCATGCACCTATCGAAATCATTTATCCATGCAAAACACAATGTCCTGTGCTATCTTAGTGCAACAATTTATAGTTTTTGCCCAGGTCTTGTGCCATCCCAATCAAATCTCAATCAATCCTTCTATCCTTATGATTTAGGATCTTGTCTGGTAGTTGAGCTTTTAGATTGGATTTGATTGGTAAATTCTTTCTTGTTTTCTCTCCACTTGTTCTTTGTCTCATGGTGGTGTCCCCTCATTTAACTGGGTTCTCCAAGTGTCTTTTTCCTTTATTAATAATAAAAATAATAATTGTTGTGCAAAGCATTACTCACACCTCTTGTGATTATTTTTTTAGTTTTTAAATAACTCTTACAAAAAAAATTGCTTTGAAAATATTTTCACAAATATTAAATGAAAAATAAAACTAATAATGTCTTGGGGTTGTCACATTTCTCCTACCATTATTCTTAACACCGTCCTCGGTGTTCTTTTATTCATATCTCTCTTTTTCACTCTGGAACATGGAAGGATATGCCTCTCGCATTTTATCCTCCATTTCCCATTTCGCCTCTTCAGCGAGGAAGTGCTTCCATTGCACTTTTATTTGAGCGATGACTCGATTCCGTATCACAAGTTCCTTCCTTTCAATGATGCAAAAAGGCTATGTATGGAACTCTCCCTCAGGTTCTACCTGTGAAATTCAGTTCACACCAAGATCTAATCAAGAAATTACACACTCTCACAAAGATCTCACACAACTAGTAAAAGAACTCAGAAAATTACTCACAATAGATACAAACTGTATTAACTCTCATGAATAAAATGCATCAGCCAACCTTTGGAAAGTAATAGGCTGTCAATATATAACATTACCATAGATTTTCAAATGGCTAAATATTCCATTTGAATCATCATATCATTAGACTTACTAAAATTATGCAAATCCCCCCTAGGTGGCAAGTGTGTTCTCCAAGTCACTCCAAAGGCTCGCGAATTTCTGAATTAGTGACATGTAGCTGATGTGTGATGAAAATAAACTCCAAATCCCAAAAATGGAAAGAAGAAACATCATATGGGATGTGTGGTGCCAAAGACAAGTTTCCCTCGTTGACTAGCTTTTCCCCCTATGGTAAAAAGCAGTAAAAATCAGTGGAGCGCCTTTTACCCAGAATCTTATCTAGAATATTTTAGAAATGAGCCCAATTGGTCTAGGAAGCTTGTGGTCCACACCAGGAAGTCTTGTGGTCCACACAATGGCTCAAATGGAAATTATCTAGTCTAATAAATAGGAATTAATCATAAAATGATTAATTAATGCTACCAATGTATTAAATGACATAGATAGGAGGATTTAAATATTCCAACACCCCCCCATAAATCTGAATTTATGTTCTAAATATTAGAAAATAGAAATACTAAGGGCCCAGTAAAAAGACTTGGTCACCCTGTACAATACTATCGGTCCACAAAACAAGGATAGAAGGAAAACCTCATGGGAAAAACCTTCCCTCAAAAAATGGACATATCAAAATTGAAATATTGGTGATAAATCCTTCACTCCACCACATGTTCAACAATCCCAAGTAGTGTTCTAACATAGTTGAATGTCTTCTCAGTAAAATCTTTGGTGATGATATCTGCAGTTTGCTCACCTGTTGGGAAATACTGCAAATCAATGATCTTGTCATGCACTAGTCCTCTGATGTAGTGCATATGTATCTCAATATGCTTGGTCCTCTGTCTCTGTATTGGATCACTTGAGACCCTTATAGCACTCTGGTTGTCACAAAACATGGCAGAAGGAGTACTAAGGCCAATCTCAAACTTTGAAAGAATCCCCTGCAACCACACACACTGAGTAGCAACATTCACTGCACCTCTGTACTTGGCCTCTGCTGAAGATAGTGCAATGGCACCTTGTTTCTTTCTAGACCAACAAACTGGACCACCTCCAAGCATGAATACAAATCTAGATTTGGATTTCCTGTCAAGGCTATCACCAACCCAATCTGAATTAGTGAAGCCATGAAGAAATAGGCTAGAATCTGCAACATAGTGAATCCCATTAGTCTTGGTGCCCTGCACATAGTGCAAAATTCTTTTTGAAGCCCTCCAATGGATCTCATGTGTTTGATCCATGTGACTTGATTCCACACTCACATCATAAGCAAGATCAGGTTGAGTGTGAGTCAGGTATAGCAAGCTGCCTAACTGCTAGAAGGAATGGAGTCTTTGAAGGCTTTCAATCAGCCATATTGAATTTCTTTAATAGATCATATGCATATTTGGACTGAGATACTTGTGTTCCATTCTCTATTTGAGAAATCTCAAGCCCCAAAAACTGCTTAAGAATTCCCAAGTCACTCATGGAAAAAGCTTGATGCAAAGCAGTATTCAATGAAGCTATTTGATCAGTAGAGCTACCTGTGATTAGAAAATCATCAACATACAGAAATATAATCATTATTGAACCATCAATCAACTTCATATAAACATTAGGATCAGATCTGCATCGAACATCAGATTGTGACAAGAGGAAGTTGTCCATTTTGGCATACCAAGCCCTGGGGGCTTGCTTAAGTCTATATAAGGACTTCCTCAACCTGCACACAAAGTTAGTATCTGCTGTTTACCTTTTGGATGCTACATATAAATCTCCTCCTCAATATCCCCATGTAGGAATGCACTCTTGACATCCATATGGTGCACTTCCTAGCGCTTGGATGTAGAAATTGCCAGAACTAGTCTTATTGAATCCTTCTGTGCAACTGGTGAAAAAGTTTCATTGTAGTCAAGGAATTGGACTTGGGAGAAGCCCTTTTCTACCATCCTAGACTTATATTTCACTTCTTTACCATTAGCTACAGATTTTGTTTTGTAGATCCACTTACACCTTACCAATTGTTTGCCTGCAGGGAGCTTGACTAGCTCCCATGTTTCATTCTTCTACAATGACTGAAACTCCTCATCCATGGAATCCTGCCATATTGGGTCATGTGAGGATTCCTCATATGTATGAGGATCATAATCCACCACCATATAAAATTTCTCAGAAAGGTAGGGGTCATTCACATTGAGAGCAGTCTCAAATTGTGATCTAGTCCTCCTTGTGTCCTAAGGATTGCCCACTAGTTGACCTGCTGCTTGCAAAGTATTAGTAGCCCATTTAGGATTTGTTGGTAAATTAGAATCTGAAATAAAATGGTCCTCATCATCAGAAATATCAGAATAAAAAATTTCAATAGGAGCATCACTTACTTCTTCAGGTGGTGGTGAAGATGGTTCTCCAATTTTAGCACACTAAGAGTGCTCTTCTTCAAACTGGACACTTCTTTCTATGAATATTTTTTTAGTGCTCATGTTCAGTAAATTATACCCTTTGGATTCCTCTGAATATCCAACAAAAATACATGGTTGGCTTTGGGGATGCATGGCTCTCCTCTTCTGAAGTGGAATCCTAGCCCAAGCCAATGAGCCAAAAATCCTGAAATGAGAGATATCAGGTTTGTGCCCTGTCCAAGCCTCAAAAGGAGTGATACATTTGAGAGCTTTGTGTGGCACTTTGTTCTAAATATATGTGGAACAATTTATTTCCTCAACCCATATCTTCAGAGACAATGACTTTGCCTCAAGCATACATGTCGCCATCTCCTTAAGAGACCTATTTTTCCTCTTAGCAACCCCATTATGCCGAGGTGTATATGGAACTATGTGTTGTATCTGAATGCCTGAAGAGGCACAAAATTGCTGAAACTCTGATTTCACATATTCACCACCATTATCAGATTTGATAATTTTTATATGCATACCAGACTGGTTCTCAACTGAGGCTTTAAATAGCTTGAACCAACCAAAAACTTTAGATTTTAGCTTGATGAAATAAATCCAACAGTACCTGCTAAAGTCATCTATGAATGTGAGGATGTACTTAGCATGGTTCAAAGACACATGAGGGAATGGACCTGATATGTCAGTGTGAATAAGCTCCAGTGGTGCAGAGGTTCTCTCAGTTTTGGATCTCCCATAATTATGCTTAGGGTGTTTTCCTAAGATGCAAGGTTGAGAGACACCTTTCGAAAATATGATATTGGGCAGCCCCATGACCATTTCTTTCTCATTGAGTTGGGAAATATATTTATAGTTCAGATGGATAAATATTTCATGCCATAATTTACTTGACTCAATGGCATGGTTTAAAAGAGCAGAAGGTGAGGGATATGGCACAAAGTGAGAAAACTTATAGCTTCTAGAACTGTGATCAGCAGTGCCTAATGAACAATTCGACTTCTTGATATTTCAGATATCTCAACATTATTTGGGGTAAAGGTTAATTTCTTGCGAAGCCCTGTGTGGATCATCTGATAGATTGACAATAGGTTTGCATCAAGTCCAGGTACATACAAGACATTATTGAGTGAGCCAAAATTGAGATCTATGCTACCTTTGCCTTTACTAGATGTTTCAAAATTGTCACCCAATACAATATTTGGACCACTGGAAGGGTCAAGTGAAGTGAAAAACTTACTTGTAGACACCATATTTCTTGAATCTCTAGGACAAATAATGAATGAGGTAGGTTTGGATGTGCTTTCCATCAGTGTATGTACTCTCTCCTTGTCATGAAAATTTTGTCCCCCATCCTTCCTCCTTGCACTCTTTGGAAGAGGAATGTTGGATTTCTCCAAGAGCTGAGCCATTTGGTCAATGGTTTTCTTCATGCAAGAGCTTTCATGATGAAATCCCTTTCTGCAATAATTTTACTTTGTCCTCTCATTCTTTTTATTTGGATTCCTCTTGAAATTTGAAGATTCTTCATGAACTTTCTGCTTGTCTTTCGTCTCACCGGTGGGCTTCTTGAAATTGCCTGTCTTCTTCCCTTTCGAACCCTTTGAATCTCCAACATTCAGACATTGGTATTTGTATGGAATTTTAATGGCTCCCATCAAGACCAAATTGTCTTTTTCTTGTGTCAAAGACTCCATGAATTCTGAAAATGTCGGGCTCTTCGAATTTTTAAATGCCTTCCTTATGGAATGGAAGGTTGAGACACAGATTGAGTAGCTGGGGCCAAGTTTTGACAGAATGGACAAGACTAATTTTTCATCTTCTTTGTCAATACCACATTGCTTCAGCTGCAACACAAGTGATTTTAATTTAGAGAAAAAATACTGTAGATTATGGAAATTTTGTGGACTCAATGAAACTAGTTCATTATCCAGTTGGTGACCTCTTAATTCATCGGTCTTTCCAAACAATTCTTGAATTTTCATCCAAACTTCATTGGGAGAGGTAAGACCATAGAGATGGAATAGAAGTTCCCTAGATTTAGTGAGACACAACATCCCATAAGCTTCATCTCTTCGATTATGCCACTTTGATTCCCATCTGCTGAGGTTGGCTCAACTTCAGTTGCCAGAGTCACCCTGTACAGCCCTTTGCTCCTCAATATGATCTCCATCTGTGCATTCCAGTCAAAATAATTGAATGGAGTGAGGATGATATGCTGTGACTAATCCATGGAATCTTTGAAATTAATTTTGGAATGATTTGGGTGTGCCCAAAGCTTGCTTACTGCGCCTTCTTTATGATAGAATGCGCCTTGTGGATGAATTACTGCGCCCTCCTTGAGACTGGTTGGATCCTACAAGAAAATAGAAGGATAAAGGAATAGATTGATAGCTCTGATAACATGTTCAATTCAGTTCACACCAAGATTTGATCAATAAATTATACACTCTCACAAATATCTCACCCAACTAGTCAAAGAACTCAGAAAATTACTCACAATAGATACAAACTGTATTAACTCATGAATAAAATACATCAGACAACCTTTGGAAAGTAATAGGATGTAAATATATATCATTACGAAATATATTAGAATGGATCAATATTCCATTTGAATCATCATATCATCAGACTTACAAAAATTATGCAAATCCCCCCTAGGTGGCAAGTGTGTTCTCCAAGTCACTCCAAAGGCTCACGAATTTCTGAACTAGTGACCTGTAGCTTATGTGTGATGAAAAAAAATGCCAATTACCAAAAATGGAAAGAATAAACATCATAGAGGATGTGTGGTCCCAAAGACAAGTTTCCCTAGTTGACTAGCTTTTCCCCCTAGGGTTAAAAATAAATAAAAATCAGTGGAGCGCCTTTTACCCAGAATCTTATCCAGAATATTTTATAAATGCGGCCAATTGGTCTTGGAAGCTTGTGGTCAACATCAGGAAGTCTTGTGGTCCCCCCAAAGTTTCCTTGTTGTCCAGGCAATGGCTCAAATGGAAATTATCTAGTCTAATACATAGGAATTAATCATAAAATGATTAATTAATGCTACCAATGTATTAAATGACATAGATAGGAGGATTTAAATATTCCAACACTACCTGAATCATATTCGAATCAATTACATGAGTAGCATCATGAACATATATTTTTAACAAAGAAACATGAAATACATTATATACTTTTATAGTAGGGGGGAGTGCAAGTTGATAGGTTACCAACCCTATCTTAGCTAACACTCCAAAAGTCCACAATACCTAGGTTCCAGATTGGAAAACCTTCCCAAGCTCAGGGTACTCTTCTTTGGTTTTACCTTTAGATACACATGATCTCCAACATTGAACTCTTTTGGATTTCTTTTTAGATCCGCATAACTTTTTTGTTGATCTTGAGCAACTTTTGAATTTTGTTGCAATTCTTTGACAAATTGTTCCTTTTCCTTCAACATGTCAGGTCCTAAAACAATCCTATAAATATGGTTACCTGATGACACAACTGAGTGTGTCATTTTCAACCTTACAATACTTCAAATGGAATCATTTTTAAGGAATCTTGATATCCATTATTATAGGAAAATTCTACTAAATGTAAATATTCCACCCATTTACCTGGTTTATCCATTACATACATCTGCAACATATATTCTAACACTTGATTAGTTCTTTCAGTTTTCCCATCTGTTTGAGGATGGTAAGAAGTACTGAAATTCAATTAAGTATCTAAACCTTTAAAGACAGACTTCCAAAAATTACTTGTAAATTTTGCATCTCTATAAAAAATCAGAACTTTCGGAATACCATGCAAACAGAAAATCTCTTTCATAAAAATATCAGCTTTGTTTATTGCTTTAAAGGTAGATTTCACATGTATGAAAAGGGTAGATTTACTCAATTTATCAATTACTACCATTATTGAGTCATGTTGTTTAGTAGTTTTAGGTAATCTTGTTATAAAGTCCACACTTATTATCTACCATTTCCGTTATGGAATAGGAAATATTTGAAGTAACCCAACATGATGTTGATGTTATGTTTTTAAGTGTTTGCATTCAATACATCTAGCTAGGTAATCTGCATCATCATTCTTCATGTTAGGCCAATAATAACTTCTTCTTAACTTTGTTATCATCTTTTGATATCGCAGATGTCCAGAATATGGTTTCTTATGTAACTCATTCAAGATTAATTTCTTAAATTCTTGAGAATTTGGTCTATATAATCTATTTTTATAGACTAACAAGTCTTCTGAGCTTATAGAGTAAAATGATGATTCACTTCCATTAATATATTTTTCCAATTGTTCTTTAATTTTTAAGTATTCTTCTTAATTTTTAGTTGCATCTTTTATTAAATCTTCAATATTTGTCTTATAAATACTAAAAGAAGGTGAACAATGTGGAATGGAATTCCTACTCAAGGCATCTGCCACTTTGTTTTCTTTACCTTTAATATGTTTAATTTCAAAATCATACTCTCTCAAGAAGGCTAGCCACCTTTCTTGGAGAGATTTTAAACTTTTTTGATCGAATAAGTATTTTAAACTTATGTTATCAAACATTAAAGTAAATTTTCTTCCAATTAAGTAATGTCTCCACATTCTTAAAGCATGTGTTATAGCAGTTAATTCCAAGTCATGTGTTGCATAGTTCCGTTTCTTGTTCTTTAAGTTTTCTTGACTAATAGCTTATTACATAATAATCAAAGAGATTTCCATGCACTGATACATAGCATACCACATGGGTGCAAGGGCTCTTTCACCTTCATTTAACCAGTCATTTCTTCTTCAGAGGATTCGAACTCTCTTTCAAAACAATAATCAAAGAGATCATGGCTCTTCAAATATGCTATCATTTTTTGTTTCCATTCAACATAATTGAATATAGAAAGAGGAGGAATTCCTTCTAAATACATGGAAGCTGTAGAAGACCTGCAAAAACAATAGAAAATATCTGCATGTAAATTTTCTTCCAATTAAGTAATGTCTCCACATTCTTAAAGCATGTGTTATAGCAGTTAATTCCAAGTCATGTGTTGCATAGTTCCGTTTCTTGTTCTTTAAGTTTGCTTGACTAATAGATTATTACATAATAATCAAAGAGATTTCCATGCACTGATACATAGCATACCACATGCGTGCAAGGGCTCTTTCACCTTCATTTAACCAGTCATTTCTTCTTCAGAGGATTCGAACTCTCTTTCAAAACAATAATCAAAGAGATCATGGCTCTTCAAATATGCTATCATTTTTTGTTTCCATTCAACATAATTGAATATAGAAAGAGGAGGAATTCCTTCTAAATACATGGAAGCTGTAGAAGACGTGCAAAAACAATAGAAAATATCTGCAACTGCTACTGCTGCAAAAGTGCAGAAACTGCGACACTCGATATCAAACTTTTTTGATCGAATAAGTATTTTAAACTTATGTTATCAAACATTAAAGTAAATTTTCTTCCAATTAAGTAATGTCTCCACATTCTTAAAGCATGTGTTATAGCAGTTAATTCCAAGTCATGTGTTGCATAGTTCCGTTTCTTGTTCTTTAAGTTTTCTTGACTAATAGCTTATTACATAATAATCAAAGAGATTTCCATGCACTGATACATAGCATACCACATGGGTGCAAGGGCTCTTTCACCTTCATTTAACCAGTCATTTCTTCTTCAGAGGATTCGAACTCTCTTTCAAAACAATAATCAAAGAGATCATGGCTCTTCAAATATGCTATCATTTTTTGTTTCCATTCAACATAATTGAATATAGAAAGAGGAGGAATTCCTTCTAAATACATGGAAGCTGTAGAAGACCTGCAAAAACAATAGAAAATATCTGCAGAGATCATGGCTCTTATTATTGTTTTGTTTCCAATTGTTCTTTAATTTTTAAGTATTCTTCTTAATTTTTAGTTGCATCTTTTATTAAATCTTCAATATTTGTCTTATAAATACTAAAAGAAGGTGAACAATGTGGAATGGCATTCCTACTCAAGGCATCTGCCACTTTGTTTTCTTTACCTTTAACATGTTTAATTTCAAAATCATACTCTCTCAAGAAGGCTAGCCACCTTTCTTGGAGAGATTTTAAACTTTTTTGATCGAATAAGTATTTTAAACTTATGTTATCAAACATTAAAGTAAATTTTCTTCCAATTAAGTAATGTCTCCACATTCTTAAAGCATGTGTTATAGCAGTTAATTCCAAGTCATGTGTTGCATAGTTCCATTTCTTGTTCTTTAAGTTTTCTTGACTAATAGCTTATTACATAATAATCAAAGAGATTTCCATGCACTGATACATAGCATACCACATGGGTGCAAGGGCTCTTTCACCTTCATTTAACCACTCATTTCTTCTTCAGAGGATTCGAACTCTCTTTCAAAACAATAATCAAAGAGATCATGGCTCTTCAAATATGCTATCATTTTTTGTTTCCATTCAACATAATTGAATATAGAAAGAGGAGGAATTCCTTCTAAATACATGGAAGCTGTAGAAGACCTGCAAAAACAATAGAAAATATCTGCAGAGATCATGGCTCTTATTATTGTTTTGTTTCCAATTGTTCTTTAATTGAAAATATCTGCAGAGATTTTAAACTTATGTTATCAAACATTAAGTATTTTAAACTTTTTTGATCGAATAAGTATTTTAAACTTATGTTATCAAACATTAAAGTAAATTTTCTTCCAATTAAGTAATGTCTCCACATTCTTAAAGCATGTGTTAGAGCAGTTAATTCCAAGTCATGTGTTGCATAGTTCCGTTTCTTGTTCTTTAAGTTTTCTTGACTAATAGCTTATTACATAATAATCAAAGAGATTTCCATGCACTGATACATAGCATACCACATGGGTGCAAGGGCTCTTTCACCTTCATTTAACCAGTCATTTCTTCTTCAGAGGATTCGAACTCTCTTTCAAAACAATAATCAAAGAGATCATGGCTCTTCAAATATGCTATCATTTTTTGTTTCCATTCAACATAATTGAATATAGAAAGAGGAGGAATTCCTTCTAAATACATGGAAGCTGTAGAAGACCTGCAAAAACAATAGAAAATATCTGCAGAGATCATGGCTCTTATTATTGTTTTGTTTCCAATTGTTCTTTAATTGAAAATATCTGCAGAGATCATGGATTCGAACTCTCTTTCAAAACAATAATCAAAGAGATCATGGCTAGCCACCTTTCTTGGAGAGATCATGGCTAGCCACTTTGTTTTCTTTACCTTTAATATGTTTAATTTCAAAATCATACTCTCTCAAGAAGGCTAGCCACCTTTCTTGGAGAGATTTTAAACTTTTTTGATCGAATAAGTATTTTAAACTTATGTGATCAAACATTAAAGTAAATTTTCACCTTCATTTAACCAGTCATTTCTTCTTCAGAGATTTTAAACTTTTTTGATCGAATAAGTATTTTAAACTTATGTTATCAAACATTAAAGTAAATTTTCTTCCAATTAAGTAATGTCTCCACATTCTTAAAGCATGTGTTATAGCAGTTAATTCCAAGTCATGTGTTGCATAGTTCCGTTTCTTGTTCTTTAAGTTTTCTTGACTAATAGCTTATTACATAATAATCAAAGAGATTTCCATGCACTGATACATAGCATACCACATGGGTGCAAGGGCTCTTTCACCTTCATTTAACCAGTCATTTCTTCTTCAGAGGATTCGAACTCTCTTTCAAAACAATAATCAAAGAGATCATGGCTCTTCAAATATGCTATCATTTTTTGTTTCCATTCAACATAATTGAATATAGAAAGAGGAGGAATTCCTTCCAAATACATGGAAGCTGTAGAAGACCTGCAAAAACAATAGAAAATATCTGCAGAGATCATGGCTCTTCAAATATGCTATCATTTTTTGATCGAATAAGTATTTTAAACTTATGTTATCAAACATTAAAGTAAATTTTCACCTTCATTTAACCAGTCATTTCTTCTTCAGAGATTTTAAACTTTTTTGATCGAATAAGTATTTTAAACTTATGTTATCAAACATTAAAGTAAATTTTCACCTTCATTTAACCAGTCATTTCTTCTTCAGAGATTTTAAACTTTTTTGATCGAATAAGTATTTTAAACTTATGTTATCAAACATTAAAGTAAATTTTCTTCCAATTAAGTAATGTCTCCACATTCTTAAAGCATGTGTTATAGCAGTTAATTCCAAGTCATGTGTTGCATAGTTCCGTTTCTTGTTCTTTAAGTTTTCTTGACTAATAGCTTATTACATAATAATCAAAGAGATTTCCATGCACTGATACATAGCATACCACATGGGTGCAAGGGCTCTTTCACCTTCATTTAACCAGTCATTTCTTCTTCAGAGGATTCGAACTCTCTTTCAAAACAATAATCAAAGAGATCATGGCTCTTCAAATATGCTATCCTTTTTTGTTTCCATTCAACATAATTGAATATAGAAAGAGGAGGAATTCCTTCTAAATACATGGAAGCTGTAGAAGACCTGCAAAAACAATAGAAAATATCTGCAACTGCTACTGCTGCAAAAGTGCAGAAACTGCTACACTCGATATCAAACTTTTTTGATCGAATAAGTATTTTAAACTTATGTTATCAAACATTAAAGTAAATTTTCTTCCAATTAAGTAATGTCTCCACATTCTTAAAGCATGTGTTATAGCAGTTAATTCCAAGTCATGTGTTGCATAGTTCCGTTTCTTGTTCTTTAAGTTTTCTTGACTAATAGCTTATTACATAATAATCAAAGAGATTTCCATGCACTGATACATAGCATACCACATGGGTGCAAGGGCTCTTTCACCTTCATTTAACCAGTCATTTCTTCTTCAGAGGATTCGAACTCTCTTTCAAAACAATAATCAAAGAGATCATGGCTCTTCAAATATGCTATCATTTTTTGTTTCCATTCAACATAATTGAATATAGAAAGAGGAGGAATTCCTTCTAAATACATGGAAGCTGTAGAAGACCTGCAAAAACAATAGAAAATATCTGCATGTAAATTTTCTTCCAATTAAGTAATGTCTCCACATTCTTAAAGCATGTGTTATAGCAGTTAATTCCAAGTCATGTGTTGCATAGTTCCGTTTCTTGTTCTTTAAGTTTTCTTGACTAATAGCTTATTACATAATAATCAAAGAGATTTCCATGCACTGATACATAGCATACCACATGGGTGCAAGGGCTCTTTCACCTTCATTTAACTAGTCGTTTCTTCTTCAGAGGATTCGAACTCTCTTTCAAAACAATAATCAAAGAGATCATGGCTCTTCAAATATGCTATCATTTTTTGTTTCCATTCAACATAATTGAATATAGAAAGAGGAGGAATTCCTTCTAAATACATGGAAGCTGTAGAAGACCTGCAAAAACAATAGAAAATATCTGCATGTAAATTTTCTTCCAATTAAGTAATGTCTCCACATTCTTAAAGCATGTTTTATAGCAGTTAATTCCAAGTCATGTGTTGCATAGTTCCGTTTCTTGTTCTTTAAGTTTTCTTGACTAATAGCTTATTACATAATAATCAAAGAGATTTCCATGCACTGATACATAGCATACCACATGGGTGCAAGGGCTCTTTCACCTTCATTTAACCAGTCATTTCTTCTTCAGAGGATTCGAACTCTCTTTCAAAACAATAATCAAAGAGATCATGGCTCTTCAAATATGCTATCATTTTTTGTTTCCATTCAACATAATTGAATATAGAAAGAGGAGGAATTCCTTCTAAATACATTGAAGCTGTAGAAGACCTGCAAAAACAATAGAAAATAGCTTAGTAAATTTTCTTCCAATTAAGTAATGTCTCCACATTCTTAAAGCATGTGTTATAGCAGTTAATTCCAAGTCATGTGTTGCATAGTTCCGTTTCTTGTTCTTTAAGTTTTCTTGACTAATAGCTTATTACATAATAATCAAAGAGATTTCCATGCACTGATACATAGCATACCACATGGGTGCAAGGGCTCTTTCACCTTCATTTAACCAGTCATTTCTTCTTCAGAGGATTCGAACTCTCTTTCAAAACAATAATCAAAGAGATCATGGCTCTTCAAATATGCTATCATTTTTTGTTTCCATTCAACATAATTGAATATAGAAAGAGGAGGAATTCCTTCTAAATACATGGAAGCTATAGAAGACCTGCAAAAACAATAGAAAATATCTGCAACTGCTACTGCTGCAAAAGTGCAGAAACTGCTACACTCGATATCTGGATAATAACTTGCAAAAAACTCTCAGGAATGGAGATAAACAATACTCTCAACATGCTCTGATACCATGTGAAAATCCTCACAGCATATCTAAGAGCTGATGTATATCTCACAATGAAATAATTTAGGAATAAGATTAACAGTGAATAATGCAGTAAGAGAGCAACAAAATAATACAGTAGAACTCGGATAGAAGCAAAATAACTTCACACACACTAATTCATTAATCACAAATGGACAAATAAATAATACAATGCATGAGGATTCGAATGCCAAGGTGGAAATTCGAATTAGCCTTCATGGAGTGATCAAAAGATCACCAGAGTGTCATCGAAGCACAACTAGAAGTCTTCATCATCATAAGTGGAGTCATCAATGCTCAAGTAACTGTCAACCATCAGTCAAACTGAGTCTAACTGAGTGTGGTAAGTGTAATTAAGTGTAACTGGCACTAAATGAATGAAGGAGGCTCAGTGGAGGGTGCATAAGAAGCTAACTGGAGTCAGAATGGGAAGTCTAGTCTCACTGGAGGTCCATTGGAGTGATACAGTCAGTTGAGAGTTAGTCTTTCCTTAAATCAAGGAAGGAACTAAAGATAACTGAAGTGCAACTGAGTGGTAGGTGAGGGAGGGCATGTGGCTTCCTTAAATCAAGGATGAAGGGTGCACTAAGCTCTAGGATGGCTAAAAATGATCTGAAAGAAGCTTTCGAGGCTAGCTAATTGAGGGCTAGGTGTTGGGACTGATGACTGGGATGCATGCAATTGCATGCATGCTGTATGTAGAAATGCATGCAAGAATGAAAATGCAAATGATGAAAATGCTGGTAGGACTAGGATGGAGTATAGGAATATCCTAACACATAGGATAACACCCACCATCAACATTGAGTTCCACTGACAGAGACATTAGTGTGACAAGTGGTGGATCTAATTTGTTACCCAATATGGCACCGAGGCAAAGACAAAAACTAACAATTACATAAAAATGTGCGGGACAATTAACCAAATCTAACTCAAATTAGAACTACCTTGGGTTCCAACCGACATACAAATAGTATGGCTAGTTTAGACCACCACCATAGTTCCATTACGATAAACACTTAGATCAGCTCTAGCAAATATTTCCTAATAAATCTCATAAGATCTGACATAAAGGAAGCATCAACCACGATCCACTACAAGATCAGTTTTGATCTCTAAGTCTGGTAGTTATTCAAGCACATAGTTAATTTGTGCTAGTCGCTAGTTCATTTGATTCCCACGATTTTAGATGTCAACAATAGAGATGTATAGTAAAGTAGTTAGCCGATTTTTAAAGGATAAAATAAGTTTCAGAAAGACAACAAAATCTATTATAATCGATCGAAAGCTCTATTTCTAGCATAACGCTTGACATTTTACAATCCAATAGAAAAGGGTTCAATCGATACACGAGTCACACAGAGATGTTTGTGAATGGGATTTCCACAAGATTTGACTAACCACGACAAACATATGTCTCCGATTTACGCAGAGTTTATTCACGATTCAATTGCGTATAGGAATGTGTAATCGATTTACACAAAGGCTATTTATGTGTTGGTTGCCACAGTGAAAACAATTTACACATGGTTTTAAATAAAATCAAATACAGAGTTTGTGGGATGGATCTACAAAAATTTGATTTAATCGAATGTAGAGATTTTCCCAATATTATAAACAGTGTTAGATTTGATCGAATGAAATGCTTTTCCAAATAAAATATACAGAATAATGCAAATGTCTTTATAAATAATTACACAGAGTTTACAATGAAATCAAACACAGAATTTATAATGGACATTAATCCATCCACATGCAAACGTATTCCTTATGGGAAATGACACAGGTTTTAATGCCTTCACAGGGTTTTTGAAACTAACCTTTTATTAACACATATCGAATCCCTCTCAAGCATAAGATATTTAAAATATAATAATAAAATATCATAACCTATATATAAAGGATAGAGATTTATTCTTTGTACTTTTTCACAATTCAGTTAAAGCTCTGATTATATTATATACATTGTAACATAATCTTAATTTAGCTCCAATAGTTATTGCACTTATAAAATCTATCATAACCGCCATGATTTTTCATATATATATATATATATATATATATATATATACTAAGACATTATACAACAATTAATACCAAGAAAACATTGTGAAAATTACAATTGCGATTTCATAAATAATTCGGAATAATGCCGGTGGGATCCACATATTTTAAGAAGGAAAATAACAGTAACATAATTTTTGTCATTGATAAATAATAACCACAAAATTTAACAGAAATACACTTACTTGAATGAATGGATATGACTAATTAAAGAATTAGTTCCTTCCAACCATAGAAGAGAGTAGCACCACCGCTAGCTCAACTCCACTCCCGAGTGGATCACCACCATGCAAAACAGAACTAGCAAGCAAAGCATGCACACAACAGTCTCTTAGAGTTTGTAACAAGCTCAATGATGGAATTACAAATCTAGAGAAATATTCAATAGTCATGCACCTATCGAAATCATTTATCCATGCAAAACACAATGTCCTGTGCTATCTTAGTGCAACAATTTATAGTTTTTGCCCAGGTCTTGTGCCATCCCAATCAAATCTCAATCAATCCTTCTATCCTTATGATTTAGGATCTTGTCTGGTAGTTGAGCTTTTAGATTGGATTTGATTGGTAAATTCTTCTTGTTTTCTCTCCACTTGTTCTTTGTCTCATGGTGGTGTCCCCTCATTTAACTGAGTTCTCCAAGTGTCTTTTTCCTTTATTAATAATAAAAATAATAATTGTTGTGCAAAGCATTACTCACACCTCTTGTGATTATTTTTTTAGTTTTTAAATAACTCTTACAAAAAAAATTGCTTTGAAAATATTTTCACAAATATTAAATGAAAAATAAAACTAATAATGTCTTGGGGTTGTCACATTTCTCCTACCATTATTCTTAACACCGTCCTCGGTGTTCTTTTATTCATATCTCTCTTTTTCACTCTGGAACATGGAAGGATATGCCTCTCGCATTTTATCCTCCATTTCCCATTTCGCCTCTTCAGCGAGGAAGTGCTTCCATTGCACTTTTATTTGAGCGATGACTCGATTCCGTATCACAAGTTCCTTCCTTTCAATGATGCAAAAAGGCTATGTATGGAGCTCTCCCTCAGGTTCTACCTGTGAAATTCAGTTCACACCAAGATCTAATCAAGAAATTACACACTCTCACAAAGATCTCACACAACTAGTAAAAGAACTCAGAAAATTACTCACAATAGATACAAACTGTATTAACTCTCATGAATAAAATGCATCAGCCAACCTTTGGAAAGTAATAGGCTGTCAATATATAACATTACCATAGATTTTCAAATGGCTAAATATTCCATTTGAATCATCATATCATTAGACTTACTAAAATTATGCAAATCCCCCCTAGGTGGCAAGTGTGTTCTCCAAGTCACTCCAAAGGCTCGCGAATTTCTGAATTAGTGACATGTAGCTGATGTGTGATGAAAATAAACTCCAAATCCCAAAAATGGAAAGAAGAAACATCATATGGGATGTGTGGTGCCAAAGACAAGTTTCCCTCGTTGACTAGCTTTTCCCCCTATGGTAAAAAGCAGTAAAAATCAGTGGAGCGCCTTTTACCCAGAATCTTATCTAGAATATTTTAGAAATGAGCCCAATTGGTCTAGGAAGCTTGTGGTCCACACCAGGAAGTCTTGTGGTCCACACAATGGCTCAAATGGAAATTATCTAGTCTAATACATAGGAATTAATCATAAAATGATTAATTAATGCTACCAATGTATTAAATGACATAGATAGGAGGATTTAAATATTCCAACACACCCCCATAAATCTGAATTTATGTTCTAAATATTAGAAAATAGAAATACTAAGGGCCCAGTAAAAAGACTTGGTCACCTTGTACAATACTATCGGTCCACAAAACAAGGATAGAAGGAAAACCTCATGGGAAAAACCTTCCCTCAAAAAATGGACATATCAAAATTGAAAGATTGGTGATAAATCCTTCACTCCACCACATGTTCAACAATCCCAAGTAGTGTTCTAACATAGTTGAATGTCTTCTCAGTAAAATCTTTGGTGATGATATCTGCAGTTTGCTCACCTGTTGGGAAATACTGCAAATCAATGATCTTGTCATGCACTAGTCCTCTGATGTAGTGCATATGTATCTCAATATGCTTGGTCCTCTGTCTCTGTATTGGATCACTTGAGACCCTTATAGCACTCTGGTTGTCACAAAATATGGCAGAAGGAGTACTAAGGCCAATCTCAAACTTTGAAAGAATCCCCTGCAACCACACACACTGAGTAGCAACATTCACTGCACCTCTGTACTTGGCCTCTGCTGAAGATAGTGCAATGGCACCTTGTTTCTTTCTAGACCAACAAACTGGACCACCTCCAAGCATGAATACAAATCTAGATTTGGATTTCCTGTCAAGGCTATCACCAACCCAATCTGAATTAGTGAAGCCATGAAGAAATAGGCTAGAATCTGCAGCATAGTGAATCCCATTAGTCTTGGTGCCTTGCACATAGTGCAAAATTCTTTTTGAAGCCCTCCAATGGATCTCATGTGTTTGATCCATGTGACTTGATTCCACACTCACATCATAAGCAAGATCAGGTTGAGTGTGAGTCAGGTATAGCAAGCTGCCTAACTCCTAGAAGGAATGGAGTCTTTGAAGGATTTCAATCAGCCATATTGAATTTCTTTAATAGATCATATGCATATTTGGACTGAGATACTTGTGTTCCATTCTCTATTTGAGAAATATCAAGCCCCAAAAACTGCTTAAGAATTCCCAAGTCACTCATGGAAAAAGCTTGATGCAAAGCAGTATTCAATGAATCTATTTGATCAGTAGAGCTACCTGTGATTAGAAAATCATCAACATACAGAAATATAATCATTATTGAACCATCAATCAGCTTCATATAAACATTAGGATCAGATCTGCATTGAACATCAGATTGTGACAAGAGGAAGTTGTCCATTTTGGCATACCAAGCCCTGGGGGCTTGCTTAAGTCTATATAAGGACTTCCTCAACCTGCACACAAAGTTAGTATCTGCTGTTTACCTTTTGGATGCTACATATAAATCTCCTCCTCAATATCCCCATGTAGGAATGCACTCTTGACATCCATATGGTGCACTTCCTAGCGCTTGGATGTAGAAATTGCCAGAACTAGTCTTATTGAATCCTTCTGTGCAACTGGTGAAAAAGTTTCATTGTAGTCAAGGAATTGGACTTGGGAGAAGCCCTTTTCTACCATCCTAGACTTATATTTCACTTCTTTACCATTAGCTACAGATTTTGTTTTGTAGATCCACTTACACCTTACCAATTGTTTGCCTGCAGGGAGCTTGACTAGCTCCCATGTTTCATTCTTCTACAATGACTGAAACTCCTCATCCATGGAATCCTGCCATATTGGGTCATGTGAGGATTCCTCATATGTATTAGGATCATAATCCACCACCATATAAAATTTCTCAGAAAGGTAGGGGTCATTCACATTGAGAGCAGTCTCAAATTGTGATCTAGTCCTCCTTGTGTCCTAAGGATTGCCCACTAGTTGACCTGCTGCTTGCAAAGTATTAGTAGCCCATTTAGGATTTGTTGGTAAATTAGAATCTGAAATAAAATGGTCCTCATCATCAGAAATATCAGAATAAAAAATTTCAATAGGAGCATCACTTACTTCTTCAGGTGGTGGTGAAGATGGTTCTCCAATTTTAGCACACTAAGAGTGCTCTTCTTCAAACTGGACACTTCTTTCTATGAATATTTTTTTAGTGCTCATGTTCAGTAAATTATACCCTTTGGATTCCTCTGAATATCCAACAAAAATACATGGTTGGCTTTGGGGATGCATGGCTCTCCTCTTCTGAAGTGGAATCCTAGCCCAAGCCAATGAGCCAAAAATCCTGAAATGAGAGATATCAGGTTTGTGCCCTGTCCAAGCCTCAAAAGGAGTGATACATTTGAGAGCTTTGTGTGGCACTTTGTTCTAAATATATGTGGAACAATTTATTTCCTCAACCCATATCTTCAGAGACAATGACTTTGCCTCAAGCATACATGTCGCCATCTCCTTAAGAGACCTATTTTTCCTCTTAGCAACCCCATTATGCCGAGGTGTATATGGAACTATGTGTTGTATCTGAATGCCTGAAGAGGCACAAAATTGCTGAAACTCTGATTTCACATATTCACCACCATTATCAGATTTGATAATTTTTATATGCATACCAGACTGGTTCTCAACTGAGGCTTTAAATAGCTTGAACCAACCAAAAACTTTAGATTTTAGCTTGATGAAATAAATCCAACAGTACCTGCTAAAGTCATCTATGAATGTGAGGATGTACTTAGCATGGTTCAAAGACACATGAGGGAATGGACCTGATATGTCAGTGTGAATAAGCTCCAGTGGTGCAGAGGTTCTCTCAGTTTTGGATCTCCCATAATTATGGTTAGGGTGTTTTCCTAAGATGCAAGGTTGAGAGACACCTTTCGAAAATATGATATTGGGCAGCCCCATGACCATTTCTTTCTCATTGAGTTGGGAAATATATTTATAGTTCAGATGGATAAATATTTCATGCCATAATTTACTTGACTCAATGGCATGGTTTAAAAGAGCAGAAGGTGAGGGATATGGCACAAAGTGAGAAAACTTATAGCTTCTAGAACTGTGATCAGCAGTGCCTAATGAACAATTCGACTTCTTGATATTTCAGATATCTCAACATTATTTGGGGTAAAGGTTAATTTCTTGGGAAGCCCTGTGTGGATCATCTGATAGATTGACAATAGGTTTGCATCAAGTCCAGGTACATACAAGACATTATTGAGTGAGCCAAAATTGAGATCTATGCTACCTTTGCCTTTACTAGATATTTCAAAATTGTCACCCAATACAATATTTGGACCACTGGAAGGGTCAAGTGAAGTGAAAAACTTACTTGTAGACACCATATTTCTTGAATCTCTAGGACAAATAATGAATGAGGTAGGTTTGGATGTGCTTTCCATCAGTGTATGTACTCTCTCCTTGTCATGAAAATTTTATCCCCCATCCTTCCTCCTTGCACTCTTTGGAAGAGGAATGTTGGATTTCTCCAAGAGCTGAGCCATTTGGTCAATGGTTTTCTTCATGCAAGAGCTTTCATGATGAAATCCCTTTCTGCAATAATTTTACTTTGTCCTCTCATTCTTTTTATTTGGATTCCTCTTGAAATTTGAAGATTCTTCATGAACTTTCTGCTTGTCTTTCGTCTCACCGGTGGGCTTCTTGAAATTGCCTGTCTTCTTCCCTTTCGAACCCTTTGAATCTCCAACATTCAGACATTGGTATTTGTATGGAATTTTAATGGCTCCCATCAAGACCAAATTGTCTTTTTCTTGTGTCAAAGAATCCATGAATTCTGAAAATGTCGGGCTCTTCGAATTTTTAAATGCCTTCCTTATGGAATGGAAGGTTGAGACACAGATTGAGTAGCTGGGGCCAAGTTTTGACAGAATGGACAAGACTAATTTTTCATCTTCTTTGTCAATACCACATTGCTTCAGCTGCAACACAAGTGATTTTAATTTAGAGAAAAAATACTGTAGATTATGGAAATTCTGTGGACTCAATGAAACTAGTTCATTATCCAGTTGGTGACCTCTTAATTCATCGGTCTTTCCAAACAATTCTTGAATTTTCATCCAAACTTCGTTGGGAGAGGTAAGACCATAGAGATGGAATAGAAGTTCCCTAGATTTAGTGAGACACAACATCCCATAAGCTTCATCTCTTCAATTATGCCACTTTGATTCCCATCTGCTGAGGTTGGCTCAACTTCAGTTGCCAGAGTCACCCTGTACATCCCTTTGCTCCTCAATATGATCTCCATCTGTGCATTCCAGTCAAAATAATTGAATGGAGTGAGGATGATATGCTGTGACTAATCCATGGAATCTTTGAAATTAATTTTGGAATGATTTGGGTGTGCCCAAAGCTTGCTTACTGCGCCTTCTTTATGATAGAATGCGCCTTGTGGATGAATTACTGCGCCCTCCTTGAGACTGGTTGGATCCTACAAGAAAATAGAAGGATAAAGGAATAGATTGATAGCTCTGATAACATGTTCAATTCAGTTCACACCAAGATTTGATCAAGAAATTATACACTCTCACAAATATCTCACCCAACTAGTCAAAGAACTCAGAAAATTACTCACAATAGATACAAACTGTATTAACTCATGAATAAAATACATCAGACAACCTTTGGAAAGTAATAGGATGTAAATATATATCATTACGAAATATATTAGAATGGATCAATATTCCATTTGAATCATCATATCATCAGACTTACAAAAATTATGCAAACCCCCCCTAGGTGGCAAGTGTGTTCTCCAAGTCACTCCAAAGGCTCACGAATTTCTGAACTAGTGACCTGTAGCTTATGTGTGATGAAAAAAAATGCCAATTACCAAAAATGGAAAGAATAAACATCATAGAGGATGTGTGGTCCCAAAGACAAGTTTCCCTAGTTGACTAGCTTTTCCCCCTAGGGTTAAAAAGAAATAAAAATCAGTGGAGCGCCTTTTACCCAGAATCTTATCCAGAATATTTTAGAAATGCGGCCAATTGGTCTTGGAAGCTTGTGGTCAACATCAGGAAGTCTTGTGGTCCCCCCAAAGTTTCCTTGTTGTCCAAGCAATGGCTCAAATGGAAATTATCTAGTCTAATACATAGGAATTAATCATAAAATGATTAATTAATGCTACCAATGTATTAAATGACATAGATTGGAGGATTTAAATATTCCAACACTACCTGAATCATATTCGAATCAATTACATGAGTAGCATCATGAACATATATTTTTAACAAAGAAACATGAAATACATTATATACTTTTATAGTAGGGGGGAGTGCAAGCTGATAGGTTACCAACCCTATCTTAGCTAACACTTCAAAAGGTCCACAATACCTAGGTTCCAGATTGGAAAACCTTCCCAAGCTCAGGGTACTCTTCTTTGGTTTTACCTTTAGATACACATGATCTCCAACATTGAACTCTTTTGGATTTCTTTTTAGATCCGCATAACTTTTTTGTTGATCTTGAGCAACTTTTGAATTTTGTTGCAATTCTTTGACAAATTGTTCCTTTTCCTTCAACATGTCAGGTCCTAAAACAATCCTATAAATATGGTTACCTGATGACACAACTGAGTGTGTCATTTTCAACCTTACAATACTTCAAATGGAATCATTTTTAAGGAATCTTGATATCCATTATTATAGGAAAATTCTACTAAATGTAAATATTCCACCCATTTACCTGGTTTATCCATTACATACATCTGCAACATATATTCTAACACTTGATTAGTTCTTTCAGTTTTCCCATCTGTTTGAGGATGGTAAGAAGTACTGAAATTCAATTAAGTATCTAAACCTTTAAAGACAGACTTCCAAAAATTACTTGTAAATTTTGCATCTCTATAAAAAAACAGAACTTTCGGAATACCATGCAAACAGAAAATCTCTTTCATAAAAATATCAGCTTTGTTTATTGCTTTAAAGGTAGATTTCACATGTATGAAAAGGGTAGATTTACTCAATTTATCAATTACTACCATTATTGAGTCATTTTGTTTAGTAGTTTTAGGTAATCTTGTTATAAAGTCCATACTTATTATCTACCATTTCCGTTATGGAATAGGAAATATTTGAAGTCACCCAACATGATGTTGATGTTATGTTTTTAAGTGTTTGCATTCAATACATCTAGCTAGGTAATCTGCATCATCATTCTTCATGTTAGGCCAATAATAACTTCTTCTTAACTTTGTTATCATCTTTTGATATCGCAGATGTCCAGAATATGGTTTCTTATGTAACTCATTCAAGATTAATTTCTTAAATTCTTGAGAATTTGGTCTATATAATCTATTTTTATAGACTAACAAGTCTTCTGAGCTTATAGAGTAAAATGATGATTCACTTCCATTAATATATTTTTCCAATTGTTCTTTAATTTTTAAGTATTCTTCTTAATTTTTAGTTGCATCTTTTATTAAATCTTCAATATTTGTCTTATAAATACTAAAAGAAGGTGAACAATGTGGAATGGCATTCCTACTCAAGGCATCTGCCACTTTGTTTTCTTTACCTTTAATATGTTTAATTTCAAAATCATACTCTCTCAAGAAGGCTAGCCACCTTTCTTGGAGAGATTTTAAACTTTTTTGATCGAATAAGTATTTTAAAATTATGTTATCAAACATTAAAGTAAATTTTCTTCCAATTAAGTAATGTCTCCACATTCTTAAAGCATGTGTTATAGCAGTTAATTCCAAGTCATGTGTTGCATAGTTCCGTTTCTTGTTCTTTAAGTTTTCTTGACTAATAGCTTATTACATAATATTATTGTAGTAGCACAGCACATAATCCTTCTAAGAAGGAATATGTACATACAACAAATTCCATGTACGGATCCACTATTCTTAGGATATGTGCAGTGGTAAGTAAGTGTTTAAGATTTTCAAAGTTTTCTTGCCATTTATTAGACCATATAAATTTAGTTCATTTCTTCTGAAATGATGTTATTGGGTAAGAAATTACGGGGAACCCCTCGATGAACCTGTGATAGTAACCTGTGATTTCCATAAAGGATCAAATCCCAGTTACATATTGGCGCAAGGGCAGGTCTAGTCAGACCCTCTTGCTTAACAATAACACATAGTAAACACACAATGCACTCACAAAGACTAGATGTGAACTAGAAATGCCAATAAGTTGGATTCTATTACTTGAATCAGATTCAATGTAACATACAAAGCAAAATAACACAAGTCGGCCTTATCCTATTACAATATACATAAACAAAATTATGTTATGTCGGTGTGTTTCTACTCTCTGTGTGTGATCCTCTCAGTATTCCAATCCTATGAACAATGAAAGAAAGCTTGATCAATTATGTATCATGGAGTCTGGATCCTTCACTCTGTTCCTTCGCACCAATCTTTTACTTTTCTCCACTGTGTTTCCCAAGGTCCATCATGTTGGCTTCCCCAAGACATCCTTCTCTATCTGCCGAATTCTCCCTATCTTGCAGACTTGCAGTTGTCAGCACCCTTCTATTCCTGCACAACCTTCTTAACTACCATTAATTTACTAAAAAACCCACAATGGTTGTAGGCTGATCTCATTGACTACAATGCTTTTCTGAATTTGCTACAGTTGACGGTATTATCACTGTCCTCCCCGACTAATATGCACTTCACCACATAGACACATTTACATTATCGGCCCTTCGAATTCACTTAGTCTTTACGGCTGCCTTTTAATTCGTCACGTCCTCAACGCTTATCCTTTGTTGCTTTCCTATTGATGTCGTATCTCGACCATATTGTTGAATTTTGACTTCTGCATCCTGTCGACCATACTTTGACATCTTTTGTTCGACTTCCTGGCTTCGGCTGCTAGACTTTCTGCACTTGTAATGTCCCTATCTTGACCCTATTGCATTAAAATGTAAATGATGTAATATTGTTATAAAATCATGGTGAGGAGGTCAAGGCCAAGGCCCCGCCATCGATTTATTGATGCATATGGTTTTTGTGCTAGCAAGGTACAATGGAAATTCAAACATCATGTAAATATGCATTTTAATAAAATACCCACAACTAGCTATGCAATGCAACAAGAGACAGGGGCATGCGTTTACAAGGAATTGGGAGGGAAATATTCAAACCCTTAGAGCCAATCAGGTCAAGCCAAATGTCAATGAGGTAACCCATCAAACCTTCAACTACCCATGTTGACTTTTGTACCCAATCATTGATTTCTCCCAAGAGTTGGCTGAGGTAGTTAATGCCCTGGGGAATGGGAGGCATGGATGTCCAAATTCAAGTATGGTCAAGCCACCATGTAGGGGAAATCGTGTTTTGCTTCTTGGGAAAGAAAAGAGCCATGAATTTCTCCCCCGAGCCATTATCCATCACCAGTCTTCTCTACCTCACGAATTGGGAGCTACCTGGGCATTTTCCAGCCATGTGTTTATGGTTTTTCTTTGTTCTCTAGCTGGAAAGAGGGCATTTGTGTGTCGCAGAGTGGTTGGGAGTATGGGATCTTGATTTGGGGTTTCATTAGGGCCGTTTTGGCCATATAGATGAACAAAAATACCCATGGAAAATCAGGTTGGTTCCCTGTGGACGATTTCCCCATCCATAATCCATTTTTGGTGTGCCCACGTTTTGGAGAAAATCTATGGCCATCTTGTTGTGAATTCCATTGCTGGAAATGTGTATCCATGCCCAATGGTTGTGCTTGTTGTGTGAGAAATGAATATGTTGGGGTATGGGTTATGGGTATCCATTGCTTTGGCTTGAGATTGAGATTAAGCATCCAGAGTTCAAATGTAGCCTGATAAACCCAACTGTGGACTGACTTGGCTGAGATGGAATGAGTAATTGGCTGTGAATGAGCTGGAATGTCCCATTTTCCTTGTAGAAATCATTCCCAGCTCGGGGGTGGTCTCTGAGTGTTGAAAGAATATAGGCTGGGTAGAGACCTATGGTTGGGTGGAACGTTGCAGCGACATAGCTAGTTGTTTGGGACAATTTCACAACAAAGATAAGTGTTCTCTGTCTATGTATTTTACTTCTACAAGGTTTAATTGATGATTATATTGATATGCTGTATGCATATAAATTGTGTGTGGATGATTTGTTTATTTACACTGTGCATATTCAATTGAGTTGCATCTGCACACAATGGTTTGTAATTGCATGAATCTAATGAGCTGGTTGAGTTTTTATGAAAAGTCCCATAGATTGGCATCATGTTCCCTTCCTTGCATTGGGACCACGGTGGGTACGTTACAACACCGATGGTCATCGGTAATCCCTCTGTTCGGCCTCCTTCTGTCGATCAAATTCGACTGTTTCCCCTAGGCCCTGATGCCCCTACATCACATCGTTAGGAACTGGCCAATCTATGATTTCCTTGGTTTTGTCTAGGTCTACATAAATGCCTTCCTTAGATATTACATGACCTAAGTACTGAATTTTATCTTGAAATAAATCACATTTACTAAAATTTGCATAAAGTTTATGTTCTCTTAAGGTTTGTAAGACTAAATTTAAATATTCTTCATGCTCCTCTTCCTTTTAGATTATATTAATATGTCATCAACAAATACTATTACAAAATTATCTAAGTATTTATGTAGAAAAATTTTCATTAAACAGATGAACGTGGCTAGAGCATTGGTCAAGTGCAATGATACAACCAAGAACTCGTAATGACCGTACCATGTTATAACTGATTTTTTATGAACATCTTCATCTTTAATTCTTACTTGATTGTATCCCGACATTAATTAAATCTTGGAGAATACTACAACTCCCCGTACTTGATCAAACATGTCATCAATACGAAGGAGAGGATATCTATTTTTAATAGTCATGTTATTTAATTTTATGTAATCAATACAAATTATTAATGTGCCATCTTTATTTTTTAAAAATTACACTGGTGCTCCCCACAAAGACACACTTGGTCTTATATATTTCTTATCTATTAATTCTTGTAATTGTAATTTTAATTCCACCAACTCAAGTGTATTCATTCTATAAGGGGCCTTTGAAGCAGGCACTGCTCCTGATACTAAATCAATGGTATATTCAATATCCCTCCTTGGAGGTAATCCAAGTATCTCCTCTGGAAAAACATATTTAAATTCATTTAAAAGAGGAAATTATTCTAATCTACACTTTTTTTTATCATCATCATTCTCATTGAGATGCACGACAAACAATTTGCATCATTTCCTCACACACTGTTTCTATTGGAAAGAAGATATTTTCCTAGTAAGAACATTTTTAGGAATCCCTTTTACAAGTTGATTTTAACCATTTTCATGAAAACAAGTGAAATTTTTCTCAAAGCAATTCAATACAACTCCATGCTTTTCTAACCAATCCATGCCAATTAATACATCATATGATTCTAATGGAAAAAAGTTTAAATCCACTTTTGTAATCATATCTTGCATATAAGTTTCACAACTAGAAAAAAAGCTAGTTACCTGTCTTTTTGTTCCCGTGTCTAATTGCACTAACCATGATTTTTCAAAATCATACTTTTTCATTTTACACAAGTCTACGAACTTAGGAGATATGTAACTTAAAGTAGATCCAGAATCAATTAAGATAGAAATAGTTTTTTGAAAGATCTTACCTTCAAATTCAATCATTGAATATTTATAATCCACTTGATGATTGTCCAAAGCTACGCTCATCTTCGGTATGTTACAAGCAACCTCCCCAACTGTAGCTACTTCTCAGATAGTGTGGATACTCTGATTATCCTTCTTATGAGGATAATCCTTATATAAATGAATCTCCCCACATCCCCAACAATGTAAGGGCTCTCTTTTTATTTCTTCATTTTTCTTATTAAAGAGATTATCTTTATACTCAGTTTTAATTGGCTGTGGTCTATCATTAAAAATATTCCTTTGGAAATTCTTATGTTTATTGACAGGTTTGAATTCTCTTCTTTTAAAATTATTCCCTTCTTTTTTTCTTGAAATTATAAGGATTTTCACTCTTACTTTTAGATTTATCATAAGTTAATTTGTCCTTCTTCATTGCTTGATATAAAGTTTTTGGGTTATCAAACTCTAATCCATTTTTATAAAATCTAGGTAAGCAACCTAGAAATATTTGAATTTTAGTTTTTTGTTCATTTAAGTAAGGCACATAACTTAATAAGGACAAGAATTTAGTACAAAAATCATGCATGGAAATTCAACCCAATCTTAACTCATAGAACTCTTTTTCCTTTCCCTCATAGTAATACTCTGAAAGATACTCTTTCTTAAACTCCTTTTTAAACCAATTCCAACTAACTTTTATATCAGTAATTATTTTAGCTCTTTTTAAGTCCTGCCACCAAATCTCAGCCTTCTCGAATAGAGCAAATATGGCCATTTTACCCTTCATAGAATTTGAGTAGTTATACATAGTAAAATATTTCTTCATTTTAGATATCCAAGCCTCAACTTCTTCTTCATTTTTGACTTCACCGTCAAAGGTAGGATGTTTTATTTTTTTAAACTCTCATGTTATCTCATCTTTATATTTTCTCTTCTTCCTTTGTCTACCCTCAAAGCTACTACTAGAATCTTCTAATTCACTAGCTATAGGGATTTTTTTCAGAAGAAGGGAATTGAGAGTATGATTCTTCTTGTTTACGTTTCTTTTTACATTTATCATTAGCTATCTCATTCAATTTCAACAATAATACTTCGTTATGTTAATCTTGAGTTCTCATCACTCTTTCATGTTCAGTTTTAAAGTTTAGCACTTCAACTTGTAAGTATATTACTATTTGTAGAATGTCATTTTAATTATCCTTAACATCATTATTGTTTTGTTGACCCTCATCATTAAGTTAAACCCAAATAGGTGGGGTAGGGGATCGTCTTCTAGCCATATCTTCCTGCAGTTTAGTAAAAAACATTTCTTCTATACAAGTAAGAAGAGCAGCATTCATACATCATTAGTTTTTTTTCTCATAACATTAATTGAAACCATAAGTCCAAGTGTCATAACGTAAGTTCTGATACCACAATGTCACAACCCCAAGTATGTCAAAATGTAGAACAAAATTTTGAAAGTTCTAATAATATTTAAGAGAACTACCATCCTACATAACTTCATTTACTTTGATGAATTACTTGATAATCAATATCATATTTTATTTCTCTCTTTCTTTCTTACACATATGCATATATATTATTATTCCATTAGTACATATTTGAAATGCTTAGGTACACTCCACCAACCATTTAATCTACTCACAATATAGGAATTCAATGTATTTGCAAGACAATTTATATACCAAAGAGTAATTATATCAAAAATAACATCCATTATTACAACATGTACAATAGGAATATTAACTTTAGAGAATTCTTTTGACATAATACCATATGTAAACAAATTTTCAATTCCTGTGAATTACCTCTAGACAATCACATGCCTTTTACATATAAACATATGTACTATGTAGCAATTCAAGAGTGTTACCCCTATGTAAATAAATAATTAATGTGCATGTGAATATGTTTTGAGACTTGGACATATAAATGATAGAAGGAATCATGGACAAATGACGCTTTATGAGATTAAAGTGGTTTATTTCCTTTATATTATTCTACCTACTTGCTATGGGACTAGTCAAATGAGAGACCAAGCTCACTAGGGAATTAGGACTAGAGAGTAAAAAAAAATAAAAAGAGAAAAGATAAATAAGATGAGAGAAATAATAATTTATGATTTTCAATAATTGAGAGAAAAATAAAATAAACCCTAACTACTCTTTCTTGAGAGAAAGAAATAATAAAAGGGAAAATAATTGAAGGGAGATTCTATTCTTTGTTTTCCTTTTCTCTTGGAGAATTTATGAAGCTGCTAACTTCTTGAAGCCAAATGGAGGGGAAATCCATTCTTAAAAATGAATTAAGAAGAGTAAAAATGAACTATATATAAGGGAGACTGCAAAGGTAGGGCTTCCCATTTTCCACAGTACAAGTCCAACCTGGTTTCCTAATGAGTTCATTGATTTCTTTTGGTCCAACCGGGAGTTATCATTCCGTTAGTGCATTGATTGAGTAGTTCTTCCACTAATTGCTCATGCTTACTGCTTGTAGCTTCTAGTTAGCTAGTTCTGGAGTTCCACTTAACTATTTGACAGCCTCATGCACCCCCCTTGGAGTCTCCATTCCCTAATTTATGACTAGATGGTTCTGTTAGACTCAGTTAGACACACTTGATTGACTATTACCATTTATGACTGGAACTATTGACTGGATGATGTCTCCATTGTTATCCAAGCTATAATTTGAGTTAGAAAACCTCATGCACCCCACTTAAAGTCTCCATTCCCTGATTTATGGCTAGATGGTTCTATTAGACTCAGTTGACACACTTGACTAACTCTTACCATTTATGACAGATACTACCGACTGGATGATGTCTCCATAGTTATTCTTGCTAGACTTTGAGCTCAGATTTGAATGACCTACTTGGCTAATTCAAATCCTATATGATGCCTCATCATTGATTATTGTATCACATTCTCTACATTCATTATTCATTGTATGATATTGACATTGCCCATTACACTATGTTTATGAGTGATTATTGAATGCATGCTTCTTTTTCTTTGTAAATAATCTTGAGAGTTAGATTGTGATTTTGTTACAGTTGCTAGATCCCTGCAGATTATCACATGGTATCAGAGTAGTCAACAACTATTCGAATTGCAACCATTGCAGCAGTTGCAACATTTCTTTGAGCAACTATATTTCACTTGTGCACCAGAAGCCTCTGAGTTTCCACGGAAAATCCTGGTGCTAGTACTTGAATTTATTGGATAAATCCAGTGAGGTCTAGCCATGTGTGAAGAACTTAGTCTATGTGCTCAATGTTCAAAAGGTAGTGTTCATTCGAAGTGTAGCATTCTCCATAAGCAAAAACTCTTCTTGTTTTGTAGGTTTCAAAGCTTTTTGCAGTTACAACAGTAGATTCGAAATTGAACAACATCTTCTATGTATCTGGAAGGAATTCCTTCTCTCACTCCATTCAACTATGATGAGTGGAAACCAAAGATGGCATCATATCTGAAGAGACATGGTCTTTTTTATGTGTGTACCGGTATTAAGAGATATTTTTCTTCCAATGGAGAGAAAGAAGATTGGATTGATGCTTGTGACGGAGCCTCAGGAAGCATATGTACTACAATGTTTTCCAATATGGAATACTACGTTGATATTGATGAACATGCAAGTGATATATGTACTAGATTGGACAGATTATTTGGAATTCAAGAGGAAGAGGTTGATGCTATCCATGTGGAAAGAAAACCTAGTGATACTTCCTTCAGTGCTCTCTCTATTCATGATTCGGCCTCCATAATATCCCATGATGAAGTTGCTCAAGATGAAGTCGAAGTACACCATATGGTTTCAGTTGATCCATCTTCCTATCTGAAGTCTGAGCAAAAGATATCAATTACAACTCTAGAATTTGAAGAGACCTTCACAATCTCTACTTCCCATGAGCTTGTTGATGTGCAAGATGATGACTTACTGAGAATCTTGGAATATTTGGGAGCCAATGCATTCACCCTCCTTGATCAAAATATTTCTATGGACTCCTGTTTGGTCATTGGCACATGTTTTTAGAGATTCACTGAAGATGGAAGACTGTACCATTCGCTTGGATTCAAGTCTCATGCATATCCTTGTGATTTTGGTTTTGATCTCACCCCTTTTGGTTCAAAGAAGATCATAAGAAACCATCCTCAAAATCTTAGATCTGATTTGAAGTTCAAGCCATCACCATTATATGGTTCATTTGGTTCTGATCTCACCCCTAATGGTTCAAAGAAGATATCAAAGAACTACATACACTTTCATGGAGTTTATGCACCTATTGATGTGCAAGATGATGACCTACTGAGTTTTCTGAAGAAAAAAATAGATTTGGAAGGTAATGCATTCTCTCTTTCTCATCATATGCTTTCATTGATTTCCTATTTGGTCATTGGCACATGTTTTCAGAGTTTCACTGACGATGGCATAATCTATCATTCGCTTGGGTTCATGAATCATGCACCTTTCTATGATTTTAGTTTTGATTTCACCCCTGTTGGTTCAAAGGAGATCATGAGAAACCTTCCAAGTCCTGGATCTGATTTGCTTGCATCCATTGTTGGAGAACTCAAGCACATGTTTTTGGAGCATGATTCATTTCTTCCCAAAAGGAAGATAACTCTTTTTTAAAGAATGCTAGATCCAGATCGACAAGAACCCGAAGATCTAGCACCTATTGGTTCATGGCCACCATCATTATTGCATCCACCAGTGATCTTATTGAAGATTCACCATCATCATGTCGTAGTTTCCTTGGTCATGATCTCACCTATGTTGGTTCAAAGGAGATATCAAGGAACTATCTACACATTCATGGTTTTGATTCTACCTTAGTTGGTTCAAATGACATGCTTCATGATGATTTTCATATTATGTTTTTGCAGCATGATCCACTTATTCCCAAAAGGAAGATACCTCCTCCTTTGATTGATGATCAAGAGAGTGAAGCATCATCACATAAGATTTCGGATTCATAGTTTGGATGTAGTGATGAGCTAGTTGTACTTCCTTCTTCACATGAGATTTCAGGTTCAGAGTTTGGATGTGATGATGAGCCAGGTGTAGATGCATCTTCACATAATATTTCAGATGGAGATGATGATGATGGAATGCTAGATCCAGATCCATAAGAACCTGAAGGTCTAGCAACTGATGATGAAGATGAGTGAATGGGAGATCCAGACCCATAAGAACCTGAAGATCTCTCACCTGATATTCGTCCTCTTCCTCGATGGGAAGCCACTACACTCCGATCTACTGGTGATTTCGTTGGTGATCCACGTGATCATAGAATAACCAGATTAGATTTTCATAATGGAAGGTTTCATCCTTCTCACATTGTTGATCCATTTCAGATCGATCGATCTTCTTCAGAAAGGAAGGACACTTACCTCCTTCTGGGGTGAGAGATGATATGCTTCATTAGCATCCTTCAATCTATTTTGAGGGAGAGATTTCTTCCCACTGGGTTTTCCCTCTTTCCTCACTTAGTTTATTTAGATTGATTTGTTGATGTATATGTAACTTCGAAATGTATTTCATCTATGTATTTTATTGTACTCCTATAGAGATGTATTATTTCTCTATACGGAAGTGTCGTCATTTGTATTGACATGTGTCACAAGTGTTGTAACTTTCCGATGGGTTATTAGAACACGTTGTGTGGGGCCGGCCCTGATTAAGTTAACCTGGGTTATTAGGATGAGTTAGACAAGTCAGCCCCATAGGTTTATTAGGATGCTCATAACAAGTATAAATAGAGCGTGGGATCTCTCTATTTGATCACTTCATTACTCACTCATCCATCACTCGGAAAGTGGCGCACATGTGAGGAGGAGGATCAACTGCTAGGAGGAGAATACCTTTGTGTACTTGGGTTGTACTTTGGTTGTATCATTTCTATATCTATCTCTGAGGAAGTTGTGGGGTTTTTCACCTTAGGGTTTCCCCACGGAAACTTTGTATGTCTATTGTCTCTTATGTTTGCATCTTGTGATGATTGATATGCTCGCTATGATTGATATGCATTGATATACTGTACATGTTATTCTCTCAGTAAAGATCCTAGAGTATATTGAATTAATGCTAAAAAATTAACATGGTATCAGAGCTAACCTGAGAAGAAGACACTATGCAATTGCAGAAGCTAGGGCTTCTTGTTTTTGGGTTTCTCTCCACAGATTTTGGAAAAGCAATATGATAGATTGACTCTCCTCAGCAAGGCGAATCTTTCAATCCAATCAGAATTCAGTTTTGAGCACTTTCAGTTTTGGCCCTAAAAGTTAGGGTTTCCACAAAAATAGGAATTTATGAAATCTGAAGACATAGCTGGAATCTCCTTGGAAAAATTGAAGTTTATAGCTTTGGATCGAGATTTTTGGCTGGGTAAATCTTCGGGAAACTCAAACCCTAATTCAGGGTCCTCTCGAGTAAACCCAGGAAGACTAAAAGGCATTTCTGAAGGGTAAATCTTTACAAATCTAAAAATCTGAATACACCAGGCTGATCATCTCATCAAGGCGCATCTTTCTATCCTTTCAGAAAGTTGAAATTCACATTTTGAATTTTTAGGGTTTCTCTGACAAACTCTAATCTGGGACCATATCCAGTTTTTAGCAAATCAAGTGGTAAGAGATAAATCTTTTCTATTTCCATTTGAAGTACTCTTTAAGATGTCTCACTACACTAAGCTTGAGAATAAGCTTGAAGGGGCTGATAACTTCCGAGCATGGAAGTATAGGATTGGGTTAATCCTGGAAGAAAATGAATTGGATACTTACATAAGGGAAGAGGTCCCTGTCCCAGAGGGAGAAGAGGCTAAAGCCCTCCACAAGAAGAATTTGGTCAAGGAAAAGAGAATCATTGCTGATTCTATCAAGGACCATCTCATCCCCCATGTGTCATCTCTGAAGACACCGAAAGAAATATTTGATTCCCTATCCAAGCTATTTGAAGGGAAGAACATAAATCAAAAGATGACTATGTGGAACCAATTGAAAGGGGTAAAGCTTCAGAATGGAGAATCCATTCAATATTATTTTTGTAGGGTATCTCAGATCAAGGAACAACTAGAAGCAGTGGATGAAATGGTGGGGAATGGTGAAGTTGTCATGACCACTCTGAATGGCCTACCCAGGTCATGGGATTCCTTTATCCAAGGAATCTGTGGAAGAAAGAAGTTGGTATCCTTCAGCAGACTACGGGAAGAATGCTCACAAGAAGAAGCAAGGCTTGTGGCACGAGAAGAAAAGATGGGGAATGAAGATCAAACTCTCACAGCTCACACCAAGGGAAGTAAGTTTAAGAGGGAGAAATATCATAACAAGAAACATTCTCACCCTCATCACAAGAAGAAATATCTATCTCATGTTTGATGTTATGAATGTAATGAAATGGGACACTTTGCTTCAAATTGTCCCAAGAAGAAGAAAGACAAAAACTGCAAGAAGAAGAAGAAGAATAACAAAAGAAGATATCATGCTCATGCTGTTGAGGATGATGAACCTCCCAGGAAGAAAGCTAGAGCATAAAGTGATGACGATGACTCATCAAGTGAAGAAGAGTATGTTCTAATCTCTGCTCTCATAGGTGCTATTTATCATGGTTGTAATGATTGGCTAATTGACAGTGGAGCTTCTAAACACATGACTGGGTTTAAAGAATCTTTTGTAAATCTATCTGAACATGAATCACCCCATAAAGTGAAACTTGGGGATGATTATCAATACCCTATCAAAGGAAGTGGGGAAGCCTCCTACAACCTAGAATCTGGAAAGTCCTTGAAGATGAAAGATGTGTTATTTATACTTGGTCTCAAGAAGAACCTACTCTCCATCTTTGCATTAGATGCAAAAGGCATGAGGGTTGCAGTTATAGATGGCCAAGTCCTAATGTGGCCAAAGGGTAAAACTATTGATGATGCAGTGGTGATTGGAGAGCAAGAGGGAGGATTGTACAAATTGAAGGGACAACCTAAACATGCCATGGTACATGAATCCATGGAGCCAAATGAACTTTGGCATCGAAGTCTTCCACATGTGCACTACATAGCACTACCAATTGCAAGCAAAGCTGTAGAAGGTCTTCCTGAAATCAAGACCAAGCATGAAGGTGTTTGCAAAGGATGTGCAAAAGGAAATAACATAAAGAAGGCATTTCCAAGCAGTGAAAGCAAATCAAAAGGAATCTTGGAAATTATCCACTTTGATGTATGTGGTCCGATGTCATCCAGTTCTCTGAGTGGGTATGTTTACTATGTCTCTTTCATTGATGACTTCTCCAGGAATACTTGGGTTTATTTCTTGAAGAACAAAGATGAAGTGTTTGACAAGTTCAAGGAATTCAAAGTATTGATGGAAAATCAAACTGATAAGAAAATAAAGACATTCAGATCAAACAATTGTGGAGAATTCACTTCAGTTGAATTCAAGAAGCTATGCAGTGATTCAGGGATTAAGAGGGAGTTGACTACTCCCTACAATCCACAACAGAATCGAATTGCAAAAAGGAAGAATAGAACAATCATGGAAGTAGCACGGGCAATGCTATGTGACCAGGATCTTCCTATGCATTTATAGGCAGAAGCATCCAGGATAGCTATATATGTGTAGAACAGAACACCTCACAAGATATTGGACAACAAGACACCAGTACAGGTCTTCTCTGGTAAGAAGCCTGAAGTCAGCCATCTCAGAATTTTTGGCTGTCTAGTATATACACATGTTCCAAAGGAAAAGAGGACAAAGCTAGATCCTTCAGGAAAGAAGGGTATCTTTGTGAGGTACAATGAAAGCTCGAAGGATTACATAATATATTTTCCATGGTTTAAGAAGATTGATGTCAGCAGGGATGTGACATTTGATGAAAACTTAGCATTCATCAAGTCAAGGAAGACACCTATTGAAGATCATGAAGAACCAAAGAAAACTAGATTTCAAGACACTATTGTGACTGAAGCAATTATAGATGTTGATCGTGAAATTGAAGATCTATAAGAACCTGTAGATCCACCTCGTGAGGACTCTCACAAGAGGAAACCTGCATGGGATAGAGAGCTCATTCAAGATGAAGAAAGGTATGGTATTCCAGAAGAAGAACACAGATCAAAGAAGAGAACTCGATCACATACCAGCTATGTTGCTTTACTCTGTGATATCATGAACAAAGAACCTTCCAGTTATGAAGAGGCAGTGGAAACGAAAGAATGGAAGGATGCCATGATCGAGGAATACCAATCAATAATTAAAAATGATGTTTGGGATGTAGTCCCAAGACCTGAAGGGAAGTCTATTGTGACTTCCAAATGGATCTACAAGATCAAGCATGTTGCAGATGGCAGCATAGAGAAATACCAAGCAATATTTGTAGCTTGTGGCTTCTCTCATAAAGAGGGAATAGACTATGAAGAGGCTTTTGCTCCTATAGCCAGGTACACTTCCATCAGATCAGTACTTGCCATGGATGCAGGGATGAAATGGAAGTTACACCAGATGGATGTCAAGACAGCTTTTTTGAACGATGTAGTCGAAGAGGAAGTGTATGTGGAGCAGCCACTTGGTTTTGAGACACATGATAGGGAGTCATATGTGTGCAGACTGAAGAAAGCCTTGTATGGCTTGAAGCAAGCTCCCAGGACTTGGTATGGTAGGATGGACGAATTTCTATCTAGTTTAGGCTTTACCAATAGTAAAGTAGATTCCAACCTTTACTACAAGGTTGAGGAAGGAAATCCAATGATACTACTTCTATATGTGGATGACCTATTTGTTACAGGAGAAGATAGTTTGATTGCAGATACCAAGAGGAAGCTTGCTGCCGAGTTCGAGATGAAGGAATTGGGGATGATGCACTGTTTTCTAGGCATGGAGGTGTGGCAGAGTGCAGCTGGTATCTTCCTTGGACAAGGGAAGTATGCAGTAGAGATCCTGAAGAGGTTCGGGCTGATGGACTGCAAGGCCATGGACACACCTATGGAATCGAACCTGAAGCTTCTGTGTGATGCTTCATCTAATCCGGTTGATTTCACTGTGTATCGTCAGATGATTGGGTCCTTGATGTACCTGACGAAAACTAGACTAGACATTTGCTTTGCGGTGAACACATTCAGCCAGTTCCTTACGGATCCTAGAGGTGTTCACCTAGTTGCTGTAAAGCATATTCTAAGGTACCTGAAGGGTACAATTGACTATGGGCTCAAGTATGATGTGAATCAAAATTTTAACCTGCAGGGTTATGTTGATTCAGATTGGGCAGGCAATGCTGCAGATAGGAAGAGCACATCTGAGTGTTGCTTTAGTATGGGACCATGTGTGATCTCTTGGTTTAGCAGGAAGCAATCCTACGTAGCATTGAGTATAGCCGAACCAGAGTATGTTGCAGCATGTTCGGCTAGTTGTGAGGCAGTATGGCTCCAGAAGCTACTGTCAGAGTTATTTGATCTCCCATTGGAGGCTACTAGTATCTTTTGTGACAACCAGAGTTGTATGAAGCTGTCTGAGAACCCGGTGTTCCACAACAGGTCAAAGCACATCGAGATCAAATATCACTATATCAGGGATATGGTGTAGAGAGGATCATTGAAGCTCCTATATGTTGCGGTGGATGAGTAGGTTGCAAATGTACTAACGAAAACACTAGCCAGAGTGAAGTTCGAGTACTTCAGAGAGAGGCCTGGTGTTCTTCAGATCGACGACACTTCGAGGAAGAAGTGATGGACACATCTACTAGAGCAATTCCAAGCATGGTGAGAGGAGGATCCTTCCCATGGCTATGGATGTAAGCGCTGGATGATGAGCATCAGGACGATGCTCCAGGTACTGCTCTATATATGCATCATGTTGGATGCTTTGATAAGTGTGATCATGTATTTGTATATGAATCATGTTGGATGCTTGATATGATCAGTTGGATCATGGATTTGTATATGTATCAGGTGGATACTTGTATGATCAGGTCGATCATGTATTTGTATATGTATCAGGTGGATACTTGTATGATCAGGTAGATCATGTATTTGTATATGTATCAGGTGGATACTTGTATGATCAGGTAGATAATGTACTTATGTATGTATCAGGTGGATGCATTATGTATATCAGGTGGATGCATTGTATGATCAGGTAGATCATGTATGATGATATGTATCAGGTAGATACTTTGTATGCATTAGATGTATATATTGTTTGATTAGGATGATCATAGATGACGAGCTTCAGGATGTTGCTCCAGATGATATGCATCAATTCGATGCTATGATGATGACAAGGATGATCACAGATGACGAGCTTCAGGATGTTGCTCCAGATGATATGCATCAAGTTGATGCTATGATGATGATTAGGTTGACCATGTGATGATGTACATCAGGATGATGTATGGTGAGTATCGGGTTGACACTCTGTGGAGATGGACAGGTTGTACAAGTAGCATATAAAAGGTCCTTTAAAATACGTACAAGTAGAGTAGTGTGCTCGTAACATCCTGGGATGCTCTATCGAGATCCAGATAGGTAGAGTGTGTTGTTCAAGAATTCTACCTTATAGCAAGGAAATAGACACTATCAACTTCTAGGGTGATAGGTAAACACATTGATTATATTATAGAAACATCTATAAAGGGAAAGAGATTAAATATCTTGAAGACATACCTTATTAACGACGTTCGATCCTAGCTTTGCTCGATCTTGCGCTCTATCTTCAACTTGATCTTCCGCTCAATAGACTTGCAATACAAAGATACCTTCCTGAGCGTATCTTGACTGATATAAAGATGATGAAATTGAAATACAATTTAAACATCAAGAACAATCAAGCATTTAACCAAATAAATACACAATCCATTAGGCATTCAATGGGGACAGGAAGGATGTTTCAACCTTTATTGTCAAAAGCAAATAATCAGTACAAATTATACCTGATCATGCAGCATGCTTGTGCAACCAGATTCTGGGCTCCTGCTCTTCTCTAACTTTGGAATTCTTCCAGCATAACAACCCTTAATACAAGTTTCTCCTCTTGTGAATGAGAATCTCAATATATCTAACCCCTCTCCTTAATCCTCCTTGTATTTATGGGACAAAGTAGGCAGTTTAGATCGAGAGGTGGTTGTAATGGAAGTTGGGGAAGTTGCAAAACCAACTACAACTAATCCCAATTCGTCAAATTAATATTTTTTTTATCATATTTTAAGATGTGCGCGAGTTTTTCATAGTGGAGTAGCACACAATATGCAACTTCAGTGTTTAACAACCAGCGTTTGTAAGCTTTTTAAGGGTGTGCGCTAGTTTGCTGAAGTGGAGTAGCACATACTAGGACATGTGCTCTACTATTGAGCCTATGGAGTAGGGTGTGAGCGCTAGTATGCTGAAAAAGAGTAGCGTACAGGTTAAAATATGAGGTTTTTCAGGGTTTTTCTAGCTTGTAGAAGGGTAAGTCAGGTCAAAGTATCATCTAAGGTCATCATGCTCTTCAATCCAAGTTGTCCTTTTGTGTGGTCGATAGCTAAAGGTGACCATAGACAGAGAAGTGTAGGTTAGACCTATAACAGATGCCCCCTAATGTGTGAGGTCATAGGGAAACGATGGCCAAAATACATTATAATTCCAAGTTAGAGGAGGAGCAAGAAACCGCATAACCAAGTTACGGAAACACCTGAAACAAAGATCAAGGTTAGCGAGCAATTACAATATTGACATCATATAGATGTGTAGTGTGGTACAACATGATCTCCGATACATAACGAGGAGATGTATATATAGCATGGCCACTTGAAATACAAGCGTGAATGCATGTCAAACTAAGAGATCATAGCCATAACAATAAACTGGATCTATGTCTCATGGAGAGCCAAATATAAGTGAGGCTCAGTCTTGCGCAACTTGGGTGATAACATAATGAGGTGATGTCATCAACATCCCAAGGTCTTCATCCAAAACAACCCAAGGTACAAACCCTAACCATTTGAATAGATGGCCTGAAAGTCGAACATGGGGGGTGTCGTTTGATTACCGGTCCTTGATGTATACCGTTAACAAATGCGAGGGCTTCCACCAATAATGATAATGGGGCCCAAGGTACCTAGAACGATCCAGCAAGTGTGAATGAGTGAACTTGGAGTTGAACACTTGAGGAACCTATCGAATAAGAGACATTGATGTATTCTCATGATTCAACAACGAGGAAAATTGCCACTGGTGACTGCAATATCCAAGGTACTAACCAAAACTCTAAACTTCAATCCCAGAGCAAAATAAGTTGATGTCGATGGGAAGAAGTCCATTGGAAGGGAGGCCTTATGGAATCCTCCATCATCCAACACGAGGGACACTCAACTGGTATGAGCTAATATGAAGTAATATATGTAACAAGACTGACACTAGGATGGCCGACACATGAGGTCAAGGTAAAGTGCAGAAAGGCCGACACGGGCTATATCCTTGAATAGTGAGCACGACACAAAGTGACTTAGGCATTTTTCAACATAATGGGGAAAATGATATAAGGGCCTATAACGTAGGAGACATTAGAATACCCTCCATATGGTTGGAAGAATAACCAACCGGGGGAGTAAACAACTGGGAGATCAGGTTCACCCTATGGCCAAAAAACTAATCCCAACTGATATGATAGACTCAAGTAGGTGTTGTGTTCAAGGATAGGACTGATTGAACTGCCTTTGAAACTGAAGATATGATACATCCTTCTTATCCCTTATTCTTTTTAGATAAAAGAATACCTTGTTGTTTTAATGAGTCCAAGAAAGAATGAAAACTCAGTAGATCCAACCATGTAAAAAGTTTAACGAGCCCATGGGAGGAAGACTCATGATCTTCTTCATTGTTTACAGAGTTTGAAGGAGAGATAGAAGATTACTCTATATTACGAATCTATTGATTTTAGTATCGAGCCGAGATCTGTTCTTGCTCCCCGGTGTTTTCAATTTTAAGGAGTCTGAAAAACTGAAACAATAACTCCATACACCTACTTATGGATTTTAATATCGAGCCCAAGTAGGTTAATGATCGCCGGTGTTTTCTTGTTTCTATATTTTGAAAAACTTAAACAATCCTCTATACACCTACTCGTGGATTTTAATATCGAGCCCAAGTAGGTTAATGCTCACCGGTGTTTTCCTGTTTATAGAGTCTGAAAAACTTAACCAATCCTATGTACACCTACTCGTGGATTTTAATATCGAGCCCAAGTAGGTTAATGCTCGCCGGTGTTTTCCTGTTTATAGAATCTGAAAAACTTAAACAATCCTCTGTTTTACCCTCTCGTGGATTTCACATCGAGCTCGAGTAGGTGAGTGCTCACTTGGTGTTTTCATGTTTAGAGAGCCTGAAAACCCTAAAGAAGACTCCAAAAGGTCCTTTTTTGTAAAGTTAGTCTCCTCCCCCGAAAAAGTGTAAAACAAAGGAAGAAGAACTCTTCTAGCGCATACCAAAGTATACCTAGAGTATACATTTTCCGTAAATTATCCACCAAGGCCCGGAAAAGTGGTAATTCTATGCCTGAGCGGATGAGCCTTCAGTTCCTTTAAAGAGCTTGAAGAGGACAAGTTTGCTCGGCAATCTTGTTAAGGTTTCAATAGTCCAAACAAGAGCTTAAAAGAACTTAAATGACAGTTTCTAAGATCATGACTCAAGATCTGCCAAAGACTAGGATCTCAACAAACATGTCAGTAATCACGACAAAAAATCTTTAATGATATGTAATTTTAACCATAAACTACTTGAAATGGTCTATCATCAAGAAATTAAGTCTTAATGGATTGATACTACAAACATTTAGTGAAAATTTGAGGAATATTGGTTGAAATTACTTTACTACCATTTGTTGCTATTCAATGATTAAATAGAACTTTTTTATGGAATTTGAAACTATAGAGTTTTTGGAAAAGTGGGTAAAAATTAAATTCCAATTCATATATATAATTTCAAATTAAACAAAACTCAAATATCATTTTGAAATTGTAGGGCAAGATTTGGGAGCAAACCCTTGAATTTCAATCCTTCGTGGCGATCAACTCAAGCAACCAATCGACTTTTCTCCTCCACCAAGTAAGTTAAAATCAACCCAACTTGCATTTCAATACTTTATTTGTCAAATTTTGTGCTCAAAATCCACTTTAAGGCCATGCTCAAAGTGTTAAATGCATGTGTGCTACTCTGCAAGAGGAAAAGTAGGGCATACTGGAGGTACGCGCTACTATTTCTCATGCACAGTAGTGCCCATGCATGACTGTGTGGCTATAGAGTAGCGCACCCCCCTGAAGATTGTAAAAAAGATGTCGAGACTCAAAATTTTGACCTTTCTATGGTAGGATGGTGCTTGTTTGGAGGGAGAGAGAACATGAGGAGATGGATAAGGTGGCAATGCAAGACCTGGAAACTCTCCATTCACTTTGAAGGTGTGGTTTGTTGAAGTTTTATTGAACCGTGAACATGAGGGAACTCAATCGGTTGCTTCAAAGACTCGTTCAATACTGGGATGTAGATGCCAATGCATTTGATCTATGGGGAGAGACCCTGGACCTTACTATCGAAGACATATACTTCATTACCGGACTCTCTAGGAGGGGAGATGCGGTAAGCTTGAAAGGATCTTCACGCAATATGGGTGCAATGTCAGTGCAAGAATATATAAATGCATATTGTGTGGCGGGGACCAAGAAATCAGGAAGTCAAATCGTAATTTCTAGTATTGATAGCCTCCCTTTGAAGGTTTCTGTAAGTATGTTGAACCGTATGGGGGAAGTGCCACACAACATTTAGCCTCAAGGAATTCCATGCATATCGGTATCAGATGCTTGCAAGGTCATGTGTACGATTGGTGCACCAGTTTATTGGCAAATATGAAGCTTCAACTCATGGGTTGTAAGTCCGGGAGTATGAAGAACTTTGGATATGGCAGCATCCTTTGTACCTTCTTCTTCAAGAGGGTATCCACTCTTATCTTGGGCATGCCTCTACCTCGAGTCAATCCTCATGAGATGAGATTGGGCCATTGGGGTGACATTTTTCTCTGCTAGGGTGGTGGTGAAAGCCACTTTTGCTATCATACTGATGATTTCTAGGGGTGGTGAGAGATACAAGTGCTGGCATTCGAGCAGTTTCCATATGCTGGTTTAGACTTCCGTCATGATCCAGAGCTGGTACTTCCTCTAGGTGGTGCCTGGGGAGATATAGGTATGTTTTTGTTTTGAGAATTATTTAATTTTTTGAAATTTTCAAGTATATGATTTTTATGATGGGTTTTGAAGTATTAAACAAGTGTCAAATGCAGATATTGGACCTATTCGTCCCGAGGGACAGCCTACTATTTTCGTAAGGCCAACAGATGTGGGTGCAGCTGATGCTATGTTTGGGACTATAGAGAGGAAAGTGAGTCAGTGACTCATGATGTTCCTGCAAGTCGCATTGAGTAGATACCTATTGATATGCAGGAAGATGTAGTTGGTGTGCCCCCAGCATGGCTTAGGTTGTTGCGGAATATAGCTAGGTTGTTCATATGTTATTGGGAGGCAATAGATGTCGATGAGGCCCCTCCTTCTCCATAGGAGATGGATATTTTATGCATATTTTTGAGGTCACAGAGCCTAGTTTTGTATCTTATGAGATGACTTGTGATAGACTTATGGTCCAAAACTGATATTATATTTTTTGATATAGTATCAGATATATATAGTATCGATTATCTACATCTGTGTGTGTTTAACTTTATGTGTGAAATGTTATTTATAGAAATGCATGATACAAATGCCAATCTAAAACATAATTTGCAAATGAATCAGCTAATGCATTCAAACTTCTTGGAATGTGTTGATATATAATGGAATCAAACTGTCTTTCCAATAATCTTATTTGCAAAAACTGTTGTAGCAAAACAGGATCTCTAATCTGGTAAACACCCGTTAACTGAAATACAACTAGTTGTGAATCAAGTCTTACCTCCAAATGTGAAATTCCATGAATAAGAGCATCTCGGAGAAGTTCTATAACCGCACTGTACTCATCTACATTGTTCGTAGTGGGACCCAAACATACCCCCCCCCGAAGAGAACAGTGGGCCAGCTGGTGAGTAAATGACCCAAGTTGTTGAAGCCAATTGTCGGGTGTGGCAACTAGCGCCATCAGCAAATCCTAAGAAATTTTCAATCGACATCTGATACACGAAATGAAGATGCACATAAGGTTAACTAACAAGCACAAGCAAAAACTAGCTCTACAAATATATAGCTATGTTACAAGAAAAAGCACAAATGCCTAAGCATAGTACTTCTTCAGGTAGAGCCCATTTCTAGGCTCAGTCAGTTTATTACTCTCGTAGTCTGTTAGCTCGTAAGCACCTTTCTTCAGTACCTTAGAAATTATGTAGGGACCGAGCCACATGGACTTGAACTTGCCGGGTCCTAAAGGTTCCTTCTCCTGATCCCAAAGTAGAACAAGGTCTCCTTCGAGTAACACCCTAGGTTTGATAGACTTGCCATACTTGTTTCTTATGAACTTCGTTTGCTATGAGCGAGTCATGGTGCTGCTCATCTTGATGCTCTAAATACAACAAATGTTCTTCCAGTGCCGAAGTATCTGGTAGGATCTGGATAACCAACTTCAACGAAGGAATCTCGCATTCAATCGAAACAACTGCTTCTATCCCATGCACAAGTTGGAAGGGAGAGAACCCGGTAGCAGTCTTTACATTCGCTTGGTAAGCCCAAAGAGCAGGGTATAGCATGATGTGATAGTTATTTCGACTGGCATTAACAGTTCTTTGAAAAATTATCTTTAAAGTTTTGTTAACTATTTCGACTTGTCCATTTTCCTGTGGATAATATGAAGACGAATGTTCTTGGAGAAAACCTAACATCGTGTACAAATCGGTCATCATGCTATTTTGAAAATGACTGCCATGATCAGTCACAATTTCTTTGGGTATGCCGAACCTTGCAATAATGTGATTGAATACAAAAGAAGCATTAGTTTCTCCATCTGCCTTGACAGTAGGCATTTCCTCGACTCACTTGGTGAAGTAGTTGATGGCAACGATGATATAATGATGCCCTCCAGCCGAAACTGGACTGCAAGTCATATAATCAACCCCCCATTTTGTGAAGAGACCTGCTGTAATCACAGGATGAAGAGGAGCTGGATGTGCTCTCATTTTCCTGGTGAAAAAATGACATGGACGGCAGTGTTTCATAGCTTCCACATAATCTTTAAATATTGTGGGCCAAAAACACGCGTCACGCAGTATATTCTGAGCTGTTGCCAACCCAGAAAGATGATCCCCACAGGCTCCACTGTGAGCATCATTCAATACTGATTCTGCTTCTTCTAAAGTCAAACAACGTCGTAAGACAGAATCTATCCCACGTTTATACAAAGTATCAGAGATGATGAGATGGTTTTTCGCATGACTTTTTAGTTTGAGTCGTTCTTCTCTAGAAAAAGTGGTAGGAAACCTCAAAGTCTGGAGATATACTAAAATATCCCCGTACCATGGGTGAGAGGAGGCTATAAGGAAGATATGTTCATCTAGGAACGATGACTCTTCCTCGACATGCACCAAGTCACTCGAAAACTCTGAGATTAACTCAACAAACACTAGTGATTTCTTCAACTTGGCCGATTGAAAAACCAAATCGAACTCTTGTAAGATTACAATCCACTTATTGTACTTCCCATCGATGATGCATCGAGTGAAAACATATTGGAAAGGATTGACCTTTGCTATGATAGTAGTTGTTCGTAAAAGGATGTAGTGATGAAGCCTCTACACCGCATCGACTGCAGCTAGTGCTAACTTCTCAACATGTGAATATTTGATCTCAGGAGCTATCAATGCGCACGAGAGATGATAAACAACATGCTCTTGGAGCATGTCATCCTCCTGAACTAGTACTATGCCAATTGTGTAAACAAACACCACCAGATATAAGAGAAAATATTTTGTATAATCAAGCGGGCTTAACAAGGGGGCTGAAAGTAGTGCCTTTTTCAAGGCCTCAAATGATGCTTGAGCAGCCTCATCCCATCAGAAGTAGGTATCTTGTTTAAGCAATCTCATGAAACCTTTTGTGATTTCAGCATAGTTTATGATAAAGAATCTCAAGAAATTAGACATGCCTTGAAGACTTTGAAGTTGTCGCAAGGTGCGAGGAGGAGGCAGATTTTCAATCGCCTCAACTTTTAATGGGTCAACCATTATGCCACGAATGGATACAATAAAACCCAGTAAACATCTTGATTTAAAGTAGAATACACACTTATTAGGATTCAATCGAATCTTATATTGTCTGCATCATTCAAACACAAGTATCGAATGAGCTGGATGATCCAGTCTCTTTCGAGATCGCACCGGGAGGTCATCCAAGTAGAGTTCATCTATGTGCTTGATATCGTGAAAAGCGAAATTCATTGCTTGCTGGAAAGTAGCTCTAGCATTCTTTAAGCCAAATGGCATCTTCCGATAAGCAAAAGTTCCCCACGAGAAAATAAAAGATGTTTTGTGTTGATCTTCAAGTTTGATTTGAATTTGATTATATCCCGAAAATTCATCCATGAAAGAAAACATCTCGTGTCCCGCACAGGCATCTATGATCTGGTCGATAAATGGTGTGGGATAGTTATCTTTCAGACAAGATTTATTCAAGTCTCGAAAGTCGGTACAAACTTGGATGGTACCTTGCTTTTTATCAACCAGAACAAGATTTGAAACCCATTCTATCATGTCAATCGGGTAGATAAATATGGCTTTAAGCAATTTTTCAACCTCCGCCTTAATGGCGGCCACTTTTCGAGGATTCATAGGATGGAGCTTCTATCTCACAGGTTTTTCATTAGGGTATGTTGTGATGACATGCTCAACGATGGTTGGATCGATTCCTGGCATCTCCTCATAAGACCAGGAAAAAATGTCGCGGAATTCTTTAAAAAGCTTGGTATACAGAGTGATCTCTTCTGAAGAACAATCTGCTCCAATAAAAAAAGTTTCCACGACCCCGGGTTTGGTGGAAATGTTAATCGGGATGGTTCTTGATATATTAGCCATATTCCCTTCGGCGTAAACAGCTCTTGAAGTAGAAGGAAAAGATGACAAATCAACAAATCCATTGGGTCTCATATAGAATTCTCCTCTCTCTATCCTGTCTAGATTTGGAAGCAGGTAAGACCTATGATGCATATGTTACCATGGATGGTCCAGGCCCATTATGGCTTCCAAAATGGATTCATCAGACGGTAAAACTATGTCTAAACAATCAAAAGAGTGGGTAGAATTCAGTGACCATGCAGGAGCATAGTCCATATCCGACTCAGCAGAGACTGGCGGAGTCACGATATGTTCGATTGCAATGTGTTGTGCTTCTATGTATGCTATTTCTGCAATAGTTAAAGGCACTAATGGTTCTGATACAGTAGGAAGGATCCACAGATCAGTCCTTAAACCAACCGTGAAAGTTTCGATAGATGTACCTACATCAGAATGCATAAAAATAACGGGAGAGGGTAGGTCAAAAGTTCCTATTATTGACCCGTAAAGCCCTGCTCCTAAACTCTCACTTACTGGGGCAGATTGATCAACTAAATGAATAGTGGAATCTGATGAAGTCTGGTTGTTTTGCTGAGAGAAAGAAAGATGATCGACCATAACGATCTTACCTTCGTGAGGGAACGTAACAACTCGAAAAACTACCGATGCAATAGCTCGCATGGCATATGTCCAACCCCTGCCTAATAACATGTTGTAATCAAGCGAAGCATCCAGAACTTCAATCTCTACAGCAACTATCTTATCGACAAGTGTAATTTTAAACAATGGTAGAACTCCGTGTCGATGAAAAGTCCTGCCATCGAAGGCCGTAAGCAGTGTGTTAGAGGGGGCTAACTCGGGAGAACCCAAATCTTTCCAACACGAAATTGACATTACGCAAGTAGACGTGCCCTCATCTACGACAGCTCATCTCAAGGTCATAGGACCATGAGCTACCTCTATTTGAAGGGAAATGTGGTACGGAAACCGGTATTTAATATCAGCCATATCAAAACGCGCAGTCATATTGGATGATTCCATACTTCCAATCATTGCTAGAAGTGCATTTTGTTGCTGAGGTGGACATAGCACAAGGGGTCTGGGCTAGATATTCAACCACATTGTAATTGGCCGCAGCCTATGCATTGGGATTGTGCGATGCCCATTTGAAGACACCTTTCAGGATCTTGGGAAGTGGGTCCATAAGTATGTGGAGAGAAGTGGAAGATTCAGGAACATCTTTATCTTTGTTCTGTGCATCCGGGGTATAATTTCTTGCTTGCGTTTGCAAAAGTGCATCCGCGCTAACCATATTAGTGAAAGTTTTATCAACTAAAGCATGAGTAGTGCCCCCAACATTGGAGGTTCCAGAAGCTGAACCCTGCCCCTTAGAAAATGGATCTTTAAGTACGACAGGTTTCTTTTCTTCAAGCAGCTTCTAGGCTTCTTCGAGTAGAGGGAATTGATGAGTGAGGTGATCCTGCTTGCAAAGCTTACAAGGGAACTTAACCTTCTTCTTTTCTCTGTTACCCTCCTCGGAATTCTCTTTATTTTTGGGATTTTGTTGGTTCCCCTCTCCTTTCTTTCCCTTCTTTTTGTTGTTGGGCTGTCGAGGGCCCTTTTGATTGTTCTAAACCTGGTTTACATATTCACTAGTAGAAGGAGAGGTTGTGATGGAGGTCGCTTCTGTAGTCGATTGTTTGATGAATAAGGCATGAACTTGCTTAGTCAATGCGTTGAAAGCTACAGAATCATCTGAACCCACTATGCCATCAGCATGTGGTCCAAGTTTAGGTCTACCAAGATCATTGTTTGATCGTGGTGCATCTGGTATAATCTCATAAAGTATCCCAGACTATGCATAAACTAGGTCTAGTTGTTGGGTCCGTAATATGGCTTCTTCCTCTTAAGACACTCCAGAAGTAGCTACTTCCTTAGAAATGTAAGGAAGGAGTGATTTTAGGTACCACTCTAAAAGGAATTCTGGAGGTATATTTGCTTTAATGAGCGTCTTCTCCACTCCTGAATGTGATCAGATAAGTGAGTGGCCTTGTTCTATCTAAATGTAGACAAAAGATCTATCCCGGCATTTTACCGAATAGGAAGCTAGAAGTGGTTCAGAAAAACGGCCACGAAATCCCAAAAATTAAAAAATGTGGCTGCAGGTAACTCAATGTACCATTTGGCTACAGCACTGGTTAAGGTTCTTCGAAAAAGTCTCAACCTAATGGAATCTTCGTTCAATGAGTTTGAAGAACACCATAAATGGAAAGTGGTAACATGATCACTAGGGTCCTCACTAGTTTTTCCTTCAAATTTTGGAATGTCTGAAGGTAGCTTAGTAAGAACTGGTAGCCACGTCGCATTATGGTACACCGGATCATTCGTTAACTTGGAAAGATCTGGAAAATTCAAAGTTGCCAGAAATGGTAAACACGGTCTATAAGATGGCATTTGATAAGCTGGAGTCATAAAGGGGGAACCACCCATATTTTAACCCATAAAATGCTGGTTAGGGTTGCCCCCAGCAATTTGTTGGTAGGGGTTTCCCCAAGCCATCTACTGGTAGGGGTTTCCCCCCACCATCTGCTATTGTGTGAAAGTGTTGTTGAAATTCCCCCATCCAAATGAAAGTGGGTTGGTACTCTGAATGTTCATCCACTGTGGCTGGGTGTTAGCCCTGCCATATTGTTGATTAAGGATGTTACCCCCTCCTCCATAAAACAAAGAAAAAGGGGTGTTTCCTGTAGGTACATTATTTTGATTCATGTTATAACCTGCAAATGTGTTAAAACCAGGGGTATCGAGGTGGACGGTGCAGTCATGGTACTCATGACAGGCATAGTTGTAGAGGCATTCAACCCTACATTGGGCATGGAAATCCAAGTACTAGGTATATGGTATGAATGTTGAGTCGCAGGATGTGGAACGACATTCACTGTGTTACAAGGTCCAAAAGTAGGGGTAGAGGCAGATGTCAAAGCTGTTGAGCTTGGCATGCCTAACGTACCAGCGTTAAAACTGAAGGACGGAGTTGAAATAGAAATTGTCTGAGTCGAACTTGGTATAACAGTGGAAGGCGGATTTACAGTATTTGTATTCATACCTATTGTGGGAGTCTATGGAACTCCTGATTTTCCTCCTAGGTTAGTCATAATATGCCTAGGTGTGAATAAATATGCACTATAATTAGGTTGTTGGAAATCAACAAGTACCATAATCGGATTGTTAAGTCCGGTCAGAGGAGGATTAAAAGGAGTATTAAACTCACCAAAAGTGAGATCCTCAATCTCGACTGTGTTAAAAGTTTGCTGATTTGGAGTCCTAGGTTGTGGCTCACCAGGAACCTCTATTTCACCAGTAGTTTCAAAAGGATCGCTGGAGTCTATCCTTTGTCGTCTTGGTGGCGATAGTGGCTCCACTCTAAGTGGGAGAAGATTTTCAACCTTCGAGACCTACAAAGCTGTTGGTCTTCCACAATTATATATAAAAATAAAACTAAGTAAGAAACTAGTGGCCACTAAGACTAAGGGGCAAACAGCATACCACTAAAAAATCCTAAGTATACAAACCAGGCAAACAAGATGCCTTCCGGAGAAGAGTCTGGGATGATGAGGGCCCATAACAGATCAACAAAGGAAGAAGAACAGTTACCCGGGGTCCACAATACAATGACTAAGGGTGCAAGCACAAGAATCACCCAACCGCCCTCCCAAAGACCTACAAGGGATTTCCTCCCACATCTGTCCTAGGTATAGCAGATATACCCTCCGCTGTCACCTGTGTATGAACCTATGGTCAGATACTAAGGCTACCATACATACGAAATATCCTAGGGGGACAGTCGTTAGCCTAGTCAAAACGCATGGGCAGGGTAGCAAAGCCCAAAGTTCGAAAGGACCCCCATACACAAATCGACTCTGGTTTATGGTGAAAAGGAACGTGAGGGAGGTATCCTCAATGATTCCGATCTTCCACAGCCTCATTCTTAACTCTGGTTTGAGTAGAGCATCCCAGGTTTATTTGATATATATGGGTTTACCTATATGAAAATATTACTACAATTGTTGGGCAATGAAACTAGTTCCGAGCAGTTTAAGGTGTTTTAAGCTCGAAACTCTAGCCTAAGCTAATTGGTGTTGTGTATCCCTAGAAAGAAAATCGTTTCTAATTGATTTGATTAAAGTTATTTTTAAGGTTACTTTTTACTCAACAGGGTAGTTCATTATGTGGTGTGGTTGCAACAAAAAGTAAAGTGCATAAAATGAAACAACTTTCCAAAAAAAAAAAAAAAGGACTCTTTTATTTTTTCATTTTATATTCTTTCCAAAATGAAGATTAAGCAAACCTAAACAAAGCTTTCTTTTTCCGTTTTCTTTTCAAATTTAGAACAAAGTAAACTATTCTACTTTGCAAAGATTATAAGCCTTACTACTCTAAACTACCAAACTTATTTTGTTTTCCTATTATATATAAACAAAAAGAACTTGAAAGCGAAAGCAAGTAAGACCTACAAAAGATATGCAAGTAAGGAAAAATGACTCTAAAGTTCACAACAGTCAAATCAATGATTCGACAAAGACTTGTCCTACAAAGATTTTTTAAAGGAAAAAAGCTTTAAACTTGGAAACAGAGTGGAAAGAAAACAGGGATGAGAGATGCTTATAACCGGAAAGCAAACTTAGAAGATTACCCCAAAGCACCAAACCCTAAACAAGAACACTAAGCCAAGTAGCAGGTAGGCAAGCGAACTAAAGACAACCTTACTAGCACAAAGACTCAAATGGGAAGCAAACTAAGGTACTTCAAACTTACTTGATACTAAAAAAGATAGTGAGATCAAGAAGTGTCGGGACTCAAAAATCTTTTGAAAACACCCCAAAGACTCCAAAAAATGGGCCAAACCCTAAATCAAAGGATGATACACCTAAAGAGCATACTAGTGTTTCAACAAACGACAAGTGCTAAACACAAAGGTTTGTATACCTGCAACAAACTACTAGGGTAAGGACGAGCAGCTATGTTCGCTAAGGAATAATGGACAGTATCCAAAAAGAGTCAAAAACAAACAAGACACTTCAAAAGTAATCAAGCAACCAAAAGATGACCTAAGGGACTCAAAAGAGGCTAAAGAGACTCAAAGAAGGATTACAAACCTCAAAGACCAGTTAAGAAGGCCAATAACAAAGTTAGAAACCAAACCAAACAGGCAGAAATCGAATCCCCACATCAAAATTATGGTTACAGGAGTGTGCTCTATTGTGTAGTAGGAAAACTAGCACATTCTGGAAGATGTGCCCTACTGTGCAGTAGGGAAAGTAGCACACAAGCTCATGTATGCGCTACTGTATGTATAGAGGAGTAGCACACAAGTTAGGAAGGGTTACAAATTAGCTTTGAAAAGGTGTAAAAAGGCTGAGTCAGACAAAGGAAAGCAGGTAGGAGTGACCTGCAAGGTCTCTCAAAGGATCAAAGGGATCAAAAAGTACTAGAAAGACAACAAAATGGGTTTCCTAGAGCAGAAAAACAAGCAGCTCCCCAACGGAGTCGCCAGTCTGTTGTTCAGGAATTCTACCTTATAGTGAGGAAAGAGACACTATCAACTTCTGGGGTGATAGATAAACACATTGATTATATTACAAAAACATCTATAAATGGAAAGAGATTAAAGATCTTGAAGACGTATTTTATTAATGACGTTCAATCCTACCTTTGCTCGATCTTGCGCTCGATGTTCAACTTGATCTTCCGCTCAATAGACCTGCAATACAAAGATACCTTCCTCAGTGTATCTGGACTGATATAAAGATGATGAAATTGAAATACAATTTAAACATCAAGAACAATCAATCATTTAACCAAATAAATACACAATCCATTAGGCATTCAATGGGGACAGGAAGGATGTTTCAACCTTTATTTTCAAAAGCAAATAATCAGTACAAATTATACTTGATCGTGCAGCATGATTTTGCAACCAGATTATGGGCTCCTACTCTTCTCTAACTTTGGAATTCTTCCAGCATAACAACCCTTAATGCAAGTTTCTCCTCTTGTGAATGAGAGTCTCAATATGTCTAACCCCTCTCCTCAATCCTCCTTGTATTTATGGGACAAGGTAGGCAGTTTAGATCGAGAGGTGGTTGTAATGGAAGTTGGGGATGTTGCAAAACCAACTACAGCTAATCCTATATCGTCAAATTAATATATTTTTTATAATATTTTAAGATGTGCGTGAGTTTTTCACAGTGGAGTAGCGCACAATATGCAACTTCAGTGTTTAAAATCAACATTTGCAAGCATTTTAAGGGTGTGCGCTAGTTTCCTGAAGTGGAGTAGCACATACTAGGACATGTGCGCTACTATTGAGCCTATGGAGTAGTACATGAGCACTAGTATGCTGAATTAGAGTAGCGCACAGGTTAACATATGAGGGTTTTCAGGGTTTTGCTAGTTTGCAAGAGGGTAAGTCGGGTCAAAGTATCATCTAAGGTCATCATGCTCTTCAATCCAAGTTGTCCTTTTGTGTTGTCGACAGCTAAAGGTGACCATGGACAAAGAAGTACAGATTAGACCTATAACAGAGTGGTGTGCTCGTAACAGCCTGGGATGCTCTATCAAGATCCGGATAGGTAGAGCGGTTTTCTCATAACAACCTGGGATGCTCTGAGTAGGTTTTGCGAAAGTTCACATAGAAAAGATCCTTTAAAATATGGATAGGTAGAGCGGTGTGCTCGTAACATCCTAGGATGCTCGATTGAGATCCAGACAGGTAGAGCGGTTTGCTCCTAACATCCTGGGATGCTCTGAGTAGGTTTTGTGAAGGTCAACATGTAATAGCTCCCAGGGAGATCTGATAGGTTGAGCAATGTGCTCGTAATCAGTCCTCGGATGCTCTTGCTAGGTTTTGTTGAGGCACGTAATCAATCCTGAGTATTCCATAGTATGGCCAATGATGATTAAGACCTAAAGGTGTTGGGCCTACATACAGTATGAAAAAGGACTTCCTCTGTAGAACTTCCTATGATGAGTAGATTCATAGATTGATTGAGATAGCAGCAGCAGTGATCATGACGATGATTCAAGGACAATGATTCCTTGATGATGATCCAAGGAAGAAGACCTGTGTTAGCAGATCTGTGTCAAGAAATACCTTCCTAGTTAAGAGGTAGTGTTGATGTATATGTAACTTCAGAATGTATTTCATCTATGGATTTTATTGTACTCCTATAGAGATGTATTATTCCTCTATACGGAAGTGTCATCATTTGTATTGACATGTGTCGCAAGTGTCGTAACTTGCCAATGGGTTATTAGACCACCATGTGTGGGGTCGACCCTGGTTAAGTTAACCTGGGGTTATTAGGCTAAGTTAGACAAGTCGGCCCCATAGGTTTATTAGGCTGCTCAGAACAAGTATAAATAGAGAGTGGGATATCTCTATTTGATCACTTCATTACTCACTCATCCATCACTCGAAAAGTGGTGCACATGTGAGGAGGAGGATCAGCTGCTAGGAGGAGACTATCTCTATGTACTTGGGTTGTATCATTGCTCTATCTATCTCTAAGGAAGTTGTGGGGTTTTTCACCATAGGGTTTTTCCCACAAAAACTCTGTGTGTCTATTGTCTCTTATGTTTGCATCTTGTGATGATTGATATGCTTTCTATGATTGATATTCATTGATATACTGTACATGTTATTCTCTCAGTAAAGATATTAGAGTATATTGAATTAATGCTAAAAAATTAACATGATTGTATGGGGTGACCTTTGGTCTTAGTCACAAAGGCCCTATTTTTCTGTTTTCGGTTATTATCTCATAGTATAGCTTGCGGGGGGTGTTGGAATATTCACACCATCATTTTTATATTTTGCATGCCCGCATGCAAATTTGCATGCTTTGCATACTACTACATGCATCCAGTCATTATCATGGTGGTCTGCCAGCACCTAGAGCTTGCTTCTAGCTCTACAGAGCCTGTCTACAGCCCCCATTTGGCCTCCTACCTACCTAATGCACCCTTTTTTACTATTGTGCATGGAAAATGTGCCTTTATCACCTACCACTATCCATTAGAGCGCCTTTACTCACCTAGCTTTAGTTATCACTAAGTTAGGGTGCATTATCTCACCTACCGGGAGTTATCATTCAGTTAGTGCATTGATTGAGTATTTCTTCCATTGATTGCTCATGGTGACTGCTTGTAGATTCTAGTTAGCTAGTTCTGGAGTTCCACTTAACTATTTGACAACCTCATGCGCCCCCCTTGGAGTCTCCATTCCCTGATTTATGCCTAGATGGTTCTGTTAGACTCAGTTAGACACACTTAACTAACTATTAGCATTTATGACTAATACTATTGACTGGATGATGTCTCCATTGTTATCCAAGATAGACTTTGAGTTAGACAGCCTCATGCAACCCACTTGAAGTATCCATTCCTTGATTTATGGCTAGATGGTTCTGTTAGACTCAATTGGACACACTTGACTGGATCTTACCATTTATGACTGATACTACCGACTGGATGATGTATCCATAGTTATTCATGCTATACTTTGAGCTCATATTCGAATGCCCTACTTGGCTAATTCGAATCCTATATGATGCCTCATCATTGATTATTGTATCACATTCTCTACATTCATTATTCATTGTATGATATTGACATTGTCCATTATTCTGTGTTTATGAGTGACTATTGAATGCATGCTTCTTCTTTTTTGCAAATAACCTTGAGAGTTAGATTGTGAGTTTGTTACAGTTGCTAGATCGTTGTAGATTATCACATTCAAATCGTCACCAATGTCTATGGTAAAATTATCCATTATACTATTTTAGACGAAGGAGCCTCTACTTCTTTTGTGTTGATGTCTTGCTGCAAAGTAATTGGTGTTAAATTTTCAGAATTTACTTCAATCTGATCTAGGATCTTAACTGAGAGAACAACATGTACAACAAATCTACAGCATATCAATCATGGACACAATAATGCAAGCACACAAGAGACACAGAGTTTACTTGGGGAAAACCATAAAGGTGAAAAACCCCAATAACTTCCTCAGAGATAGATAGAGCAATGATACAACCAGAATACAAGAGATAGTCTTATCCTAGCAGAAGAGCCTCCTCCTCCACAAGTGCGCCACTCTCCCAAGTGTGAGTGAGAGAATATAATGTGTAAAATGAGAGAGACACAGTCTCTATTTATACACTAACTTGAATTGACCTTTACTCAACTAGGTCGGCCTCAACTTAACCACTTAACATAATGCTGACTGGGCCGACCCCCACTAGGGTGGTCTAATAACCCTTTGACCCACATGGACGACCCCCAATAGGGTGGTCTAATAACCCTTTGACCCACATGACTTATACAGGGCTGACCCCAACAAGGTGGTCTAATAACCCATCAAGTATAAGTTACGACACTTACAATATAAATGGCGACACTTCCATATAGAGGAATAATGACATCTCTATAGGAATACAAACACTTTTGTATAGAGGAATAATACCATCTCTATAGGAGTACAAAATACATATATGAAATACATGGATGAAATACATTCCGAAGTTACATATACATCAACACTCCCTCTTAACTAGGAAGGTATTTCTCGACATAGGTCTTCTAGGACAAGTCATCTTCTCTGGATCATCGTCACTGGATAATCGTCATCGAGTCATCATCATCATCACTACTACTGCTATCTCAATCAATCTCTGAATCTACTCATCATAGGAATTTCTACAGAGCTAGTCCTTTATCATACTGGATGTAGGCCCACCACCTACAGGTCTTCGTCATCACTGGACATATTGTGGAAATCTCAGGACTTATTACATGAGTCACAAAACCTTAAAAGAGTCTCTTGACTAGCAAGAACCCTAAAGAGTATCTGAGGCCTTTTTCATCCTATCAAGATCTCTAAGACTTATTACATGTGACCCCACAAAAAATCGAAAGAGAATCCCAGGACTGATTATGAGCACAAGGATCAACCTATCGGATCTCCCAGGGCACAAATTACATGTCGTCACCACAAAACCTCAAAAGAGCATCCGAGGACTGATTACGAGCACTAGGCTCAACCTATCGGATCTCCCGGGGCACAAATTACATGTGGTCATGGAAAAACCTCTAAAGAGCATCCCAGGACTGATTACGAGTACATGGCTCAACCTATTGGATCTCCCAAGGCACAAATTACATGCCATAGGACAAAACATCGAAAGAGCATCTGCCAGATATCCCAGGGCACAAATTACATACCATATGAAAAACCTCGAAAGACTATCTACAGATCTCCCAGGGCACAAATTATATGTCCTCCCAAGCAAAACCTCGAAAGAGCATTTTCCAGATATCCCAGGGTACAAATTACATTCCATAGGCAAAACCTTGAAAGACTATCTGCAAATCTCCCAGGGCACAAATTACATGCTTATCTGCACAACCTGTTCCACGGCCACAGAGTATCAACCTGATACTCACCATACATCGTCCTAATGTACACATGATCATCCTAATCATCATCACTACAACATCCTGCTGCATGTCATCTTGAGCAACATCCTGAAGCGCGTCATCGATGATCATCCTGATCATACAATGCATCTACCTGATGCATACCAAGTATCTACCTGATACATATCATCATACATGATCCACCTGATAATACAGTGTATCCACCTGATACAAATACAAATACATGATACATATCACCATACATGATCCACCTGATCATACAATGTATCCACCTGATACATATACAGATACATGGTCCAAGCATCCAACATGATGTATATACAAAAATACATACAAGTGGTCCAACTAATCATATCCAGCATCCAACATGATGCGTACATACATATACATATAAATGATCCAACTGATCATATCCAGCATCCAACATGATGCGTACATACATATACATATAAATGATCCAACTGATCATATCTAGCATCCAACATGATGCGTACATACATATACATATAAATTATCCAACTGATCATATCCAGCATCCAACATGATGCATATACAGAGCATTAACTGGAGCATCATCCTGATGCTCATCATCCATGATCCTCTTGATCATCATAGCATCGTCCTCTTCAGATCATCTCATCGTCCACGAAGCACAACCCAGATGCACATCATCTAGAACTTGCACCACCGACATGGGAGAACACATCTACCGCCATTTGGGGAAGGCTCCAACCCTTACTTTTTCACCATGGGAGAACACATTTTCCACCATGTGAAAAATGGCTCAGCAATTACATCATGACCAAGGGAGAACAGATCAACCATGTCAGGAAAGCTCATGTGCATCTGCATCTTCTAGACTCATCACTTCCCTTTGGAAGGAACCTCGATCTGAAGTGCACCAAGCCTCTCTCTGAAGTACTCAAACTGCACTCTGGCCAACGGCTTGGTCAATACATCTGCAACTTGCTCATCCGTTTCAACATACTTTGCTTCAGATGTACTCAGTGCTACGCAGGATTGCTTCCTGCTAAACCAAGAGATCACACCTGATCCCATACTGAGGTAGCACCCAAAAGTGCTCTTCCTATCTGCGGCACTGCTTGCCCAATCTGAAACAACATAACCTTGCAGGTTAAACTTTTGATTCGCACCATACTTGAGCCCATAATCAATTGTACCCTTCAGGTACCTCAGAATATGCTTTACAGCAACAAGGTGAACACTCGTCGGATCTATCAGGAACTGGCTCAATGTGTTCACCGCAAAGAAAATATCTGGTCTCGTGTTCGTCAGGTACATCAAGGACCCAATCATCTGACGATACATAGTGACATCAACCGGTTCAGATGAAGCATCACACAGAAGCTTCAGTTTCGATGCCATAGCCTCACAGTCCATCATCCCAAATCTCTTCAGGATCTCTACTTCATACTTCCCTTGTCCAAAGAAGATTCCATCTGCACTCTGCCACACCTCCATACCAAGAAAGTAGTGCATCATACCCAAGTTCTTCATCTCTAACTCGTTAACAAGCTTCCGCTGCATGTCGACAATAAATCTATCCTCATCAATTTTTGCACATATATGAATCCCTGTCATATGTCTCTGAACCAAGTGGCTGCTCCACACACACTTCTTCTTCAACTACAACATTCAAGAAAGCTGTCTTGAAGTCCATCTGGTGTATCTTCAATTTCATCACTTTTATATTTCTCTATGATGCCATCTGCAGCATGCTTGATCTGATAGATCCATATGGAAGTCATAACAAACTTCCCTTCAAGTCTTGGGACTACATCCCAAACATCATTCTTCATTATCGACGGATCATGGAATTCTTCCCATATCCTGGGAACTTCAATATCTCCAATAGATAATTTTGTTGCTGAACATATGTTGTAGTCCTTCTTTTGTAGGTGATGGTATATGATCTTTCCTACACAACAAGTTAAATTGAATGATTAGAAAACATCTCATAGTTTTCATAACAAATTCTTACACTTAAGGAAATATGTCATACAGTCACGCAATTATCTTAGCGAGTGCTTCAGTACAACATTTATCCATATTCTGTAACTTTCTAGATGCCTTCCAATCTCTACCAGAACATTGTTAAGAGTGTACACAAATCCTAACATGTCAGCAAAGAGGTTTCATTCTAGATAAGTAGCAATGGAATATTGTACAGTGCCATAGGCCACTTACCCATGTATATTAGTAGTATATTGTTCATCAATGCAACTATTCTAATATGCATAATACACAACCTAATTCTAGGAACATAAGCATATACATCATTGAATAACATTATGTATGAAATGACAATCCAAATACTTATCTTTGTATGGTTGCTGGGTGGACACCCTCTTAATCTTTGCAACTCCATTTTGATGTGGATTGTGAGAAGTGGTCAACTCCCTCTGAATATTTGCATCCTTGCAGAAACTACTGAAGTGTGCTCCTTTGCTTTCTTGCAGGAACAACTGGAGTGTGCTCCCTCTTGATCTTTGCTTCCTACATTACCTATCCTTGAACTTACATCCATCCTTAATCACTATGCATGCTTATTAGTATTAGCATTGTGTTATCCTTGAGGTCTCATACATAATCACACATTTATTAGTATAATCTTAATACTATCAAAACACAATAATATTAAACATGTATAGTCATGATCATTCACAGATAATAAACATTAGTATTCAAGGTTTCAGGGAAGTCTTCTTTTACTCATGCATATTCTTATTTGATCATAGGAATCTTCTGATTAGTTAAATCATCAATGCATAAACCCGTGATTACTCAAACCTATACCTTCAGGATTCTTCTGGTTAGTCATATCATCAATTATGGTAAGAAACATAATATGCATACAACCATGACTATCCAAACCTATGACTTCATGAATAATCATTATCAACAACACAACAGTATAAGATCCTAACACAAGGTAAGATTCTAGCTTGATATAGGAAAACATACCTGGATTAGCATGCTAGCTAGTTATGTCTAACATACCTGCATAATGTCTTCTGGTTCTCTTCAGTGACTTGTGCTAGTAACCTGCATGTCTCATAAGTTAACCATTGTAGAACCAAGTTATACATGCCTCGTAAGTAGATCTTCTATGTGATCCATGACAATGGATGAATCTTTATTTTCATGTCACCATGATCATATGTTCTTGAAGTAGAACATGATTTGTCTTTCTTGGTGTACCTTTTATGTTAGCAAACAACATAAACCTCATACAACATCACAATGCATTAGTACATTCATAAGTGTCAAAACCTTAATCAATGAATATCTTCTATTAAGGTGATACGACAAGTCTAGTAATTAATTAAGATTGTACTGTAATGATATGAAGACAAACATATGATAAAATTAACCATGAAACATACCTGTAAGCCATACCTATCAAGATTGCTTGTAATCTTCTTATGGAAGACCTTAGCCTCATCTCCCTCTGAGACAGGAACTTCTTCACTTATGCAGGTGACCAATCCATCTTCTTCTAGGATTAACCCAATCCACTTGATTTGCAAGAACTGGACTTGGAGCTAGATTAGGATTTGTCAAGGAAACCCCAAAAATTCAAACATTGAATTTCAAACTTCTGAAAGGATAGAAATATGCGCCTTGATGAGCTGATCAAGTTGGTATATTCAGAATTTGAAAACTGCAAACTTTCACCCCTCGAAATTGCCTTTTAGATTTCTGGATTCACTAGGGAGGAGCCTAAATTAGGGTTGCATTTCCCAGAGCTTCACCCAACCAAAATATTTGATTCAAATCTCTAAGCTTTGATTTTTCAGAGGAGCTTCCAACCGTGGTCACAGATTTCCAAAATTCCAAGTTTTTTTTGGAGAAGCCCTAATTTTCCATCTTTCCGATCAAAGTCCTGAACTGGGGTTTGATCAAGCCCGACCTTCTTCCCAACCAAAAAATCTGATCTTGGTCTCTAAATTTGGATTTTGATGAGTAGCATCCAGCCATGGTCTCCTATTAGAGAAATTCCAACTTTCTCCGAAGCCCTAAATTTTGGAAGCCATGAATGAAGGTGCTCAAAAATAATTTTGTTTTGACAGAAATATGTACCTAACTGTTTTTGGTGTAACTCCAAACTTTTTGATCCAGAGGGTCTGAAACTTTTTTCTGAGATATCTTGACCTGTTATCTTTCCATCCCGACAGGTATGATCTCAATTGGATTCTCTGAAAGAGAGTTATGCCAACTGTCGCAACGTGACATGTTTATGGGATAATACAGGGGATAAAACTTGTATGGCATGCCACGTGTCACTGGTTCAACTTCGCCCTCTGAAAACGTTTCTTGAGATAGCCTAATATTTTATCTTTCCATCCCGATAGGTCTGAACTCAATTGGATTCTTTGAGAGAGAGTTATGCCAAGTGTCGCAATGTGACCTGTTTATGGGATAATACAAGAGAGCGAACTTGTACGGCATGCCACATACAACTGGTTCAACTTCGGCATGTGAAAAATTTTCTTGCGATAGTAAAGTCTGTTTACTACCTGTCACTTTTTACGAAATTTCATTTGGAGCTTCCTAGCCCAAGTTATGACCTTTTTCCCAAGGTCACCTGATTTTGACTCAGATCTGGAAGAGGCAGAAACCCTATATTGCACAGATCATAAATCACAAAGTACAACGCATTAGAGGTTGTCCTTTGGACACAAGGTACATGGGGATCTGATCTTCGACCTGTAAAAGTTTTAGATCTGAAACATTCGCAAAAACGGATTTATAGCGAAAGTGATATGATGACTAGTTTTTGCTATATCAAGCCCTAGCATCGTAAGTGCAACAAGTGTCATACATGCCATATCATGCCTTCTTTCAGGCTAGCTCTAATACCATGTTAAATTTTCAGAATTTACTTCAATCTGATCTAGGATCTTAACTGAGAGAACAACATGTACAGCAAATCTACAGCATATCAATGATGGACACAATAATGCAAGCACACAAGAGACACAAAGTTTACTTGGGGAAAACCATAAAGGTGAAAAACCGCAATAACTTCCTCAGAGATAGATAGAGAAATGATACAAGCAAAACACAAGAGATAGTCTTCTCCTAGCAGCAAAGCCTCCTCGTCCACAAGTGCACCACTCTCCCAAGTGTGAGTGAGAGAATAGAATGTGTAAAATTAGAGAGACACACTCTCTATTTATACACTAACTTGACTTGACCTTTACTCAACTAGGTCAGCCTCAACTTAACCACTTAACATAATGCTGACTGGGCCGACCCGCACTAGGGTTGTCTAATAACCCTTTGACCGACATGGCCGACCCCCAATAGGGTGGTTTAATAACCCTTTTACCCACATGACTTATACAGGGCTGACCCCAACAAGGTGGTCTAATAACCCATCAAGTATAAGTTACGACACTTACAATATAAATGACGACACTTCCGTATAGAGGAATAATAGCATCTCTATAGGAATACAAACACTTCCGTATAGAGGAATAATACCATCTCTATAGGAGTACAAAATACATATATCAAATACATGGCTGAAATACATTCCGAAGTTACATATACATCAACAATTGGCTCTCCTTAATTGAACCGTTACCCTACCACTCTGAAAGCATTCGACGGTCATGGATTTCAACCACATGGGTTACTACAATCGCTAGCTGTTAAGTTGGGAGGTAAGACAATTTCCATTAAGGTGGAAGTAGTCACTGTCCCATTGGATTATAGCTTGTTATTTGGTTGAAATTTGTTCTATGCAATGACTACGGTCGCATCATCTGTCTTCTGCATTGTGCAATTTCCCCATCATGGGAAAATTGTTAGATTTTTGTACAACGGACACCACTACTCACCCTGTGGATAATGTCTCTCTCTTGGGACACTCATCGCAAATATATTAGAGTGTGGGGGTAGGAATCCTAAAAGGCTCATCATTGATGGGATTTTTTCCAACACTTGATCCGAAATTGGCATGTTTCCATGGTGAACATGATCTCATACATGATCCCATCCTCCTACAACACGATGGACCCTTGGATTGTGCTTGATATTAATCATATCAATTCGATTGAAGATACGATGCCTCTTAACACTACTGAAGCAACTTATGAGGCCATCTAATCGACACCATATTTATCTGATGACCACCACTTGGTGGCATCCGACTCTGGTTCCCTTCCCTGTCGATAAATCTTATCCTCACCATCACCAGATAATCTCCTCCATACTTTTCACTCCGATGAATCGATCAAGGAGATTATGAGCTTGGATGAGCCTCCATGGGATGACAACCAGCATCGATCATCTTTCCTCCTACCTTTGGACACAGTAGATAATGCGATTCATACCATTGTTTCAACGGATGTCTTTCCTAACCCTCAATCTCCTATTCTTACCCAGGATATGGTAACCGAGGGGAATTTGGAGAACATTACACCTACCACCACGATTGACATCTCGGTAAAACTAGGCGTCATGGAACACATCCACATTGGACAAACGTGTTCTTCTGACAAACTAAAGACTTATGCAGCCTTGTTTAAACAATTCCATGATGTATTTGCATGGACCAACGAAGAAATTCCTGGGATTGATCCTGCCATTTTTATGCATGAAATTTAAACATATCCTGATGCAAAATCTGTCCAGAAAAAACTCCTTCTCATGCACCCTAGAAATACTACGTCTATCAAAGTAGATATCGAAAAGTTGGTTTCATTTATTCCTTCCCCTTAAAAAATTGGGTCTCTAATGTCCTCCCAGTTACAAAGAAACCAGGCACTATCATCTACCCATGGGGTATGTTTTCATATCACAAATTACCTTTTGGCCTTAAAAATGTTGGTGCCGCATTCCAGCAAGCCATGTTGTATGCCTTTCAAAATATCAATGCTTTTTCGTAACACTACCTCGATTATTTTCCCACTCATTCAAATCGTCGTGAGTTTCACATCGATCATATGACAGTGTGTTTCTCATATGTCAATGGTACGATATCCATTTATATGCTCATAAGTGCATATTCTATGTGGAGTCTGGACGTCTCATTGGCTTCATCATTTCCAAATATGGGATCTGTATTCATCCACTCGAGGTAGAGACCATTATAGCCCCATCCCCACCCACGGATATTATGGAACTTCAAAGTTTGAAGGGGAAGGAAAACTACCTACGTCGTTTAATGTGTAATTTTGCAGAAAAAACACAGGGTTAAATGCGATTGTTAAAGAAGGACATCCCATTTATTTGCGATGATTATGCCCAAAAGGCATTTTACAATCTCAAGTACGTTAGTTACCCATGCACCCTTGTTACAACCACCAGATTACAACAAGGATTACATCCTTTATCATGTTGCCTCTACCTCAACTATTAGTATGGTTTTAGTGCAGGAAGATAGCAACGCGCAAGAACATGTGATATACTACCTTAGTAACGCTCTCATAGACTCTGAAACTCGTTATTCGCATGTTGAGAAGTTATCTCTAGCAGCGATCATCGCTATCCATAATTTTCTTCATTATATCCTGCTCTCGAATACTACTATCTAGGGTATTTTTTAAGGATTCTAATATTATACTTAAGTATAGTATTTTAGGTGATTATGTTGGATTGAAAAAGACATATATATATATATATATATATATATATATATATATATATATATATATATATATATATATATATATATAGGTAGGCGAATATCAAATATAAATCATACAATTTACTACTGAAATTTGTAAATTTTGGAAAAAATTATGATAAAAAAAATATTTTATGTATATATAGGCGATATTAGAGACTAAAATTGACCAAATAGCGAATTTTTTTTTGAAAAAAAGCTCGAAAAATAGCCAATTGGCCAAATTTTGCCCCTAAAATATACCATGCTACTATCATTGTCAATTCTAACCCTATGTACCACATCCTCACATGCCAGGTACTTGGGGGAAAATACTCATGCTGGAACATGATTCTCCAATAATTCGATCTCTAGTTTGAAAAGGCTAAATCCAAAAAGTCATTAGTATTTGTGGATCTCATGTGTGATATTCCCTGCACTAATCAAGAATTTGATCCCATTGACTATCTCCTTGATGAGTCATTGTTTTTTTTTCATCAATGACTCCATACCAATACCAAGGGTCAGAAGTCATTTTTTTTTTCATCAATTTGATCTCATTACTTCTGATGCTTTGGACCTCACTTATCCTGCAATGAACACCATTGTATCCACCATCACTTGAAATATTACCTCATCATCGGTGATACTCTATATCGTCGTGGCATTGATTCCATCCTACGACGCTGCTTAACTCACAAGGAGGCCGAGTATGTCTTAAATAATTACCAGTCAGAGGAATTTGGTGGTCATATTTCTGGGATGGATACAACCTAGAAGATCTTATGCATTGGATACTACTGGCCATCCATCCTCAAAGATTGTATGGAAGTGCTCAAGAAGTGTCCTCCCTGCCAGCATTTTCATTATAAAAAGCGATCGCACCCAACCCCACTACATCCATTTATCGTCCCTATCCCATTCACAAAATGGGGTATTGACTTCATGCGTTGTAAGCCTACCTCGGTCAAGGGGCATGGTTATATCATTGTCGTTGTATACTACTTTACCAAATGGGCCGAGGCTATGCCTACATATAAGGAAGACAATAAAAATACTGCACTCTTTATGTTCAATCATATCATCGCTAGATTCAGAGTCCCACAAGCCATCATGACAGATCATGGATCACATTTCCAAAATAAGATGGTGGATGAACTAAGTGCCAAGTTTGGATTTCGTCATGAAAATTTAACCCCGTACTATCCTCAATCAAATGGACAAGTACAAGCCATTAACAAGGTCTTGAAAACCATGATTCAACACATGGTAGGAATGCACAAGTCAAATTCGCATGTGGTGTTTTTTTCATCCGTTTGGGCATACTAGGATTCCGTCAAAACTGCCACTGGTTTCACACCTTTTTAGTTGGTGTATGGAATAGAGGCCATATTTCCTATTGAGTGCAAAATTATGTCTTTAAAACTAGTCATTGAACTTTTACTGAACACAACAACTACATAAGAGAGATTCTTATACTTAGATAACTCGACAAGACCCACCGGGATGCAACTCTAGCCAATGAAGCGGATAAGAAACGCATCAAGGACCAATATGAAAAATCTATAAAGCCTTGTATATTCAACAAGGGTGATTTTGTCCTGACTTACGACCAAAAACACAATAAAATGGGGCAGGTAAAATTGAGTGCATGTGGCATGGGACATACATCGTAAAACATGTTTTTGAGAAGGGATATTATGAGTTGGTTGATATGATGGAATATCCTTAGGGGACCCTCGAAATGGGATCTACCTAAAATGGTACTATGCTTAAGTTATATTGCGTCAATACCTTGTATATATTGTATATGACATGTATTTGTGTTGGTGTGACGCTTTCATTTTAGTGTGTTAGGATCTTATCTCAATTTTCTCTTATATCATATTCTACTTGGATGTGCAGATGGAAACTTGCTATGGATTTGTGGACGGTGCTAGCTGACACACCTGGAACCCTGCCTCAGTAGCTTGGGTACTCTATTCCCCTGCCAGTGATTTGATAAGCCAAAGAAAAACCTACCTAGGTCCTTCAACTAATAACATCGTCGAATATCATGGGGTGATTGTATTGTTGACCGATGCTTTTTATCTCGGCATGGACCACATTGTCATATACTTGGATTCTCAACTAGTGGTCTCTCATTTGAATCAATTCTACGCTATTTGTGACCCTACACTACTTCGCTTATTCTGGCGAGTACGTCTCTTGGAAAGGTCTTTTGAGTCGATTCAATACCTACATATTCTGAGATGTATGAACAGAGTTTCCAATTCGTTGGCTAACTTCATGTTAGACTGACACATTGCACATTCGTAATTATTTTTATTAAATATGCAAAATTGTAATAACCTGTAAATTATTCATTAATGTATAAGAAAACATATATAAGATTTGTATCCATCATGAAAACACATTATATAAAAGTCGCTATATAATATTTCATATTAAGTTTGGCAGAATGTTGTACAAAAAGGTACTGATACAAAAAATATGAAGCTCATGGCTTTGAGTATGTCACATCTACAAAATTTTGAAGCTTATGGCTTTCAGTACATAATTGCATATACAACCTATCCCTCAGGGTGCTTGTGGTAGCATCTGATGTCCCTGGCCACCCGAGGGAGTAACCGACCAAAAAGTACTAAAACTCCAGCTGTCCTACACTGATAGTGTCATGGCAAGTCATCTATGGAGATGTCTGGAATATTTGTAGTCAACCATTGGAGGTTCTCCTCCAACTCATCTAGCTCCTCCACATCCTCCTGATGAACTGCTTCCATCTCACGAACCATTCCTCGCCTCTCGATGGGTGAGGATCCCTCCGGTCTCAATGGGACAATATCTGTGTAAGCAAAGGTATAGTATATCAGTACTACACAAAAAAATGAAAAAATACATAAAATACATAAAAACAAGAGATTCTTATTCTTACCCATCTCTCCCCAGTACTCTCCATATGGAAGAGCTAAATTGGGGTCTCCTTGGAATTCTTCCCTCGCATACGCATAATCCTAAACCATGAGGAGTTGGCTACGTAGACACCTAAATAAAGTCGGTCCATAGGTGATCATTGACCCACCATCACCATAACGGGCCATCACCTCATCCCACCACTTCATACAAGGGGAACGTGGATCGAAATCACTGATCTTGACTTGGGGATGGAGAATTCAAACCCTTTCCAAGAACAAAGAGACCACAATGGATCCATAACCAAACTGTTTCAACTCATCTCTGGGGCACTTGGTCAATTGTTCCTTCAATTTTGCGAGGATCCCCTTTCACTAGTTAAAAACTATAGGATCCATGCACTCGATGGAATACAACATGTGGGTCTTGGTGTCCTAATGTGGGGCTCTACTACCTGCCACTTGCTCAATAGTAAATAATACGGTCCTCAAGGGACGGTCTCGCACATTCTTGATGGGAATTTTCCCACCCAACATCTATGTGCGTGGAGTGTAGAATTGTAAAATGAGATCCTCGGTGGTCCAACCACCACCCCTAGGTATAAATAGTCACTCTGGGGCCCCATTCCTAGATAATCCTGTCAAGAAGTATATGTCCTCAATGTCTAAAGTGAGGATGTTTGCTCCAACTTTGAAGTATTGATGGTCTGGATCCCACATGCGGATCAAGTAGTCCAATAGTTGTATTTGGGATCTCATTCCCTATACATGAAAGAACTTGAGAAACCCACAGTCCCTCAAAGAATTCATGGAGTGAGGATCGTTTACCGCTTGCACATCCTCTAATTCATGTTCAGGCTCCCTCCATTGAACCATTTTTTAGTGTCAAACCCTGCATAAACAATAGTGTGAAGGATATTATCTCGATTTCATAGAAAAAGAAATCATTTTTGGGCCCCATTTCCAATTTTTTGAGCCAATTCGTTCCAATGCACCTCATATTTGTATACAGGACATCAAAGACGCACTTAGCCTGTGGGGAAGGCACGCCATTGCTGAATGGCACACTTACTGAAAGAGGAAAGAGAGTCACCCAAGGCATGCAATTACCCCTATGGAATGAGCCTCCAAAACACTAAAAAATGCATTAAAAACTGAAATTTCAACCACAAAATTGAAGGGAAAAGAGTTTAGAGTTACCTACAACTGATAGGAGGCTGAATGATCGACCGAGGCTACCACAATATTCACCACAAAGACCTTGGAAGGGATTTTTTCCACTATTCAACTTGGTAATAATGAAATGGTAAATGTTTTTAACTATTCACCCTTTTAATAACCAAAATGGAATATTCCCTTTTTAATTATTATTGTTCCGTGGGTTTTTTACTATAGTTGATCTTATTTTTGTTTTAAAAAATCCTTGTGATGGATTTTAACTTCATTCTAAAGCTTGAAGGAATAGGTGATTAATGTTTTGACTATGGAAGAGACCATTGTTGACTTTTCATACTCTCCGTCGAGTGTGAAAAGACTTTAGAGTGTTCTTCATACCATTATCACGCTCATTAAAACTAAGTATAAAAGGTATCGAACTGAGTTTTTGTTCTTTATCATGCTTGTCAATAGATGAGAATAAGTCACCGAGTTAACTTTTATCTCTTTTTTGGGCTTGTAAAACTTCCACAAAAAAGGAACCCCCCTAGAGTTCTCCTTTAATCTCTTTTCAAACTCCCTAAATATGAAAATATTTCCAAGCGAACTTGATTGTTTCACACTTGTAAAAGTATTGGAAAGTTTGTCTTCCTGGTGGTAATTTACCCCTTTTTTCGGACCAGTGAGACTATTTACGAAAAAGGAACACTCTAGTTAATCATGACTAGAAGATTTCTCTCTCATGTTGTTTATCCTTTTTCAGGTGAGGAGAGTACAAATTACGAAAAAGTACTCATTGGAGTCTTATTTATCCCTTTTAGACTCTCTAAACAAGAAATGACGTTGAATTTAACTTCTTTGGACTCGTTAAAACATGACATTGAAGGGCCCTTATAGGGACGAACCCCTCCTATATCAAGTTCGTTAATCATGTGAGATTGGACTCATCTGAAGGATGAGCTATATCGAGCATATGTTATCCTCCTCAAGCTCATTAATAAACAAAGAGGTACTCATCAATGATGATGGGGAATAAGGAAAGAGTTTGTATTCACCCGTATTAATGGTAGTGTATAGTCACTCGTGAATGTTGCATTTGTTTGCATATCATTCAAACTACTTGGGTAATCTTCTTATCCTCGAGTCTCACCAATTCCATGAGTCATCATACTCGTTTGGGTCATCCGAAGAATGCATCGATCATTAGTTGCATTAGGTCTTGGTGTCTATCTCATCGTGTTAATGCTACCAAGTCATGCCATTCCATGTTCAAGAGAAGTCTGTTGTTGAGTCAAACTTTGTAGTCATGATACCTTCCATTGTGTGGGTCACTCCTTAGTCAATTTTGACAGTCACTCTATTATCTGATCTATCTCATAACATCGTTGATCTAGTTTCGTGTCGATGATGGGGGAAACATTATGGCCCTCTGTCGATGGGTTTATCCTTGTCAACTTCAACTCATCATTCAAGAATTAAACCTAGGAACTAGTTGAGTACCTTGGGATTACATGCCTTAATGGAAGGTTACCTCTCTTTCAACAGTAAGCTCACATCATTGTCTTCTGATTGAAATATTCCATTGAATTATCTACCTCAGCTCATTGATTTACATTCGGTGGTATGTACTATCATACCTTGGGGATAATTGATATCAATGATGATGTCCCTCACAGTTGTTAATGGTTTATATCATTGGCCAGTAATCAAGTGGTTTCTACATGTTCTAGTTCAACACATTGTAATCACATGGTTAGATTCGTATCATTGAAGATTCAGTTTGAAGACCCTGGGTTAACTTATGTATCTTACCCAAGCTGTGATGGATATTTTTTGAGACATACCACATGGATCCACTCTTGTATTGGTGGTCGCTATGTAATTATCTCATCATGGATCCACGATTGTGTCTAGTAGCCATGATTGTGTTCAGTCAGTTAGTACTAACATGGATCTGTAATGTATTGGTTGAAAACTATGTTATGAGTCCGTTGAGACGTATATATCAGAGTTATTTGTACTACAGAAGTCTTTGCTTCAGCACTTCAACTGATTGGCCTTGCTCTGAACTTCCATATCTCAAAGCACCTCACCTATGTTGATGTATATGTAACTTCGGAATGTATTTCACATATATGTATATTGTATTCCTATAGAGATGGTATTATTCCTCTATAAGGAAGTGTCGTCATTTATATTGTAAGTGTTGTAACTTATACTTGATGGGTTATTAGACCACCTTGTTTAGGGTCGGCCCTCTATAAGTCATGTGGGTCAAAGGGTTATTAGACCACCCTATTGGGGGTTGGCCATGTGGGTCAAAGGGTTATTAGACCACCCTATTGGGGGTCGACCCAGTCAGCATTATATTATGTGGTTAAGTTCGAGCCTACATGAGTTAGGTAAAAAGGCAAGTCAAGTCAAGTATAAATAGAGTGCGGGAGGCACTCTATTTACTCACTCACTTCTCACGCATGCACTCAAGGAGGAGTGGCGCACTTATGGAGGAGGAGGATCTACTGCTAGGTTATGTCTATCTCTCATGGTTGGTTGTATCATTGCTCTATCTATCTCTGAGGAAGTTATTGGGGTTTTTCACCTTTATGGTTTTCCCCAAGTAAATCTTTGTGTCTCTTGTGTGGTTGCATTATTGTCTCCATGATTGATATGCTGTAGATATGCTGTACATGTTGTTCTCTCAGTTAAGATCCTATATCAGATTGAAGTAAATTCTAAAAATTTAACATGGTATCAGAGCTAGCCTGAAAGAAGGCATGATATGGCATGTATGACACTTGTTGCACTTACGATGCTAGGGCTTGATATAGCAAAAACCAGTCATCATAGCACTTTTGCTATAAATCCGTTTTGGCGAATTTTTCGGATCTGAAATTGTTACAGGACGAATGTTAAATCTCCAGGTACCGTGTGTCCAAAGGACAACCTCTAATTCGTTGTACTTTGTGATTTATGATCTGTGCAATATAGGGTTTCTGCCTCTTCCAGATCTGAGTTAAAATCAGGTGACCTTGGGAAAAAGGTCATAACTTGGGATAGGAAGCTCCAAATGAAAGTTCATAAAAAGTGACAGGTAGTACACAGACTATACTATCTCCAAAAACGTTTTCAGAGGCCGAAGGTGAACCAGTGACACGTGGCACTCCGTACAAGTCCGCTCTCCTGTATTATCCCATAAACAGGTCACGTTGCGACACTTGGCATAACTCTCTCTCAGAGAATCCAATTGAGGTCAGACCTGTCAGGATGGAAAGATAACAGGCCGAGATATCTCAAGAAATATTTTCAGAGTCCGAAGTTGAAACAGTGACACGTGGCATGCCGTACAAAGTTCACTCTCTTGTATTATCCCAAAACAGGTCACGTTGCGACATTTGGCATAACTCTCTCTCAGAAAATCCAATTGAGGTCAGACCTGTCAGGATGGAAAGCTAACAGGTAAGGCTATCTCAGGAAACTTTTTCAGACCCTGTGGATCGAAAAATTCAGAGGTACACCAGAAACAATCAGGTACATATTTATGTCAAAACAGAATTATTTTTGAGTACCTTCATTCATGGCTTCCGGAATTTAGGGCTTCGTACAAAGTTGGAATTTTTGTAATCGGAGACCACGGCTGGATGCTACTCATCAAAATAGAAATTTAGAGACAAAGATCATTATTTTTGGTTGGGTAGAAGGCCAGGCTTGATCAAACCCTAGTTCGGGACTTTGATAAGAAAAGTGGAAAATTAGGGCTTCTGTAAAAATGGGAATTTTTGAAATCTGTGACCACGGCTGGAAGCTCCTCAGAAAAATAGAAGCTTAGAGATTTGGATCAAACCTTTTGATTGGGTAGAAGAGTGGGCTTCATCAAACCCCAGTTCAGGGTTACGTCCAGTGAATCCGAAAGTTTCAAAGGCAAAATCGAGGAGTGAAACTTTGAAGTTTTCAAATTCTAAATATACTAGCTTGATCAGCTCATCAAGGCGCATATTTCTATCCTTTCGGAAATTTGAAATTCAAAGTTTGAATTTTTGGGGTTTCTCTGACAAACCCATATCTAGCTCCACTCCCAGTTCTTGTAATTCAAGTGGATTGGGTTAATCCTAGAAGAAGATGGTATGATCATCTGCATGAGTGAAGAAGTTCCTGTTTCAGAGGGAGATGAGGCTAAGGCCTTACATAAGAAGATTACAAGCGATCTCGATAGGTATGACTCATCGAGGTATGTTTCGATATTTGTCCATGATTAAGTTTATGGTATGTTTGTCTTCATGTTATTACGGTTAGTACAATTTTGATTTTAGATTTGTTGTATCACCTTTAACAAAATTATGAATGCATGATAGAAGATATTCATTGGTTAGGGTGTTGACACTTATGATTGTACTAATGCATTATGGTGTTGTATGAGGTTTATGTTGTCTACTAACATGAAAGGTACACCAAGAAAGACAAATCATGTTCTGGTCCAAGAACATATGATCATGATAACATGAGGACAAAGATTCATCCATTGTCATGGATCTCATAGAAGATCCATTTACGAGGTATGTATAACTTGATTTTGTAATAGTTAAAATATGAGATATACAGGTTACTAGCACAAGTCACTGAAGAGAAACAAAAGACATTATACGGGTATGTTAGACATAAATAGCTAGCATGCTAATCCAGGTATGTTTTTCCTATATCAAGCTAGAATCCTACCTTGTGTTAGGATCTTATACTGTTGTTGATAATGATTATTCCTGAAGAGTCATAGGTTTGAATAATCATGGTTGTATGCATATTATGTTTCTTACCATAATTGATGATATGACTAACCAGAAGAATCATGAAGGTATAGGTTTGAATAATCACAGGTTTTATGCATATTATATCTCTTATCTTGATTGATGATTCAACTAACCTGAAGAGTCATAGGTTTGAGTAATTATAGGTTTAGACATGTTATGTTTCTTATGATTTGACTAACCATAAGAATCCTACATAAACCTTGAATGCTAATGCTTATTATTTTCTGTTTGAAATGATCATGACTATACATGCTTGAGATTATTGTGTTTTAATAGTATACTAATGAATGTATGATTTTATATGAGATCACAGGGATAATACATTCATGATACTAATAAGCATGCATAGGGACAAAGGATGAATATGAGATTCAAGAACAGGTAATCCAGGAAGCAAAGATCAAGAGGGAGTACACTCCAGTGGTTTATGCAAGGATGCAGATATTCAGAGGGAGTTGACCATCTCTCTACATCCCACAACAGAAAGGTGTAGAAGAAGCTACTTCAGATTAGGACTCCAGTAGCTCCTGCAAGGAAGCGAAGACTCAGAGGGAGTCCACCCAACGAACAAACAAAGATAAGTATTTGAATTGTCATTTCTTAAATAATACTATTCAATAATGTATATACTGATGTTCCTAGAATTAGGTTGTGTATTATGCATATTAGAATAATTGCATTGATGAATAGTATACTCCTAATATGCATGGGTAAGTGGCCTATGGCACTGTACAACATTCCATTGCTACTTATCTAGAATGAAACCTCTTTGCTGACATGTTGGGAGTTGTGCACACTCTTAACAATGTTCTGGTAGAGATTGGAAGGCATCTAGAAACTTACGGAATATGGATAGATGTTGTATTGAAGCATTGGCTAAGATAATTGCATGATTGTATGGCATATTTCTTTATGTGTAAGAATTTGTTCTGAAAACTATGAGATGTTTTCTAATCATGCAATTTAACTTGTTGTGTAGGAAAGATCGTATGCCATCTCCTACAAAAGAAGAACTACAACATTTTGTTCCAGCAACAAAGATATCTATTGAAGATATTGAAGATATTGAAGTTCCCAGGATCTGGAATGAAGAAATGAAATGCCATGATCCGTCGATCATGAAGAATGATGTTTGCTATGACTTCCAATTGGAACTATCAGATCAAGCATGTTGCAGATGGCAGCATTGAGAAATATAAAAGTGATGAAATAGAAGATACACCAGATGGATTCAAGAAAGCTTCCTTGAATGGTGTAGTTGAAGAAGAAGTGTATGTAGAGCAGCCACCTGGTTCTGAGACACATGATAGGAAATCATATATGTGCAGAACTTGGTATGGTGAAGATAGATTGATTGCCGACACGCAGTGGAAGCTTACTACCGAGTTCGAGATGAAGAACTTGGGGATGATGCACTATTTGTTTTTGGCATGGAGGTGTGGCAGAGTGCAGATAGAATCTTCCTTGGACAAGGGAAGTATGCAGTAGAGATCCCAAAGAGGTTCGGGATGATGGATTGCAATGCCATGGCCACACCTATGGCATCAAATCTAAAGCTTCTATGAGATGCTTCATCTGAGCCGATTGATGTCTCTATGTATTGTCAGATGATTGGGTCCTTGATGTACCTGACGAACACGAGACCAGACATTTGCTTTGCTGTGAACACATTGAGCCAGTTCCTGACGGATCCAAAGAGTGTTCACCTGGTTGCTGTAAAGCATGTTCTGAGGTACCTGAAGGGTACAGTGGATTATGGGCTCAGGTATGAGGCGAATCAAAAGTTTAACCTGCAGGGTTATGTTGATTCAGATTGGGCTAGCAGTGCTGCAGATAGGAAGAGCACATCTGGGTGCTGCTTCAGTATGGGATCAGGTGTGATCTCTTGGTTCAGCAGGAAGCAGTCCTACATAGCACTGAGTACAGCTAAGGCAGAGTATGTTGCAGCCTGCTCAGCTAGTTGTGAGGCAGTATGGCTACGGAAGCTACTGTCTAAGTTATTTGATCTCCTGTTGGATGCTACTGGTATCGTATGTGATAACCAGAGTTGTGTGAAGTTGTCCGAGAACCCAGTGTTTCATGACAGGTCGAAACACATAGAGATCAAATATCATTATGTCAGGGATATGGTGCAGAGAGGAGCTGTGAAGCTCCTGTATGTTGCGACGGATGAGCAGATTGCAGATATGCTAACGAAGCCACTAGCCAGGGTGAAATTCGAGTACTTCAGAGAGAGGCTTGGCATTCTTCAGATCGAGGACACTTCGAGGAAGAAGTGATGGACACATTTGTTGAAGCCATTCCAAGCATGTTGGAAGGAGGATCCTTCACATGGCTGTGGATGTAAGCGCTGGATGATGAGCATCAGGATGATGTTCTGGTTTCTGCTCGGATATGATCAGTTGGATCATTATATGTATGTATGTATACATCATGTTGGATGCTTGGACCATGTATCTGTATATGTATCAGGTGGATACATTGTATGATCAGGTGGATCATGTATGGTGATATGTATCATGTATTTGTATCAGGTGGATACACTGTATGATCAGGTGGATCATGTACGATGATATGTATCAGGTAGATACTTGGTATGCATCAGGTAGATGCATTGTATGATCAGGTGGATCATGTATGGTGATATGTATCATGTATTTGTAGTTGTATCAAGTGGATACACTGTATGATTAGGTGGATCATGTATGATGATATGTATCATGTAGATACTTGGTATGCATCAGGTAGATGCATTGATGATCAGGTGGATCATGTATGATGACATGCAGCAGGATGTTGCAGTGATGATCAGGATGATCATAGATGACGAGCTTCAGGATGTTGCTCCAGATGACATGCAGCAGGATGTTGCAGTGATGATCAGGATGATCATAGATGATGAGCTTCAGGATGTTGCTCCAGATGACATGCAGCAGGACGTTGCAGTGATGATGATTAGGATGATCATGGATGCATCAGGATGATGTATGGTGAGTATCAGGGTGATACTCTATGGCCGTGGATCAGGTTGTGCAGATGAGCATGTAATCCGGTGCCCTGGGAGATTTGCAGATAGTCTTTTGAGGTTTTGCCTATGGCATGTAATATCGGTGCCCTGGGACATCTGGCAAATTCTCTTTCGAGGTTTTGCTCTGGGAGGACATGTAGTTCGGTGCCCTGGGAGATCTACAGATAGTCTTTCGAGGTTTTTCCTATGGCATGTAAATGCGCCCTGGGATATCTGGCAGATGCTCTTGCGAGGTTTTGTCCTATGGCATGTAATAGCGCCCTGGGAGATCCGATAGGTTGGGCAGTGTGCCCGTAATCAGTCCTGGGATGCTCTTGTGAGGTTTTGCCATGACCACATGTAATTTGTGCCCTGGGAGATTTCACGTCGGAGTTGTGTACCCGTAACATCCTGAGATGCTCTTGCTAGGTTTTGTGATGACCACATATAATAGCACCCTGGGAGATCCTACAGGCTGGAGTTGTGTACCCGTAACATCCTGGGATGCTCTTTCGAGGTTTTGTGGTGGGGTCACATGTAATAGCGCCCTGGGAGATCCTATAGGTAGAGCTATGTGCTTGTAACAGCCTGGGATGCTCTTTCGAGGTTTTGTGACGCACGTAATTAGTCCTGAGGATTCCACAGTATGGTCAGTGATGATGAAGACCTGCAGGTCGTGGGCCTACATCCAGTATGAAAAAGGACTGGCTTTGTAGAACTTCCTATGACGAGTAGATTCAGAGATTGATTGAGATAGCAGCAGCAGTAACGATGATGATGACTCGATGACGATTATCCAGTGACGATGATCCAGAGAAGATGACTTGTGCTGGAAGAACTGTGCTGAGAAATACCTTCCTAGTTAAGAGGGAGTGTTGATGTATATGTAACTTCAGAATGTATTTCACATATATGTATATTGTATTCCTATAGAGATGGTATTATTCCTCTATAAGGAAGTGTCGTCATTTATATTGTAAGTGTCGTAACTTATACTTGATGGGTTATTAGACCACCTTGTTTGGGGTCAGCCCTCTATAAGTCATGTGGGTCAAAGGGTTATCAGACCACCCTATTGGGGGTCGACCCAGTTAGCATTATATTATGTGGTTAAGTTCGAGCCTACATGAGTTAGGTAAAAAGGCAAGTCAAGTCAAGTATAAATAGAGTGCGGGAGGCACTCTATTTACTCACTCACTTCTCACACATGCACTCAAGGAGGAGTGGCGCACTTATGGAGGAGGAGGATCTGCTGCTAGGTTATGTCTATCTCTCATGGTTGGTTGTATCATTGCTCTATCTATCTCTGAGGAAGTTATTGGAGTTTTTCACCTTTATGGTTTTCCCCAAGTAAATCTTTGTGTCTCTTGTGTGGTTGCATTATTGTCTACATGATTGATATGCTGTAGATATGTTGTACATGTTGTTCTCTCAGTTAAGATCCTAGATCAGATTGAAGTAAATTCTAAAAATTTAACAACCTATCCCATTGTGATAGATTCATGCTTTGGGGGGCATTCTGTTACACCAAAATCTCATCATCAAGAGTTATGTTTCCCTTATTTTACTTGATTCCTAAAGAACTTAGGCCAAATTACTTGAAGGGAGAGTTGTGGTTACTCCTTTTTCTTTTCTTGTCTCCTCGATGCACCTTGCATGATGACAAAGTGCATCAGACCATTGGTGATGCGCTCTGCACATTGACAGAGCGGGCCAGTGACACATTCTTCCTTTGTACAAGGTGCTTCACTCTCCAAAGACACATATTTTCTGTAGACAAAGTGTGGCACTTTTTTTTTAAAAGGAGAAAGAGAAGCTTTGAGCGGCTTCTAGAACCCATGGTTACGTGGAGGCTTATACCTATGAATTAGGAAGGGTGGCACTTGATCCCCTTACCTTTTGGGATTATCCCTTGAGCCTCTCCCATAAATACTCGACCTCTCATATCCATAACACTCCACAAGGATCTTAGTTGGATCAATCTACACACACATATATTTATGCATTGTTAATCAATATTCCTATACACATGTTATATTTTAATTTTGTTTAATATAAAGGAGATGCAATATCTATATCGTGGTATTGCTTCATTTGCTTGAAGTTTATTTGATGAACCCTGTGTAATGTACAACAGAGATGCCATCTTTGTATCAATGTATTCCTTACTTTGCATATACACATTCTACCTATGCTTTAATGGGAAGGGATGGCTCGGTGAGAGCCTATTCCCTTTGTTTGAATATATATATGTTGAATATTATAACTTTTAAGAATATTATATTTTCACATTATTATTCCGGAGATGTTTTATCCCTCCGAGGTGACTCTATTATGTATCTGGAGATGTTTATTCATCCGATGGTTTGTGGTAACTAGGGTTATTAGACCCACCATGTGGGGGTCAGCCCTAGTTTATATTTTAGGGGTTATTAGACTTCTCCAGGAGAGGTCGGCCCCATTAGGGATTTTGGTCAGTCGGGAACTAGTATAAATAGAGGAGGAGAGCTCCTCATTTGATACACTTCCACAACTCAGAAAGTGGCGCACTTGTGTCTGGGAGATCTGCATGTGAGGTAGAGAAGAAGGACAAGTCTTGGAGCACATCTTGTATTTTGGTTGATCATCTTATTGAGGAAAGCTTTGCTGGGTTTTCTACCCCATGAGGGTTTCCCAGGGTAATTTCTGTGTCTATCTTGTGATTATGTTTCTTTCAGTGATCTTGCTAGTTTATTTGGTTTAAACTTAACATGGTATCAGAGCTAGCCTAAATAGAACATCTTTCACAAGGTGAAATTATATTTCTCTCTCTCTCTCTCCCAAAATTAGGGTTTCTGCAAAAGTTAGTATTTTTGGATTTTGGTTGCATGGTTGAATATCCATTCTAAAGATCTATCTTTTGAGCCTTGGATCAAGGTTTTTGGTTGGGTAGAACTTTGGGAAAGTCAAACCCTAGTTTTACCAAAAGTGCGATAAACCAGAAATTCTGTTGCAGATCCGTAAAAGTGAAAAGTTAAAGTTTTTAGGTAAGTACTACTCTATCTCTTATCTCTTGGACTCCCCCAATAGAAGATGTCTCCAAACACTAAGCTTGAAGACAAGCTAGAAGGTATAGAGAATTTCTGGACATGGAAATACAGAATTGGTCTCATTCTTAAAGAAAATGATCTTGCTCATTATATCAAGGATGAAGTTGCAAAACCTGAAGGAGATGAATCCAAAGAGAAGCATAGGAAGGATTTGATTAGGGAAAAGAGAATCATAGCTGATTCTATTAAATACCACTTGATTCCCCAAGTGGCTTCCAAGAAGACTCCAAAGGAAATGTATGATGCCCTAGGAAGGATATATGAAGGAAAGAACATCAATAGGAAGATAACCTAAGAACTCAGTTAAAGAGTACCAAGATGCACAAAGGAGAATCCATTCAATACTACTTCTCAAAGGACTCCCAAATCAAGGAGCAACTAGATGCCATTGGTGATACTCTTGATGAAGATGAACTTGTGATGACAGCTCTAAATGGTCTCACTAGACCTTGGGAGTCATTCATACAAACTATGTGTGCCAGAAAAGAAAGTATGAAGTTTGATGTAGTTTGGGAGGATTGTGTACAAGAAGAGGCTATGGTTGTAAACCGAGAAGCCTTGCTCAAAGAAGATGACCAAGCCTTGGCCACCCACACCAAGAGAAGAAGGAATCAATCCTACTCCAAAAGGGATAGTCACAAGGAGTCTCATTCTCCACATAGATTTCAAAAGAAAAGAGGAACTAATCAAAGAAGAGATTACTCCTCTTTTCAATGTTTTTCTTGTCACAAAATAGGACACCTTGCTAGAGATTTCCCTCTAAAGAAGAAAAAGGGTTCTGATTACAAAATACATCAAGCACATCTTGCAAAAGATGATAGTGAAGAAGAAGTACAAGAGGAAGAAAGGCCTCACAATAAAAGACCTAGAAGTGAAGAAGAAGAAGAAGAAAGGACCTTCTTCAAAAGAAGATCTAGGAGAAATGAAGAAGAAAATGCAGAAGAATATGTTCTTTTCTCCGCACTCTTTGGATCTATAACTCCTGGAGAAGATACATGGATTATTGACAGTGGAGCTTCAAAGCACATGACAGGTCAAGAAAAGACTCTCTCAAGACTTGAAGAAAAGACCTCTCCACAAAAGGTATCTCTAAGAGATGACTTTCAATATCCCATCAAGGGAATTGGTGAAGCAAGCTACAAGCTTGATTCTGGTACCTCCATGAAAATGAAAGAAATATTGTATGTACCAGGATTGAAGAAGAACTTGTTGTCCATCTTAGCATTCGATAAGAAAGGCTATAGGGTTGCATTCATTGATGGACAAGTATTAATGTGGTCCAAAGGAAAATCTATCAAAGATGCAATTATCATTGGTGAAGAAGAAAAAAGTTTGTACAAGCTTAAGGGCCTTCCAGAAGCAGCTCTTGTTCATGAACCCATTAGCCCAAATGAACTATGGCATAGGAGACTTTCTCGCATTAACTACAAGGCACTACCTTATCTAAGCAAGGTAGTTATAGGTTTGCTAGACTTAAAGATTGATCATGATGGCACATGCAAAGGATGTGCAAAAAGGGAAGAATATCAAGAACCCATTTCCTAGGAGTGAAACAAAGACTAAATGTACCTTGGAGTTAATACACTCCGATGTATGTGGACCAATGCCCTCCACATCTTTGAGTGGATATGAATACTATGTCACATTCATTGATGACTATTCAAGGAAAACTTGGATATTCTTTCTAAAAGGTAAGAATGAAGTCTTTGGAAAATTCAAAGAGTTCAAGGCCTTAATAGAAAATCTCTTAGAAAAGAAAATCAAGATTCTCAGAACAGATAATGGCAGAGAATATACTTCAAAGGAATTTGAAGACTTTCGAAGAGAAGCTAGAATCAAGAGGGAACTAACCACTCCCTACAATCCCCAACAAAATGGGGTTGCTTAAAGAAAGAATAGAACTATCATGGAAGCTGTAAAGACTATGATACATGATCAAGATCTTCCCATGTATCTATGGGCTGAAGTAGCCAAGACAGTTGTCTATGTACAAAATAGACTTTCTCATAGTGCTCTTGAATTTAAGACTCCAGAAGAAGTGTTCACAGGAAAGAAGCCTGAGGTAAGTCATCTCAAAATATTTGGATGTCCTATGTATATTCACATTCCAAAAGAAAAGAGAACCAAGTTGGATCCCTCTGGTAAGAAAGGAATATTTGTTGGACATTGTGAAACATCCAAAGCTTTTAGAATTTACATGCCTGGTTTTCATCATATGGAGATAAGTAGAGATGTAACATTTGATGAAGAAGCAACTATCAAGAAATCTAGAAAGTGCCAACTTGAATAAATCTATGAAGAAGATTCACGTACTAGAGTTACAGAAGCTATACCCATCCCTGAAGATGATACACCAGAATACTATGACATGATAGAACCTCAAGAACCCCCCATTACAAATCTATCTAGAAAAAGAAGACCAGCATGGGCTAAAGACATTATTCAAGGAGCTGAAAAATATGGAGCTCGTGAAGGTTCCACTAGAGAAAGGAAGAAACCCCAGTTAGTATCCAACTATGTGGCCTTAATGTGTGATCTTGTGGATCATCAACCCACCAGCTATGAGGAGGTAGCTCAGAAGAAAGAGTGGGTAGAAGCTATGACAGAAGAGTACCAGTCAATAATGAAAAATGATGTTTCGGATATAGTTCCCAAACCAAAGGATAAAAGTGTGGTTTCTTCCAAATGGATATTCAAGATAAAACATGCTGCAGATGGTAGCATTGAAAAATATAAGGCAAGATTTTTAGCTAGAGGTTTCTCTCAAAAGGAGGGAATAGACTATGAAGAAACATTTGCACCAGTTGCTAGGTACACATCAATTAGAACTATCATGGCACTTGCATCTATGGTGAAGTGGAAAATACACCAGATGGATGTTAAAACAGCCTTCCTGAATGGTGTCATTGAAGAAGAAGTGTACATAGAACAACCTCAAGGATTTGAGGTTAAAGATGGAAGAACACATGTATGCGAGCTGAAAAAGGATTTGTATGGATTGAAGCAAGCTCCCAGAGCTTGGAACGGAAGGATTGACAGTTTCTTAACAAGCATGGGCTTTACCAAGAGTAAAGCTGATCCAAATATTTATCTCAAGGTTATGGATTATGAACCTGTTATATTACTATTGTATGTAGATGATCTATTTCTAACAGGAAATGAGAACCAAATTATCGAATGTAAGAAGAAGCTTTCTTCAGAATTTGAAATGAAGGATCTAGGATTAATGCACTACTTCTTAGGTCTATAAGTATGGAAAGAACCAAAAGGAATCTTTTTAAATCAAGGTAAGTATGTTGTGGGGATTTTGAAAATATTTGATATTTTGGAGTGTAAGGCCATGCCTACTCCCATTGAATCCAACTTGAAGTTATTAGTTGATGACTCATCATAATTAGTGGATGTAACTCTATATAGACAAATCATTGGGTGATTGGTTTTTTTTAACAAATACCAGACTAGATATATGCTTTGTTGTAAATACCCTGAGTCAATATCTAGTAGAACCAAGGAAGGTTCACCTAATAGCTGCAAAGCATGTAATGAGGTATCTAAAAGGTACATTAGATTTTGGTCTTTACTACCTTGGAAATCATGAACTCATATTACATGGTTACTCAGATTCCGATTGGGCAGGAAGTGTTTCAGACAGGAAGAATACATCAGGTGGATGTTATGGACTTGGATCTGCCATGATCTCTTGGTTCAGCAAGAAACAATCCAGTGTGGCTCTCAGTACTACTGAAGTAGAATATATAGCTGCCTGCTCTGCTAGCTATGAAGCAGTATGGCTTCAAAAATTACTATCTAGAGTATTTGACTTAGAATTGGATCACACTGTGATTATGTGTGACAATCAAAGTTGTACCAAGATGATAGAAAATCCTGTATTTCACGATAAGTCAAAACACATAGAGATCTGATACTTTTATATAGGACATATGGTGCAGAGAGGAGCTATTAAGCTTGAGTATGTGAGCACTGAGGATCAAATTGCTGATATTTTGACCAAACCTCTATCTCGAGTGAAATTTGAATATTTTCGAGACAAACTTGGTGTGGTTCAAAAGGATCTTCCTCGAAAGGGGGAGTAGTGTAGTCACTGATGATGAGATTGCCTCATCGACAGCAAGATCGATGATGTGGATAGCTATTTACTACATTTAGATACTTAGATCACTTAGACTTAGGACTCTTATACTTAGAATACTTATTTTCTCTTACTTACTTTTACTTTACATGCTTTATTGATGTATTGATGAGGATACATGTTTTATTGATGTATTGATGAGGATACATGTCTTGTTGATGTATCGGTGAGGATACATGTCTTATTGATGTATTGATGAGGATACACGTTTTATTGATGTATTGGTGAGGATACATGTCTTATTGATGTATTGATGAGGATACATGTCTTGTTGATGTATCGGTGAGGATACATGTCTTATTGATGTATTGATGAGAATACATGTTTTATTGATGCATTGATGAGAATACATGTTTTGATGATATCTGTATTGATAAGGATACAGGTGGGGATTGTATCATCCCCGGACTTCGGTCCCTTGAATTGATCCGTTGATGTATGGTCTCCGAGAATGAAGTCCTTAGTGGACAGGTGGGGATTGTATCATCCCTGGACTTGGGTCCCTTGAATTGATCCGTAGACATATGGTCTCCGACAATGAAGTCCTTAGTGGACTGATGGGGATTGCATCATCCCGGAACCACTGGTTCAAAATGTACGTGATGGGGATTGCATCTTCTCAGAACCACTAGTTCAAAATGTACATGATGGGGATTGCATCATCCCAGAACCACTAGTTCAAAATGTACATGATGGGGATTGTATCATCCCGGAACCACTGGTTCAAAATGTACATGATGGGGATTGCATCATCCTAGAACCACTAGTTCAAAATGTATGTGATGGGGATTGCATCATCCTGGAACCACTAGTTCAAAATGTATGTGATGGGGATTGCATCATCTCGGAACCACTAGTTCAAAATGTACGTGATGGGGATTGCATCATCCTGGAACCACTAGTTCAAAATGTACGTGATGGGGATTGTATCATCCCCGGACTTCGGTCCCTGAATTGATCCATAGACATATGTCTCCGAGAAATTGGTCCTTAGATTTTGTCTAAGTTGACGAGTGGACTGTATCGTCCCTAGACATGTTATGGTGTCTTAAATGATGATGTGGATACTTGTATTGGTATGGATACTTGTATTGATGATGTGTATACTTGTATTGGTATGGATACTTGTATTGATGATGTGTATACTTGTATTGGTGTGGATACATGTATTGATGACAATGCTAATGATCATGTGATGACGATGCTGATGATGATGTAATGACGATGTTGATGATCGTGAGATGATGATGATGATGATCGTGTGATGACGATGATGATGACGATGCTGAAGATCGTGTGATGACGATACTTATGATCGTATGACAACGATGATGTTGATGTTCCAGTAATTGGTCAAGTTACTAAAGATGATGTATTAAAGAAAGCTTCCAATGATATACAAATGTATCATGTGTGATGTAGTCAATGACTCCTTGCTCTTGTGGATGTTATTATAATATCCTTCTTGTTAAGGGGGAGTGTTGAATATTGTAACTTCTAAGAATATTATATTTGTACATTATTATTCTAGAGATGTTTTATCCCTCCGAGGTGACTCTATTATGTATCCGGAGATGTTTATTCCTACGATGGTTTGTGTTAACTAGGGTTATTAGACCCACCATGTGGGGGTCGGCCCTGAGTTTATATTTTAGGGGTTATTAGACTTCTCCAGAAGAGGTTGGCCCCATTAAGGATTTTGGTCAGTCGGGAACTAGTATAAATAGAGGAGGAGAGCTCCTCATTTGATACACTTCCACAACTCAGAAAGTGGCACACTTGTGTCTGGGAGATCTGCATGTGAGGTAGTGAAGAAGGAGAAGTCTTGGAGAACATCTTGTATTTTGGTTGATCATCTTATTGAGGAAAGCTTTGATGGGTTTTCCACCCCATGAGGGTTTCCCAGGGTAATTTTTGTGTCTATCTTGTGATTATGTTTCTTTCAGTGATCTTGCTAGTTTATTTGGTTTAAACTTAACAATATATTCATACATGTAAGCTTGGGAAGTGAAGGCTCCTAAGGAGTCCAATCCCCAATCAATTGACTCATGCCCAGTAGGTCAATACAATACTAATATGATGGCATTCCCTCAATTATATTTCTAATTTTGGAAAAGAATCAAAATACATAATAGTTATATTTATGTATAAGTTAAAAGGGGAAGCTACCCTTAAGTCAAGTTTTGAATATGATATATACTTAATGTTGTAATTGATTAAGGGAGGAAGGACACAACCCTTATGTTTTTATTTATCTTAACGATTTTTTAATGTAAGATGGAAGATTTAGAATTAGTCTTAGTCTCTTGAGGATCTATATAAGATCAAAGACAGTCCTTGATAAAAAAAATATCTCTACCCTAATGGATTCATTTCCAGCTTGGGGGTGGCCTCTTGGTGACAGAAATATACACTAGACAGAGAGCCAAATGGTTCGGAGGAAAGTTGCATTCAAACCTGTAGTCACCTTAGTCTACTTTCCTCAGATCAGTATTTTCATTGTCATATTGTTATTTGAAGATATCTAGTTATAAATGAATGTATTTGTCATGAGTTCCTTTCTTAACTGATTTCATTCTTGTATATGGATGTTGTGAGATATTGATTGAAATACTAATGTGTTTTAATGTAATCAAATTGGTACTTTGGCACATGATATTTCTATAAAGATAGTATGTGTGGTTATATTTATGAAAGGGTATGCAGGTATATATCTAGATAATTGATGTACTTACATGATTTTAGTGTGCGCAATGAAAGAAAAAGGTGTATAGCTAAATATTAATAGTATTTGCAATAGCGAACACCATGATTGGAATTTAAGTGTTCATAATTGTCATGGATCATCATATGAAGAATTTGATTACCTGGGAAAGGTATTATGTACTCCTATTATTTAAATAACTATGTGTGGTAATAAAAGGAGGTTACCTTAAGGATTTTTATAAGTTGTTAAGAAATCCCTAATAGCTCTTTATGTGAAAAGCACACATATATGTATTTCCCTAGAGATTAATGTGCAAAGTAATTATCTTTTGTATCTTGCTATTGGTAAGCTTTGGTACTAACCATCCCATGAAGATATTGTGGATGAGAGCATGGGATTACTAGATAGATGGTATACGTGACAAGAGAAGTAGCTGGTTTATCTGTAAATTTATTTCACCTCTAGTCTCACATGAGATATCAAGTCTTATATGCTAAGAAAGTAATTTGTATACGTAGAAATGATTTATTTATGAGAGAAATTTCATGTCATAAACACTGTAACTAAGATTTGTTCTTTCTTAGATATGATAAGGAAACAAAATTGACACCCCATTTCCTCCACATGATACCAGGGATATTGGAAGTGTTACACTTAATTATGAGCATTTGAAATTTATTATACTCAAAATTACTTCAAAAACTGGAATTTAAATGGAACTCATTGAAAAATATCAGTTATTTGCTAAATCAACAACTCCTAAAGAACTGTGTAGATACTCGAAATTTTCCCTTGCCAATTGTTTTGTGAATATGTCTACTAGTTGATCTTCAGACCTGCAAAATTCTAAGCAAATTTCTTTCTTATTTACCAATTCTCTATCGAAATGATACCTAGTGTCAATATGCTTGCTTCTTTTTTGATACACATGGTTTTTTTATAGTGCAATGGTTGAGCTGTTGTTGCATTAAATTGTTGTGGGTTCTTTTTGACACTATGACACATCCTTTAACATTCTATGCATCCAAAAAACTTGATATGCAGCACTTGTAGCTGTGTCATACTCATCTGTTGTTGATGACAGATTTACAATTGGTTTTTTCTTTGATGGCCAAGACACTACTCCTGTACCAAAATGAAATGTATACCCATATGTGATTTTCCTATCATCCATGCTCCCTCCACAATCACTATGAGTGTCTCCAACAAGTATTAAATCTTCTGAAGCTGAGTACTTAATTCCAAAATATTTTATGCCTCTTACATACCTCATAATTCTTTTACCTGATTTCCAATGTGATTATTTTGGAGACTCCATGAAGCTTGATATCATACTTACTCCATGTATTTTATCAGGCCTTATTGCAGTAAGATACATAAGGCTTCCAACCAGCCTTTGAACAGTGTGGGATCAACATTTGACCCATCATATCATCATGTGCAACATGATTCACAATTTTTCCTCTCTTTTCTACACTTTCATCCCATGCTTCATTCTCCATAAATTGAACATCATGGCTGATTATGACCTTCCTTGTGATAGGTTCATATAATTTGTATGCTTCTGTATCTTCTGAATAAGAAATAAATATGCATTTATGTCCCTTATTATCTAATTTCTTTATGAGCTCATCTGGAATATGGGCATATAAGACACACCCAAAAATTTTTAAATGAGAAACACTATGTTTCATACCTATCCATGCCTCTTAAGGATTATTTTCCTTCACTCTTCATTGGGAACCTATTCATGATGTATGGAATACTTACAACTACCTCAGCCCAGTATTCATTTGACAAATTCTTGGCTTTCATCATACTCCGCGTCATCTCCATGATGGTTCTATTCTTCCTCTCCGTGACACCATTTTGTTGAGGTATATACCGCACAGTGAATTTCTTATGTATTCAATGATATTCAAAAATTTTAAAAATCATTTGAAACATATTCACACGGGGGGTTCACTTAGTGAACTTGTTACATAACACGATCGTTCACATGATATTAAATAATATCCCTAATTTCACTAAATATTAGAAAATTCCTCCTAAAATTTTATTGTTGAACCCCCCTCCCAATATGCCTTTCCAATTAAGAAAACCCCTAGTTTCACCAGATATTGTATGCATCCATTTTTATCAACCCATTTTTAATACCCCCTTTATATCATATTATCAAGTTGTAACAAATAGGATCCCTAACACATCTTAGTATAAGAAAACACGATGCTAAATAAAATAATAGTATAATGATAATAATTATCCAACCATGATTGCAGGGGTGACTGATCAACATAACAAAGGAAACCCAGTCAAGATATCAACATAACAAAGAATGTAAAAGGTTGATAGTCCAATAGTCAGTGCAATGCTTAGAAAAGAGCAGAATTGCAAATGTTTCACACCACAGTTTGCCAATCTCCCAATTTTATATCATGTAAATATAAGTATAGACATAATTGCTCATGTTTTATATAATCTTAATAAATTAAACTCCATAAAAATTCAAAATTGAAACCCTTTTGTGGATAGACTCCTCTACCTTCCTATCAAAACAAACATCATTGATGTTTGAACCCAAATGAACATAGAAAAATTCTTCTTACTTTCCAATAACACCATATGATTATGTCCATAGCTTGGATTTGGATCATTCACAAGATGCAATGAATTTCCTCCACTTCCTCTACATTTATTCTTTCCATCAAGGAAATTAACAACATTTAGTTATGTTTTCTTGGGTTATATCTAGTTTTTTTTTTACAGGAGAGGGAGAAATCTCCATTGTTAGGTTTCAAGCACGCAATAGTTATAAAGATACACAGATGGAGAAACTTATATGCTACCATTTCATGGTAATGATAACACATAGGGTATGTAAATAAGGATTTATATTTTCATCAATGTTCATGTTAGTTCCAATACAATATTAAGACAAATGCCTTGCATATTATACAAATTGAAATTACAATTATGAATGTTCCAAATATAACTCAATTTAACAACTATTCCTAACTAGAAATGTGAAAATGTTAAAGAAGAATACAGAAAGTTGAAAGAAATAATTGGTCAAGAAAGATTGATCTAACTTTTATTCATTCAAGTGAGACAAGAAAGATTGATCTCACTTTTCTTGGTTTTCATGGAGCAAAGTTGGATTGAATCTCAATACCCACCTAATCCCCAACCTAAAAAATGAAGAGTTAGATCTTTTACTCAAATGCGTACAAAAAATAAAATACAATTGTTCAACTCTGAAACTCCCAATTAGCTACATCTCTTAAATTAAAGAGGAAAAAAAATATATTGTATCAATTCAAACCAATCCTAAATAAGCTATTAAATGAGTATGGATCAAGGCCAATAATCTGAAGAGACTTCCATCGATATTATCAGATTTATGCAAAACTTAGGATCATAAGCAATATTGAATAAAAATGGAGGGTCCTTAAGTTTTAGGTGGTTATGAATTGAGCCCATGATTTGGAGGTATGAATTCATCTCACAATTTGGAGGTTATTACTCATCCCACCCAAATAAAATAACCCTCAATATTTATATTACTATGCCAAATTAAAAACAACCCTTGACCCCTTAATACGGGGCAATATATTTTTGAGGTTTTTAAGAGTATTCAAACCCCCAATATGAATGGACGTGATATGATATTGCCTCATTAGTGAACCCCCCGTGCATATTCACCACCTCTGTCTTCCCTTAAAAATTACATATAATAGCCACTTTGCTTCTCCACAAGTGCCTTGAACTATTGAAAGCAACCAAATGCATTAGATTTGTGTCTAAGAAAATAAATCCATGTTTTTTTTGTGAAATCATCAATGAATGTAAGAAATACTTGCAGTTTTCTATGGATGGTGTTTGCATTGGCCCACAAATATCAAAGTGCACAATTTGAAGTGGTGTGCGTGCTCTATATGAATTTCCCACTGAAAATGATTCTCTATGTTGCTTGCCAATAAATGCAAATTTAGCATATTCTTTCTCTTTTTTTAATTAGTGGAAAAAATTTCAACATATTCTTCATGTGCAATAGCTTCAACCCACCAAAATTCAGATGTCCAAATATGAAATTCCACAGCTAAGATTCATCTTGAACTCTCTGATTGAAATGTTGCTTGAATTTCTTTACCATTCTTTTTTTCCTCCTTCGAGCATCACTTGTGTGCTTCTTTACTTTTTGCTTTGAATGTAGCTCCTGAATATTCATTCTTTGTTTCATGAAAAAATTGAGTTGTCTTTCCCTTCATATAAGGCCTTATCCTTAAGGGAAAAAAATGATTTCTTGTCATTCACACTTTATCTATCAGTTGTTTGCTTGGATATTGTCCAAAATCACATAATGATTGTTTTCCATGTATATTATATAGCATTTTTGTAATATATGTTCAATGCTCATTAAATTATGTTTTAGACCTTTGACATAATAGACATCATGCATATTTTCTTCTTCCCTGTTTGGTCAGAATACCAACAGTTCCTTTGCCCAAAACAGTGGCTTTGATATTATTTCTAATTCTAACATTCATTTGAACTAATTTATAGGCTATATTCGAGAATAAATCTAAATTTATATGATTGTTGCAGCCTAAATCTAAATACCATATGTCACATGGGATTTCTTGTGCAATATTATATTGAATTGGGGATACACATACCAAAAACATTGTGGTGGTGGAAGTGTTAGTGTAACCTCATTGGATTTGGCCTTGGTTGTGTTGGTCATGTTGTTTCTTCCTACATTCATATGCAAAATTTCAAAATTTCTTATAATAATAACATTCTATTTTTTAATCATCAAATATTTGGCTACTTGGCTAACCAAAATTCTGATTTTGACTTATACTAGCAACATTTGCAGGACTATTGTTGCATCCTCCTCTAGAATAATTTCTTCCTCTGCCTCTAAAACTAGATCTCCCCCTTCCTTTTCCATGAATTTTGGATGACTTTGCTGCAAATGCACCTTCTAATGATGTATTTGATCTATCTATTTTATGTTCAGGATTGATGAGAGAGGATTGCAACTCATCAATGCTAAAAGTGCTCAAGTGTTTATTTTCTTCCAAAGTAACAACTAAAGACTCAAATTTTGGGGGGAGGCTCCTAAGCACCTTATCGACAACCTTCCTATCCTCTATAGGTTCTCCATGAGATTTCATTCAGTTTATGAGTCCAATAAATTGAGTATAAAATGATTGTACTGAATTTGTATCTTTTATTGAGAGAGATTCAAAATATATTCTAAGAATCAGTAATTTCGCAGTCTTTACTTTGTCCAAACGTTGATATGTAGTTTGCAGTGTATCGCATGTCTCTTTGCCTCTCTTAGTTGCTACTACTCTTGGGAGTATACTTGCATTGTTTGCTATATGTAGACCATGATTTTTCCATCCTTCTTCCTTTGTTCCTTCAAGATATCATTCTCATCTTGTGTGAGAGCATCTACGTGATTTGTTGGTTCAACATAGCCATTTTTAACTATCCCCCATACATATTGACCTCTAAACAAAGCATTCATGGGACCACTGTAAAATCTCAATCACAGCTGAACCTAGCTACTGTGGATTCCTCACTGGTGAAAGATTGCACAACATTTGCAAGAATTAGCATAAAAATTTAAATGAATGAAGAACAATACACATGAAATGGTGAATAATGTCAATATTATTAACTGTCCAACCTTAACATAGGTTAAGAACACTCATATATACAAATCTGGAAGAATTCGAATCCATCTGGAGTGTTCACATTGATCTAGCTTAGAAAAAAACTCAAACCCCCCTAGGTTGACCAAAATATCCCAAACCATCCCAAACTGGTTCAAATCAGCTGTGTGAATGCTAGGAATGACTGGACAGGCCCATGTGACCTCACACATGTGAAGAAACTGGTTGGTTAGAGGTTTGGAAGCTAAAATTGGCCAAAATGATGACAAAGTTGGCAAGATTGTCCACAAACTGAGCAAATGCGCCCTAGGTAGAAGAGAAGCATGCTGAATGCATTAAATGACCTGAGGAGGGTGCTCTAGGCATGTTGAATGCATTAATTGCCCTGGGGAGCGCTCCAATTAGCTGGTTTGACTCAGCACTTGTTCACATTGCTAACCAGTTCATGATAATTTGACCAATTTACCAACTAATCAACTTAGGGATGTAATCATTAATCACTTGGGCTAATTAATCATCATTAATAAATGATTAATGTACATAGGTGGAAAAATGTTCTAACACCCCCCCTTAAGCTAGACTTAGTGAAATATCAAAAATTAAGGCCTTGGCAACTAGGCTCAAGTCACCTTTTACATCATAAAATTTATTTGTCCATGTAACCAAGGTAAGGAGGAAAACCACATGGGAAATAAAACCTCCCCTCTAAAATGGACATGTGGCATATATCAAAATACACCAATCATCACCATGCATCACTCACCCCAAGAAAAGATCTAAGGTGAGTGAAGGTCTTCTCGGTAAAACACTTGGTGAAGATATCAGCAGTTTGCTCACTGGATGGGCAATACTGCAATGCTATGGTCCGGTCATGCACCAAACCCCGAATGTAATGCATGTGTATCTCTATGTGCTTGGTCCTCTGTCTCTGTACTGGATCTGTAGAAATCTTGATTGTACTTTGATTATCACACCAAAGAATAGTGGGTGAATCAAAGACAATCCCGAACTCTGCAAGAATACCTTGCAACCAAACACATTGTGTGGCTGCATTGACTGCTCCCCTGTACTCGGCCTCAGCTGAAGATAAGGAAATAGTGCTTTGTTTCTTGCTTGACCAGCATATAGGTCCATGTTCAAGCATAAAGACATAACCGGAAGTTGACTTCCGATCAATACAATCACCGGCCCAATCAGAATCTGTAAATCCTACTAGTTCAAGGGATGAACCAGCAGCATAATGGATACCAAAGGACTTAGTACCCTGAACATAATGAAGGATCCTCTTGGCTGCCTTCCAATGGATCTCATGAGGCTCTTGCATGTGCCTTGCAACATCCCCAACAGCATAAGACAAATCTGGTCGAGAGTGTGTAAGATACAACAAACTCCCAACTAGTTGTCTATACAATGAACTGTCAACTAGTGGTGAAGAACCCCATTCTGTAAGCTTGACTCCTGAAAGAAATGGAAATTTTGCAGACTTACATTCAGCCATATTAAATTTCTGCAGCAAATCTGAAGCATACCTTGACTGACATACAGAAATTCCATTCACAGATTGATCTATCTCCAAACCCAGAAATTGTTTTAGCAATCCTAGATCGGTCATGGAGAATGCACTGTGCAATGCTCTCTTAACTGAGTCAAGTTCTTTGGTGCAGCTACCAGTGATCAAAAGATCATCAACATACAGTACAATAATCAATATCAGATCACTAACATGCTACATATACACATTTGGATCAGACTTACACCTCTCAAACCCCAAAGATAGCAGAAAATTGTCCATTTTTGCATACCATGCTCTAGGAGCTTGCTTGAGTCCATAGAGTGACTTGTTCAACCTGCAAACAAGTGTATGATCAGAAATAAAACCTTCAGGCTGCTGCATATATATCTCCTCATTCAGATCCCCATGAAGAAAGGCACTTTTTACATCCATGTGATGAATCTCCCAGCGCTTGGAAGCCCCAATGGCCAAAACTAGTCTTATGGAGTCCATCTTTGCCACCGGTGCAAATGTCTCTGTATAGTCCACTCCTTGGACCTGAGAGTAACCCTTAGCTACCAACCTGGCCTTATACTTCAGATCAGAGCAATCAGATCCAATTTTGGTTCTATAAATCCACTTGCATTGCACTAGTTTCCTCTTGGGAGGAAGAGGGACCAAATCCCAAGTTTTGTTCTCATGGAGTGAGTTCATCTCCTCTTGCATGGCTGATTGCCACCTTGGGTCTGTACATGATTCTAAATATGACATTGGATCAGATCCAACCATCAAATAACATGCCTCACTCAGATCAGAATTATAACATGCAAAGGAATTGTGAAATTGAGATCTAGTTTTCCTAGCATCTTGGGGATCTCCCACTAGCTCTCCGGCACTTTGAATTGTTTTCTCTGCCCACTTGGGCCTTGAGGGAGGGATATGTTCAGAATCCATATCAACATCATCTTCAGCAATATCAGAATCAGAAATATCAGAGAATGAATCACTACTTACTTCATCATCAAGTCGAGGAAATGAGCATTCCCCATCACCTTGTTCACTAGCTTGCAAAAATTCTTCCTCTTCGAATTTGACACTTCTTTCAATGAAAGTTTTGTGAGTGGATGGATCAAAGAGCTTGTAGCCCTTTGAATCCTCTGCATACCCAACCATGATTGACTCCTTGCTTTGGGGCTGCAAGGCCTTTCTCTTCTCCGGTGGAATTCTGGCCCAAGCCCTTGAGCCAAAAATTCTGAAATGTGAGACATTTGGCTTGTGACCCATCCAAGCTTCAAATGGAGTGATTCCTTGCAATGCTTTGTGTGGTGTTCTGTTCTGAACATATGCTGCACAATTCATAGCTTCAGCCGACAATTTGGGAGACAAATCCCTTGCTTGCAACATGCAAGTTGCCATCTCTTTCAGTGCTCTATTTTTGCGCTCTGCAACACCATTTTGCTGTGGTGTGTAGGGCACTGAGTGTTGCATCTGAATGCCATGCTCTTGATAGAGCTACTGCAAATTGTTATTGACATACTCTCTTCCATTATCAGTCCTCAAAACCTTCATGGCCTTCCCACTGACGTTCTCAACCATGCTCTTAAAAATTTTGAAACATTCAAAGACTTCAGATTTTTGCTTAAGGAAAAATAACCAGCAGTACCTTGAGTAGTCATCGATGAAGGTGAGCACATATTTGCTGCAGCCATAGGAGGGTGTGGGGAGTGGCCCTATGAGATCAGAATTCACTATCCCAAGTGGTTGATCAGCCCTCCTTGCCTTCCCTTTGTCATACTTCTTTTCAGGATGCTTCCCAATCATGCAACCCTTGCATGTTCCACTTGAAAAACTGATTTGTGGCAGCCCTTCTACCATACTTCCTTTGCTTAAAACTTGAAGATATCTGTAGTTTAGGTGACCATACCTTTGATGCCATAGCTTGCTGGTCTCATTCCCATGTGACAGAAGCACACTTGGTGAAGAGAATTCGAGGAAGTGGGAGAACTTGTACATCTTCATGTCATGGTCTGCAACACCCTTTGCAACAATTTTCCCGGTGGAAACCTCTGATATCTCCACTTCATCCTGAGTGAAGACCACCTTCTTTGCTGCTCCAGTATGTGTCATTTGATATACAGAGAGCAAGTTTTCTGCAAGATTTGGCACATACAGCACATTGGAGAAGAATCCATTCTCCATAGAGATTTTCCCAATGCCATGAGCAGGAATTTCTGAGTCATCTCCCATTCGAATTGAGAGGCCACTGTAGGGAGCAAGTTCAGAAAACGAGTCTCTTGAGGAAGCCATGTGCCTTGAGGCACCTGAATCAATGATGAACAAAGGTGAATGAGATGAGCTAGCCACCAAAGCATGGCAGCTCTCCTTGTCTTCAGAAACGCACTCCTTCTTCTTGGAACTTTCAGGAAGAGGAATGTTATTTTTCTGTAGGAGATGGGTCGTGGTGTCTATGGTTTTCTTCATGCATGAGCTCTCTGGATGAAAACCTCTTTGATAGTAGCTACATTTTGTCTTCTCAGCCTTCTTTCCCTTGTTCTTGACAGGATTCGAAACCCCCTCAGAGGATTTGGGCCTCTCATCCTTTCTCTTCTTCTCTTGAGGTTTCGAACCCTTGGGTTTTTGCTTGCCTCTTCCACATTTCGAATCTCCAGCTGCAAGCACTTGATCTTTTTGCTTGATGGAGCCCATCAAGACCAGCTTGTCTTGCTCTTGAGTTAGCATCTCCATGAAGTCAGCCAAGGATGGCATCTTCCAACCTCTAACTGTGAGCCTTGTGGAGTTGAAGGAAGACACAAAAACTGAGTATTCAGAACCCAATTTGGAGAGAATGGACAACACCAACTGTTCTTCTTTCTTCTCTATGCCACATTGTCTGATCTGCAAGACCAAGTTCTTGAACTTGGTGAAGAAGTCCTGGATGGAATCGAAATTCCCTGGGCTCAGTGAGACAAGCTCATTTTCGAGCTGGTGGCCTCTCATCTCATTAGTCTTTCCAAACAGTGTCTCAAGCTTGAGCTACACTTCATTTGGAGTTGCTAGACTTTCTACATGAAACAGGAGGTCTCTCGAAATGCTGAGACAAAGGAGGCCAAATGCCTCATCCATTCTGTTAAAAAACTTGGATTTCTCCACAGCTGAGTTTGGCTCCACCTCAGTGCCCATCGTGATTCTGTAGAGACCCTTAGATCTCAGCAAAATCACCATTTCTGCCTTCCAATCGAAATAGTTGAAGGGTGTGAGCACGTTTGGGTGAGATGGCTCCATTCTTCTCTGCTGCAATTCGCACTTGCTGACAATGCTGATCTTCAATACCTGCAAACAACTCTCAAATCACTCTAGAGGGATCTACACTAACAGATTCGAACCCTGTATGGATAGTGGGTGCATTCGGGAGAGCATCACACCTGAGAGGAGACACTAGATTTCTCCAGTAAGCTCAAGGCAATGGCCTCAGGAATTATGTGGTTTCTCCACTGCTTCTGGCAATCCACTACAACAGTCTTGCTGGTTCGAATTCTAGCTCCAAGAGCTCTGATACCATGTAAAATCTCAATCACAGCTGAACCTAGCTACTGTGGATTCCTCACTGGTGAAAGATTGCACAACATTTGCAAGAATTAGCATAAAAATTTAAATGAATGAAGAACAATACACATGAAATGGTGAATAATGTCAATATTATTAACTGTCCAACCTTAACATAGGTTAAGAACACTCATATATACAAATCTGGAAGAATTCAAATCCATCTGGAGTGTTCACACTGATCTAGCTTAGAAAAAAACTCAAACCCCCCTAGGTTGACCAAAATATCCCAAACCATCCCAAACTGGTTCGAATCAGCTGTGTGAATGCTAGGAATGACTGGACAGGCCCATGTGACCTCACACATGTGAAGAAACTAGTTGGTTAGAGGTTTGGAAGCTAAAATTGGCCAAAATGATGACAAAGTTGGCAAGATTGTCCACAAACTGAGCAAATGCGCCCTAGGTAGAAGAGAAGCATGCTGAATGCATTAAATGACCTGAGGAGGGCGCTCTAGGCATGCTGAATGCATTAATTTCCCTGGGGAGCGCTCCAATTAGCTGGTTTGACTCAGCGCTTGTTCACATTGCTAACCAGTTCATGATAATTTGACCAATTTACCAACTAATCAACTTAGGGATGTAATCATTAATCACTTGGGCTAATTAATCATCATTAATAAATGATTAATGTACATAGGTGGAAAAATGTTCTAACAACCACTATTCGTAATTTTCTTTGATACAAACTGTTGGGATACAATATGAAGGAAAAACTACGTGTGGAGATTTACTTTGTAATTTTACATTCTTGATTTTACTGTGCAACATTTCCTACCTAAACTTTACTTTCGCTTTCATGTGTGCAATTTACTATTTTACTTTGCACAAATGATTTTATTTGCACAATAACTCAAACTTTAATACTTTGATTAAGAGTATTATTTACCTTTTTGAAACTAAGAGATGACATACAAGTAAATACCTTTTTGTGAACTTTTATAAACAGAGAAACTTAAAACCTAATTTGGGTGATATGTTAGGAAACCTAATTTGTTTGATATGTTACTACAATGTCTTAAATTTGTGCACTGTGATTTACAAATTTTACTTTTCACTTAGAGTAAACATAAACTTAACAAAAAAAATCAATTTTTATAAAAGAGAATATTTAAACATTCATGCTTCAAGAAATATGTGCGACATGTGAAATAAACAAACTATGTGCAAATATATATTACCAAAACAAACTTCAACAACTTGATTTTCAAGAGCTGAGACTTTATGGAATGCTTATGAACTCCCCAAAACTAGCTTCAACTTCTCTCTTATTCTTACATGCATAATAAAATATCTAATAAATTTGACTATAGCCACTTAAATATGGTGACAGGTGAACACCATATAGTGACACACTCACCTTACATAATGGTAATGAATCACTAAATGACTCACTAATTCTGCTAACAAGAGGTCATAATTAATATTTCCAACAAAACTTTCTTTCATACCTATGAACTAAGGTTTTAAATTTGTAAAACTGACACTTGAAAATTAGTGCCGCCGACCTAAAATGCTCAGCAATATATCTAGGAAATTGATGAAGATAATAAAAGACATAGCATATATCATGAGAAAAGGATGCTATCTTAAGGTAGTGAAAAGGATTGTTCTGTTAAGATACTCATATTGGTGGTCATGGACGCCTTGCCATTTTTAGAAAAATTTAATTCAAAGTTGAAAGAGTCTTGTAATTCTATTATGCTCAGTTAGTAGCCCAATTTTTGAGTTTGTGTTTCAAGCTGTTTATGTTCAGCCCAGTTTCCATTAGTACCTGTAAAAATAGTAAATAATATCATAAACCATAAGCTAATTTCACTGAAAAAACCGAGCCAACTATAAATCAGCCTGACTTTATTTTTTCATTAACCATGCAATATCAAATTAGGGCTAATTTAAAAAATATATGATAATAATAACAACTGTATATAGAAATTCAAAGTATGAGTTTCTATGGCATAACATATGTTATAAACCCATAAAAGTAAATTAGTACTACTTACAAGATTTGTGGAAATTCAAAAGAAAAAAGAATAGAAAACCTAAAACAAAACATACAAATCTGATTAATATGAAGGTTGGAGGCATAAATAAACACAACTATTATGCAAAATGGGCTACGATGCTTCAATATTTATTGAGAAACAAAATATCAACTAATACACTACAAACCAAATCTACATGTGTATTTAAACACTTACAGGAAACTTAAAAATCTAACCTAGCTTTTGCATGCATGCAAAGCATGTTGTTGCATGTTTTAATAATTGAACTTCGAAATAAGATATAAAGCAAAAGCTAAAGCTAATAGAAGTAATTACTATTTCTAACACTCCCTCTTAATTACTATTGCTGACTACTGCAACTTTTATAATGCCTAAATTATCTCTACGAGTTTCAAAAATTTCTTTTGTTAATGGATTTGTGAATATGTCATCCAATTGATCAATCAATTTACAATGCTCAACATGAAATTCACCATTATTCACAAGCTCTCTTATGAAGTGATATATGGTATCAATGTGCTTTCTTTCCTGGTGAATAACATGGTTCTTAGATAGGGTGATGATTGAATTGTTGTCACAATAGATTGTTGTTGGTCTTCCTTGTTTCTGTTGAAGACATTCTAAAACTCTACATAACAAGACTGCTTGGCATGTTGTTGATGTTGCTGCTACATACTTTGCTTATGCTGATCAAAGTGTCACAATGGGATGATTCTTGCATGCCCAAGAAATAACTCCTGATCCAAGATGAGAAACATGACCAGAATTGCTCTTCCTGTCGTCCAAACTTCTTGCAAAATCACTTTCAGTGAAACCTATGAATACATCATACTCACTGCTTGAGTATAAAATTCATAACTTGAAGTCCCTGCAACATATTGTAAGATACTTTTGCTAACTTGCCAATGCAAGTCTTTGGGATACTCCATGAACCTGGAAATCAAGATGAAAACATACATAATATCTGGTCTCGTAGCTGTAAGATACATGAGACTTCCTACAAGTCTCTTAAATAGTGTTGTATCTACATTGGGACTGTCATCTTCTTTGCTCAACTTTGTACCGGTTGCCATTGGTGTAGGTGTCGGTTTGAAATTAAGCATTCTGAATCGCTTAAGTACTTGATTAGCATATTTACTTTGAGAGATAAATACACATTTTTTTTACTATTCTACCTCTAAGCAAAGAAAGAACTTCATTAATCCAAGGTTTGGCATCTCGAACTCTTTCTTCATAGTTTCCTTGAACTCATCTACTGATAGGTCACCTATAAAAATCATATCATCAACATATAAAAAAACTAGATCCCATGTACCATTTCTCTCAATGGAATCTATTTCTTTGTCCATAGCTTTTACCCATTGCTCTTCTTTTATTGCCTCTTCATAAAACACAGGTTGACTAGCAATAGAAGCATAATTGGTATTTGCATCCAATTCATCATAAATATATTCCAATCTTCTAGTCTGTCTATTACTGTGATCAGATTCATTACCTGATTGCGGACTAGTATTATATCAATCTATTGACCTTGATGCTTCACTTTGAACTGAGTTTCTAGGTATCCTTGCTGGAGTATTTGCTACTAGTGAAGATGCTACTGGACCCTATTGTCCAATCGACTCTTCTTCTTCTTCATCTTCTAGTTGGGGTATTGCAGCTCCCACAACCTTGCCTATGGTTCCATTCCATTTCTCTTCCTCTTTGAACAACACATCTCTGCTGAAGATAACCTTTTTGGTAATAGGGTATACAATTTGTAGGCTTTAGATTCTTCACCGTATCCAAGAAAGATACATTTCTCACTATGGTCATCTAGCATTTTTCTTAGTTGTTTAGTAACATGAGCATAAGCAACACAATCAAATATTCTGAAATGAGAAATATTACAACTCATACCTGTCCATGCTTCCTTTGGTACTTTGTTCTTCAAAATTTTGGTAGGATATTTGTTCATCACATGAACAATAGAAGCCGCTGTGTCTCCCTAAAATTCATGGGACAAGTTTCTTCCTTTCAGCATGCTCCTTCCCATATTCATGATGGTTCTATTCTTGCGTTCTGCAACATCGTTCTGCTGAGGTGTATATCTCGTAGTGAATTGCCTCTTGATTCCATGATATTTGCAGTAATAATGAAATTCCACTGAGTCATACTCTACCCCTCCAGATGATCTCAATGCTTTGAGTTGATGACCACTCTGTTTTTCAACCAGAGTCTTAAATTCCTTGAACTTGCCAAAAGTTTCAGACTTCTGACGAAGTAAATACACCCATGTTTTTCTACTGAAATCATCAATAAATGTAAGAAAATAATAGCTTCCACCAATTGACTGAGTCTGCATTGGACCACACAGATTAGTATGAATAAGTTATAGAGGTGCATGTGCCCTTCGAGACATACCTTTAGGAAAGCTATCCCCGTGTTTCTTTGCAATGATGCAACACTCACAACTGTTTGTTAGCTCTTTCATAGGGGGTAATCCTTTTACCATCCCTTTCTGCTCCAACAAATTGAGACCACCAAAGTGAATATGTCCATATTGGAAATGCCATAACCAATAATCATCCATGCATGTGGATTTTTGAGCAAAAGAGCTTACCTTGTTGCTACAATTCATGACTAGTCGATACATCATGTTCCTAGTCACTTGTACTTTGATGATCAATTGTCTATTTGGGGGTTTGTCAAAGATTTCACAGACTGATCCATCAAAGACAAATCTGTATTTCATTTTAGTAAATTTCGTAATGCTAAGCAGATTATGCTTCAATCCTGGAGCATAATATACATTTGTGATTGTATTTTGCTTAGCTTGTTTGGTCAGAATGTTGACCACTCCTTTCCAAGAGTTGGAACTACCTCATTTGTGCCGACTTTGACCTCTATCTTCACTGATGCATCTAGCTATGCAATTAGACCTGTATCACATGTCATATGGTTACTGCAGCCACTATCTAAAAGCCAAAGTCCCTTTGGGATTTCATGTGCAGCATGAAATGTAAGAAATAACATATCTTCTTTATTATTAGAGGTATTACTCACATTTGCATTCTATTTTTCCTGATCAAACTTTTTATTTCTACATTCATTAACATAATGGCCAAATTTATTGCAATAATAACACTTAAATTTAGATTTATCTCACTTTTTTTTTTGTAGTTCACGCCTTCATGGGTACGATCATGATCTTGATCTTTGTAATGTCCCTTGTTAGGAATTTTATTAAAATGGCAATTTTCCACTTTTTTTCCCAAGTTTGATCTTTGACTAGTTTTGATCTCTAGGTCCCAAATTTGCCCCAAATGATCCCAAATCTTCTGAGAAGGTATATTAATGATATTAGAACATAAATATGTGTTTCAGGGATTCATTTGGACCTTTAAAATACTTTTGCAAATCCTCTTTCAATTTTGATCAATGTAGGTAACTTTACTAGTGATTTTCCTTTGACTAGTATTGGTCTCTAGGTCTCAAATTAACTCCAAATGCCTTCAAATATTCAAAGAAGGTGTATTAATGATATTATAACTTGAATATTATTTTTATGGATGACATATGTCCACCAAAATACCTCTAAAAAATCTCTTAAGATTCTGGACCAATTATGCAATTTTACTAGTAATTTGGGGTTCAAATCCCCCTGGGGTAAGTACTGAAAATGGCTTCCCAAATGCCTCCAAACCCACTCAAATTTATGAAAAGAGATATGTAATGTGTTAAGTATTTTATTAAAGTCTCATATGCACCATTAATGGGTTATTACAACTGTTCTCACCCTCTCCCATTCAACTGCAAAAATCCCCAATTCGACCCTTAGGGAAATGACACTATTTCACCTCCCAATAAGACTAAACTGAGTAAAAATGCTTCAAAAGCTCAAGTACAATACATGAAACTTGTATAAGACATCCATTGCAGTATATTTATCACAAATATATCATAGAATCATCCATTCATTATAAATCATCATCAGTACATTGGCTCACAACAAGGTAGTGGGGAAATGGCATTGTTCTTCCATTAAAAATGAGATTTATACATTTATTCTTCGAATTGCGACCTGAAACTTTTTGGAGATGAAGAACAGAGTATTTAATTCATATTACAAAATAAATGGGGCATTAAAAGCTTCCCCAAAGAGTACAATATCTCACCAAACATTCCCTCCCTCAAGGATCAAGAATATGCCATCAAAACTGGAAATGGTTGAAGGAGTGAGCTGCAATAGAAGAAACCATGAACTGCCCTGTAGCTTACACATGAAAATAAAGACTCCATTAAATATCCAAATGAAAGGTCTGAATGGCCTTTCCAATTACCAACTTGGATAGGAATCTTTCACCCTCAAAATTGGCTAAGGCAAGAAACTAGTCATCCAATAGCTCTCCCTCTACACAAATGCAATTGCAAATTCTATATATGATCAAAAGCCATTCTCATACTTCATTTCTACATTTTATAACCAACATTATCTTTCTAAGGGTCGAAATCCTCTCAATAGATTCAATAGATTTCCATTTAGTAAATATTCCACATTTGCCACTTGTCTCCTAGTTCCAACCTTCCATATGCTCCATCATTGGTGTCATAGGGGCTAAGGAATCTAGCCCAAGTGTCCACAAATTTCTACTTTGACTCTTTATCTTCCATGTAGGTTACCAATCCTTCCCAATTCGACCTAAGATGCTCAATGACATCTTTTATGACTTACCAACTCACCCAAGAGTGTTCACATTCCCATTAATTCAAATTTGCAAAAGAGAGATACCATGTATTATGAAAAATCAAGCTAGTGTCGGTCCCACATCCTCCATATGTCTCCAAAACCATTTGTCACCTAGTATTTCTCTTGAATTTCTTTATTCACTCTATTTATTAAATACTTTAACCCTTATAATGTCTAAACATCATTTATTATCCCCCTTATTCCAAATCCCAAAGCTTCCACCCCAAATCTAGGAAACTAGTAATTTTCCTCCTTGGCAATTATTTGACCGTTAGCATAAATTTTACAAACTCTAATGAGTATGGCTAATGTGATTAGGCCATTGTGACCCAATTCCAATTTTGGGACATGACAAATCCTCCCTTCTCAATATTGCTTGTCCTCAAGCAATTTCAAACATGGGTGTTGAAGAACCTGCTTTCTATATAATTCTTTGAAGTTGCCATTGAATTGCCAAACCTTGAGTCTTTGATTTTCCCATGAAGATTTTAGAGAGGAACCACCATGCTTGCTGCTGCACTAATCTGATAAAAATCACATTATTATGTGAAAAATCCATCTCCCATATTTCTTGTTTCCTCCAAAAAATTGAAACCAATGAGATAAAATATATTCCAGGGTCCCAATGCTTGTATTGCAACCCAACAATGAAGAGTGCTCTCCAACCCATACCATCAGATAAGATGATTCATGGATCCCATTTTCTTGTATGAATTCTTCCAAACATCATGAGTACAAAATATATATCATCAAAGTACATAACTACATAATGAAAATGTACATCAAGGAGGTGCTTCATCAAAGAATCATGAAAGTGCTTATACCTCCAAGCAAGTAGACCACGATTTTCCAAGTGCATACAAGCTTCAAGTGACCAATCAAATCTGCTCCAATGACATAGGTGAGGATCCCATGTCCTATAATGCTGCTCTAAAAGGATGTGATATGCATCAAAATATTTAACCGTGTATTCTTTCATCCAAGAAGTGAATGAAGAATCTCCACTAAAATCTGAACCAAATAATGAGCAGAAAAAACAAGGAGACTTCAAATGACTCAAAGAAGTCTCACCCATATATCCATGAATGTGAGAATCATAAAGATGTAACAAAGTATGTGGTTTCCAACAAAAATGTTCTCCCATCATAAATCTATTCACCCAAGTGTTGGATGAAGTTCCTCTAACATCAAATGAGCCCAGTGTTGAGCAAGAAAAACCATGAGTCTTCAAGTGACTCAAATCCATATCATAGGTGCATCCATGTAGATGTGAATCATCATAAAGTGACAAATTATGCTGCTGCAAATGTGAATAAGAATGTGCTCCAACCATGTCATCATAAAAGGTAAATCTAGGAGTTCCATACTCCTCATGTGGCACCATCAAAAATAACCCTTTCACCCATACTTCATTAAGACTAATACTGCAAAACATGGAATTGTAGGATGTAGGAGAACAAACTAACTCACCAAACTGATCAAAAAGTGCAGAAGTTTCATCATGGGAAGGATCCATGTGGGTAGTATCATGCAGCTCCTTCAAAAGTAGGAAACCTTTGTCATAGATTGGTTCCAATGTAGAGGAATGATGCTCTTCTTTAAAAATTGCATAACCTTCATCAAGAGACAATTCAAGTTCCTCTTCCACCACATCAAGTGTTTAGATCTCTTCAAGTTCATCTTCAAACACATTAAGCACATTCAAATTCCCACATTTCTCATGATCCACCATGTCATGAGAATCCTCCAAACAATCTACCATTTGACAATCTGAAACATAGGAGGAAAAACAAGTATCTTGCAACTTTTCAAGAAGTTGCTCATTTTGAATTGTGAGCTTATGAATATCCTCATTATTATTCAAGTATGCATCATGTAACAATTCATTAAGCTCAAACAAATGGTTTCTATCAAAAAGCAAAGACATGAAATTACCTTTGATGTGGCATATTGCTCTTTGAATCTTCTCCATGTCTTCAAGGAAGGATGTTTCCTCCAATGAAGTAGCTCTCCAACAAGAATTTGACACCAATGCTTGAGTGTCATGGATAATGATGAGGGACTCTTGGATCTTATTTTGATTCATCTTTAAGGACCCTTCAAGAAAATGAGGCTCTTGCAAATGAACCTCCGCATCTTCTTCAATTTTGCTTGGACCAACTTCATGAAGCTCAAGTGGTGATGGAGAAGTTGATCTTGGTTCTTCTTTAACTGCTACAAGGTCTTCATTATCATGCTTAATGGAACTTGGGCCTTCAGCAACACTTTCAAAAGTGATCTCTATGTCACCAACATAGAGGTGTGAGCACCCATCAGTAGGTCACGGGGGGTTCACTTAGTGAACTTGTTACATAACACGATCGTTCACATGATATTAAATAATATCCCTAATTTCACTAAATATTAGAAAATTCCTCCTAAAATTTTATTGTTGAACCCCCCTCCCAATATGCCTTTCCAATTAAGAAAACCCCTAGTTTCACCAGATATTGTATGCATCCATTTTTATCAACCCATTTTTAATACCCCCTTTATATCATATTATCAAGTTGTAACAAATAGGATCCCTAACACATCTTAGTATAAGAAAACACGATGCTAAATAAAATAATAGTATAATGATAATAATTATCCAACCATGATTGCAGGGGTGACTGATCAACATAACAAAGGAAACCCAGTCAAGATATCAACATAACAAAGAATGTAAAAGGTTGATAGTCCAATAGTCAGTGCAATGCTTAGAAAAGAGCAGAATTGCAAATGTTTCACACCACAGTTTGCCAATCTCCCAATTTTATATCATGTAAATATAAGTATAGACATAATTGCTCATGTTTTATATAATCTTAATAAATTAAACTCCATAAAAATTCAAAATTGAAACCCTTTTGTGGATAGACTCCTCTACCTTCCTATCAAAACAAACATCATTGATGTTTGAACCCAAATGAACATAGAAAAATTCTTCTTACTTTCCAATAACACCATATGATTATGTCCATAGCTTGGATTTGGATCATTCACAAGATGCAATGAATTTCCTCCACTTCCTCTACATTTATTCTTTCCATCAAGGAAATTAACAACATTTAGTTATGTTTTCTTGGGTTATATCTAGTTTTTTTTTTACAGGAGAGGGAGAAATCTCCATTGTTAGGTTTCAAGCACGCAATAGTTATAAAGATACACAGATGGAGAAACTTATATGCTACCATTTCATGGTAATGATAACACATAGGGTATGTAAATAAGGATTTATATTTTCATCAATGTTCATGTTAGTTCCAATACAATATTAAGACAAATGCCCTGCATATTATACAAATTGAAATTACAATTATGAATGTTCCAAATATAACTCAATTTAACAACTATTCCTAACTAGAAATGTGAAAATGTTAAAGAAGAATACAGAAAGTTGAAAGAAATAATTGGTCAAGAAAGATTGATCTAACTTTTATTCATTCAAGTGAGATAAGAAAGATTGATCTCACTTTTCTTGGTTTTCATGGAGCAAAGTTGGATTGAATCTCAATACCCACCTAATCCCCAACCTAAAAAATGAAGAGTTAGATCTTTTACTCAAATGCGTACAAAAAATAAAATACAATTGTTCAACTCTGAAACTCCCAATTAGCTACATCTCTTAAATTAAAGAGGAAAAAAAATATATTGTATCAATTCAAACCAATCCTAAATAAGCTATTAAATGAGTATGGATCAAGGCCAATAATCTGAAGAGACTTCCATCGATATTATCAGATTTATGCAAAACTTAGGATCATAAGCAATATTGAATAAAAATGGAGGGTCCTTAAGTTTTAGGTGGTTATGAATTGAGCCCATGATTTGGAGGTATGAATTCATCTCACAATTTGGAGGTTATTACTCATCCCACCCAAATAAAATAACCCTCAATATTTATATTACTATGCCAAATTAAAAACAACCCTTGACCCCTTAATACGGGGCAATATATTTTTGAGGTTTTTAAGAGTATTCAAACCCCCAATATGAATGGACGTGATATGATATTGCCTCATTAGTGAACCCCCCGTGCAGTAGGTACTCCTTTATAGTTTAAGCATCCATCAGTAGATGCTCTTTGGTTCATGTCTAAGCTAGAAGGTGTCTCGAAATGATCTTCCATATTTTCAATAGAATCTTCTTCATGCTCTTGTGATGTCTCTTCATTTTTATCCTTCAAGCAAGATGATGCATTTTTCTCCTTGTTTTCCTTATGATCAATATCTTTGGAATCTCTTTTTGAAGAATTCTCAAAAGCTCTCCTCAAGTGGGACATAATTTCATGCACACATGTATGATACTCACTCCAAGGTTCTTTAAAAGAAGGGCATAAACCTTTCTTTACTAACTCCACATCTTCATGTTTGGGCCTATTTTCAAAAACATGTTCAGCAAAGTAGTCAAAAGACATGGCATTTTGTGTATTTTTGCTAAAAGCAAGATATTCTTGATATTTTTGATATTGTTGGGGCAAGGTTTTATATTTTGCTCTCCATCTTTGGAACTCACTCATAGAATTATCCTTGGTTGGTGTGACACACTCATATTGATCAGATTTAAAGTCATAAGAATAATCTTCATTTCTTTGGAAATTGTAAGAATATTTGCATGATGACATCTCTTCCTCGTACCATTCACATTCTGCTTCATATTGGTCATAAGTATCTGCATATTCCTCATAAGAATTGTACTCATAGGATTCGTCATAATAGTAAGACATGGCTGCCTATTATTCTTGAATGTATGTACCTGATCCACACGTGCAAGGACCATGCTCTGATACCACTGTAATGTCCCTTGTTAGGAATTTTATTAAAATGGCAATTTTCCACTTTTTTTCCCTAGTTCGACCTTTGACTAGTTTTGATCTTTAGGTTCCAAATTTGCCCCAAATGATCCCAAATCTTCTGAGAAGGTATATTAATGATATTAGAACATAAATATGTGTGTCAGGGATGCCTTTGGACCTTTAAAATACTTCTGCAAATCCTCTTTCAATTCTGATCAATGTAGGTAACTTTGCTAGTGATTTTCCTTTGACTAGTATTGGTCTCTAGGTCTCAAATTGACTCCAAATGCCTTCAAATATTCAAGGAAGGTGTATGAATGATATTAGAACTTGAATATGATGTTTCTGGATGACATATTTCCACCAAAAGACCTCTGAAAACTCTCTTAAGATTCTGGACCAATTATGCAATTTTACTAGTAATTTGGGGTTCAAATCCCCCTGGGGTAAGTACTGAAAATGGCTTCCCAAATGCCTCCAAACCCACTCAAATTTATGAAAAGAGGTACATAATGTGTTAAGTATTTTATTAAAGTCTCATATGCACCATTAATGGATTATTACAATTGTTCTCACCCTCTCCCATTCAACTGCAAAAATCCCCAATTCGACTCTTAGGGAAATGGCACTATTTCACCTCCCAATAAAACTAAACTGAGTAAATATGATTCAAATGCTCAAGTACAGTACATGAAACTTGTAGAAGACATCCATGGCAGTATATTTATCACAAATATATCAGAGAATCATCCATTCATTCGAAATCATCATCAATACATTGGCTCACAACAAGGTAGTGGGGAAATGGCATTGTTCTTCCATTAAAAATGAGATTTATAGATTTCTACTTGGAATTTCGACCTGAAACTTTTTGGAGATGAAAAACAGAGTATTTAATTCATATTACAAAAGAAATGGGGCATTAAAATCTTCCCCAAAGAGTACAATAGCTCACCAAAAACGCCCTCCCTCAAGGATCAAGAATATGCCATCAAAACTGGAAATGGTTGAAGGAGTGAGCTGCAATAGAAGAAACTATGAGCTGCCCTGTATCTTACACCTGCAAATAAAGACTCCATTAAAGCTCCAAATGAAAGTTCTGAATGGGATTTCCAATTACCAACTTGGATGGGAATCTTTCACCCTTGAGATTGGCTAAGGCAAGAAACTAGTCATCCACTAGCTCTCCCTCTACACAAATGCAATTGCAAATTCTACAAATGATCAAAATCCATTCTCATACTTCATTTCTATATTTTATAACCAACATTATCCTTATAAGGCTCGAAATCCTCTCAATAGATTCAATAGATTTCCATTTAGGAAATATTCCACATTTGCCACTTGTCTCCCAGTTCCAACCTTCCATCTTCTCCCAAATTCGATTTTGAGTCTCTTTGGCTTCTACAACTCCCAAATTTGCCTTCTTTGAGCCTATTTTTGGGGATGACATGGCATAGTGGTTAGATGTCAGAGGTTAGGTCTTCAATTTGTCATAGTTGTCATAGATGCTCCATCATTGGTGTCATAGGGGCTAGGCAATCTAGCCCAAGTGTCCACAAACTTCCACTTTGACTCTTTATCTTCCATGGAGGTTACCAATCCTTCCCAATTCGACCTAAGATGATCAATGGCATCTTTTATGACTTACTAACTCACCCAAGAGTGTTCACATTCCCATTAATTCAAATTTGCAAAAGAGAGATACCAAGCTAGTGTGGGTCCCACATCCTCCATATGTCTCCAAAACCATTTGTCACCTAGGATTTCTCTTGAATTGATTTATTCCCTCTATTTATTAAATACTTGAACCCTTCTAATGTCTAAACATCATTTATTATCCCCCTTATTATTCCAAATCCCAAAGCTTCCACCCCAAACCTAGGAAACTAGTAATTTTTCTCCTTGGCAATTATTTGACCCTTAACATCAATTTTACAAAATCTAATGAATATGGCTAATGTGATTAGGCCATTGTGACCCAATTCCAATTTTGGGACATGACAATCTTCCTTGCCATTACTTCGGCCACCTCTTCCTCTTCCTCTTGATCCTCCTCTGCCTCTACCATTTGAGAATGAGACTTGTGCTTAGAAAGCATTCTCCAGAAAGGACTCTTCATTCCTATTGATTCTGGATTCATATGATAGTAGCGATCCAATCAACTCGTCTATAGAGATAGTACTCAGATCATTTACTTCTTCAATCGTTGTAACTTTCAGATCAAATTTGTTGGGTATGGATCTCAGAACCCTTTCAACCACCCTTTTATCTTCAATCTTTTCACCATAGGTATTCAGCTCATTAACAATCCCCATGACTTGGGTCATGAAAGAATCTACTAATTCTAATTCTTTCATCTTCATATCTTAAAAATCTCTTCTTAGGTTTTGGAGTTTAGTTGTTTGTACCTTACCAACACCCTGATAACTGGTCGCCAAGGTTTCCCATGCTGCTTTGGCATGCAATGAAGCTGATATCTTTGGAAATACGTTGTTATCCAAAGTGTTCATTATGTGATGAAGTGCCTTCGCATCCTTCTTCCTATGAATTCACAAAATATCATTTTCTCCGTTTGATAGGGATTGATAAGTTGCATCATCTGCTGGTTCGGAATAGCCATTCACGACATATTCTCATGTACATTTTCCGATCTGAGATAAACCACCATCCTCGTGGCCCGACCATCATAGTCTTTTTTCCCCGTAAGAGGAGAAATCTGGAGAAATCTGAGACTGATTCTTGCTGCTAGAAGTCATAGATAGTTGTCTTTGTTAAAAAAAAAAATCTCCTTCCTTTTTTTTAATAATGTCTCCTCCTTACTTCCTTAAAATTTAAAAAAAAAAAGACATTTTTAAAAGAAATCCCTTCTTCTCTTTCAAATTCCACCCTTTTTTTTCACAACCTTTTTGAAAAGTTTTTATAAAATAAAACTTTAAAAAAATTCTTACTTGAAGTAACATAATGGCCAAATTTATTGCAATAATAACACTTAAATTTAGATTTACCTCACTTTTTTGTTGTTGTAGTTCACGCCTTCATGGGTACGATCATGATCTTGATCTTCCTTTCCATTACTTTGGCCACCTCTTCCTCTTCCTCTTGATCCTCGTCTGCCTCTGCCTCTGCCTCTATCATTTGAGAATGAGACTTGTGCTTTGAAAGCATTCTCCAGAGAGGACTCTTCATTCCTATTGATTCTGGATTCATATGATAGTAGCAATCTAATCAACTCGTCTATAGAGATAGTACTCAGATCCTTTACTTTTTCAATCGTTGTAGCTTTCAGATCAAATTTGTTGGGTATGGATCTCAGAACCCTTTCAACCACCCTTTTATCTTCAATCTTTTCACCATAGGTATTCAGTTCATTAACAATCCCCATGACTTGGGTCATGAAAGAATCTAGTGATTATGATTCTTTCATTTTCATATCTTAGAAATCTCTTCTTAGGTTTTGGAGTTTAGTTGTTTGTACCTTACCAACACCCCGATAACTGGTCACCAAGGTTTCCCATGCTGCTTTGGCATGCAATGAAGCTGATATCTTTGGAAATACGTTGTTATCCAAAGTGTTCATTATGTGATGCAGTGCCTTCGCATCATTCTTCCTATGAATTCATAGAATATCATTTTCTCCGTTTGATAGGGATTGATAAGTTGCGTCATCTGCTGGTTCGGAATAGCCATTCACGACATATTCTCATGTACATCTTCCGATTTGAGATACACCACCATCCTCGTGGCCCAACCATCCAGTATTTTTTCCCATAAGAGGAGAAATCTGAGAGTGATTCTTGCTGCTAGAAGCCATAGATAGCTCTCTTTGTTAAAAAAAATCTCCTTCCTTTTTTTTTAATAATGTCTCCTCCTCACTTCCTTAAAATTTAAAAAAAAATACATTTTTAAAAGAAATCCCTTCTTCTCTTTTAAATTCCACCCTTTTTTTTCACAGCTTTTTTGAAGAGTTTTTATAAAATAAAACTTTGAAGTAACTTATAAAGTTTTTGTCCGAATGCTGTTGCATGTTTTATTAATTGAACTTCTAAAGAAGAATTAAAGTAGAAACTAAAACTAACTGAGGTAATTACTATTTATAACATAATACAAAAAAATTAATACTAACAAAAATTAATGCATTTACAGTTAAATTAGAGTTAGAGAATCAAGTTGTCCAACTAAAATCAATGACCATTTTTCCAATAAAACTATTTCTAAATTAAATTAACTTGTAACTATTCTTGAACAAACCATTTCAAGGAACAATATCCCAATAAAACAGATCCTAAATGGATTAAGTTAACTGACGCTAAATTATCCCGAATTGATTTACTATGTGAAAAAAATATGAGAATGGTTAAGACAATATGAGAATAACTAGTCAGAGGAGAAACGAATCTGCAATTATATGTATTATCTTGACTCACTTCTGTTTAGTAGAGGATTTATGGAAATGGATAATTATTTTGTTCTATGATCAGTAGAACGTTTGAGAGTGATGATCGTGATCAAAACCTGATCTGATCCACCTCGCTGCTCTATGTTAATTCTGTTAGATTCTGATCTTCCCACAACAGAAATATAGACGGTGACGATACAGATACCAACCGATATTCCATGGAGTTATCTCACCGCATGATCACACCTCACATGTACTGCGTAAAAAAAACAGAGATTTTCCATGCCCTGTTCTGCAGATTGGTTGATTGAATCGTAAAAGGTAGAATGACTGGAATATTTAATCTCCACATGATCGACAGCATCTTTCCTCGGCATCTTCGTACGAAGAGGTGGCACCATTACATAAAAGTTGTGCCACTCTCACATAAAAGTGTCCTTTATCAATATCATCTCTGTAATTACTGTAAGACGTCTAGTCCTCAATAGCATCTTTGTAATTAGCGTATTGCCCAATTGCAATGAAGAGGCGGCTCTCTTACATCAAATCAAAGTTGTTTCAGATATTTATTTCCTAATTTTTTGTAAATCCTTGTAGAATGGCTAAGAATCTTTCATTCATTCCCCTCTTTGAATTTCATTCATTCCTTTATTTGAATAAGCAGCTGCTACCGATAAGAATGGTTGACTCTGGATTAAAAACACTTAATTTAAAAATCAAAATTTAAATGGTTGATTCTTGATTAAAAAAAATAATTTTAATAATCAAAATTTAAAATATGTAGCGAAAGCAAAATGAAATTGATAATGGATAATCCCATCACATATAAGTTTTAAAAATAAACATAAATCCTAAGATCTAGATTCTAATTCCAGTTAAATTTAAAATTTAGAATTTAGAATTTAAATGCTTGACCTATATCATATTTCTAATACTTACATATATTTAAGTTGTAGATTAGAGTAACTATTTAAAAATATATTTGACTTACTTATCTTATAAATGAAAAAAACAAAAAATATTTTGTACATATTATATTTTGTTTAATATAATTTATATTTTCCGTTATGGTTAACATAATTTTAATTTTTTTTAAACAAATATATAATTAAATTTAATAGAATTGTTATAAATATTAAACAAATAAGTTTACTTTAATCTAAAAAATTAAGGTAATATAATGATATTTAATTAACTTAAAGAAATCTATAATTTCAAATCAAAATTTACTCATATCTATATCTTCACTATAGCATGTGTTAATAAATTAAAATTTATTAGGTAGTATCGTGTCAATACAAAGACTATCATAAAGCTATTGATTCAAAATATGCCGCTCGGTAGCTCTTAGAAGCGCGACTAGGGTTTCCCTAGGCGCAGCAATCCGCCTGCGTTCCTCCGGTGGTGACATCTGCAGGCTTCTTCGCGCAGATCCTTGCTGCGGGGTTGAGTTTTTGCAGGCGTCTCTCCCGTATCCAGTCCGTGGGCTGCCCAATGGAGGTCCGCGATCAGCTTCAGGCTTTCAAGGCCCTCATCTAGGCCACCAAATCTCAGGCAGCGACTCAGTCTTCCTCTAAGCTAGTGAAAAAAGTTGATGAGATCCCTCCTTTGGAGCTCTCTCCCTCAGATCCGTGCCCGAAAGCACTCATTCTCTCGGAGAAAGCTCTCATTGATAAGTTTCCCAGTCCAAAGGTAGTGGAGCTCTAGATTGCAGAACACTGGAACCCTATTTTGCAAGGAGAGGTCTCTATATTCGCAGCTGGTAGGGGCTTCTTTGTTTTTCTATTCCTCGGTAAAGAAGAACGAGATTTAGTTTTTCGCTCGGGTCCCTTCTTCATGGGCTTGAGAGGATTGTTTTTGGCCCCTTGGACTTTGGATTTTAAACGAGACACTTAGATTAGTCTGGGTAAGATTGCCTCACCTCCCTCTTCATCTCTCGGAAAGTCTCTCTCGAGGAAATCAGAAATAAGCTAGGGCGCTACCTGGATAGTGCAGACCCAAAAGGGGGCCAGTTTACTTGTGCCCGCATTTGTGTAGAAATAAATCTAGAGAAAGGACTTTTGGAAGCCCTAAAACTAAATTTACAAGATTGGAGTCATATCCAAGAGCTGGATTACGAGGAGATTCCTTTCAAATGCAACTCTTGCCATGTTTATGGTCACTTTGCCAAAAGCTGCCCCAAGTTGTCGGAAACTCAGCAATCATCAAAACCTCTTGCAACTAAAGATGCATATTTTCAGATTGTTTCTAATTGGCGCTGAGCCCCCCGGCAAAAAGAGCCCCAAGCTCCTTAGCAAAAGGATCGAGCATCACAAGAATCTCATCCTCCTTTAGCAGCAAACATTCTGTTGGCAACCAAAAACAACTTCGAAGCTTTGTAGGAAGACGAAGTTCAAGAATCTGAAACAGTAGAAGATCTTGTGCAGGACGAGATCCTTCCTGGTCCTTCAGACCCCTTGGAGACAGTCACCTCCTCGAAACTAGCTTCTCCAAGCCTTGCCCCTTCAGGTTCCAAGAGAGAGGCTTGAAATTTAGATCACGAGACTCTAGCTCTTGCCGGACTGGCAGCCTTAGTTCCCTCCTCTCGATTAGAGGGAAACTCTGATCCCGAAGAATTCTTAGCTCCTTCTACCCCCCTTACCAGAGGGTGAAAGTGTAACAAAGAACAACGGGAAAATGAAGCGGGCACAAACATTTTTTTGGGCTCTTAGTCACGGTTGAACCCCTTCATCAAGGGGCATTTCACCTCCCCTTCTAATTAAATGTTCTACTTCTGCATTCTTCTCTGCTCATAGTTTGTGAGAGTTTACTCGTGTAAGCAATTTTTGTCATTTTTTAGAAAAAGTTCTAGAAGCAAATGGGATTTGCCTCGCAAGATATTCACAAGAAGGATCACAGTAATGTCAGAGGTCATCAACCCTCTTTAATTTTGTAACTTTCAAATTCTGGCTCGAAAAAAACCACTTTTTCACAAACTAATACAAAATCAATTATTTTTGTTAAAAAAAATTAAAATTTATTAAATTAAAAAATATTAAAAGCAAAATAAATAATAATTTAACATGTTCTAGTATTATATTTATATTTTATTAATCCTTATTAAACTTACTTTCATCTATATATATATATATATATATAAACAAACAAACATTCCATTATATCCATCATAATTGAGACAGAGCTTGGAATTTTTCCTCATCATAATATTTTTTATATATTTTATTCTCAACTATAAATATACAATTAAAAAATAATAATACCCATCATAATTGAGACAGAGATTGGAATTTTTCCTCATCATAATATTTTTTATATATTTTATTCTCAACTATAAATATACATTTAAAAAATAAATATACATTTAAAAAATAATAATACCCAGATAACATTTGTTTTAAGTTTTATTAAAATATTATCAAAATAACATTTGTTTTAAGTTTTATTAAAATATTATAAAAATTCTGATCATTATAAAATTTTCACTTTTATAATTTATGTTTTTACCATAAAATTATATATTTAAATAATATCATTTTTTTTATTATCTATTTTGTACATAATATATATCTTTTATTTGGATTTATATCCTTAAATGCTTCGTTTTTAGAGGAACACTAGACTTTAAGTTTAGATATACTATAAGTTAAAAATATTCCAAAGTTTTTAATATTTACATTTCAATGTTTAAGAAGTTTACAATCACTTATATGTATTTGGGTTATTTGAAAGTATTAGATAAAAGCAAGTTGAAATTTATAAATTCAAATTAACATTTGAAAAAGAATTTAAAAAAATATTTCTAAGATAATTGAGAATTTTTTTATTTAAAAATTATTAACAATGGATTTAAAACTTTTAATATAAAAATCAAAACTATAATATAGAACAAAAATAATAGAAAAGTTACCTCAAAATTAATAAGTCCAATAAATAATAGAGATCATGAGATATACTTCAAAATTAATAAATGCATATAAATTATGGGAATTATAAAACATTAAAGTAATTAATTTTCTAATTACATTTTATTATAGATTGCAATTGTAGTAGAATTTAAGATTTAAGATATAAAATTCAAATCTTAAACCTAGATCACATATTTAGGTAGTCTATTAAGATATAGAACAATTATTTTAAAATAACAAATTAATTACTTACCTTGTAAATTAATAAAAATAAATTGTAATGATTGATTTTCTTTAATATCATTGATATTTTATGAAATATCTTAATAGACTACCTAAATATGTGATCTAGGTTTAAGATTTGAATTTTATATCTTAAATCTTAAATTCTACTACAATTGCAATCTATAATAAAATGTAATTAGAAAATTAAATGATTACAATTATTTTAAAATAACAAATTAATTACTTACCTTGTAAATTAATAAAAATAAATTGTAATGATTGATTTTCTTTAATATCATTGATATTTTATGTTATGTTCATAATAATTGTAAAAACAAATTTGAAAAAAATTTATAATTAAGTTCAATAGTATAGCTATAAACATTAAAAAAACCAAATTATTTGAATATAAAATATTAAAATAACATAATTTAAATATGGCTTAAACACTTATTACAAGAAATCAAAAGCCAATCATATATATTATATCTAAATAACATAATAAATTAAAAATGAATAAAATAAAAATATTAGAAAGAATAAAGAGCAATTTAACATATTTTTACATTATATTGATATTTTATTAATCATTTTTAAGTTTATATTTAAAAATCCAAAACGATGTTAGTTCTTATATTAAGATATAGTTTTATATTCATATTATATTATAGTCTTTTATTAATTATAATTTATTTTTATATTTTATTTTTACTATAAATATATAATAAAATATAATATTTTAAATTTTAATAATAAACTTGTGAAAAATCTTTATATTATAACATTTTCACTGTTATGTTCTATATGTTCTTATCACATGGTTATGGATCATTTCTGGATCACTATTTTATAATTTTTACTTAAAATATAAAAAAATGTATATATGTAAACACTAAATCTTTAGTACATGGGTGGGTGGATTTTAAGATAAGATAATTTTGTTGGAAAGATTATAATATTTTTAATATTTATATTTTAATATTAAAGTAGTTAATAATCACTTAAATACATTCAATGTAGAAAAATACATTCAAATTCATATTTTAAAATAACAATTAACTTTTGAAAAATATAACTTAGTTTTTGCCTTAGATTCTTACATATCCTTTTATTGCAGCACGTCTTATGTTAATAAATTTATTTTAAAATCTTTTTAAAATGAATGAGAATCTTTTAATTTATATTATTTTAGAATCTTTGAAAAATGGATTTCTCTATACATTTCTATATACATGCCATGAGTGAGTGAGTTTATTTATGCTACTTTTTCCATTTTGTCATTCATCTACTTTATCATCCACAAACTTTCTTTGAAAAGGCTCACCTAGGTTTTAAGAGTTTTAAAACTCACACTTCAAAATTCCTGCTACGACCTAAAATGCTAAGCAAAACGTCCCAGATCATGCTCTCTTAAACTAGCAAAAATGATTATTCTATTAACAAACTCGTAAAATGGATTGTTATTTTCAAACATTCATACGTTTCATGGACGTCTGGCCATTTTTACACATATTAAATTTAAATTTGAAAGCCTCTTCTCATTCTATTCTGCCCAGCTGTTGAATTTGCGTTTTAGTTCGTCTATCTCCAGCTGAGATGGCATTAGTACGTGTAAAAATAGTAAATGATATCACAAACCACCATGAGCTGATTTCACTGAAAAAACCAAGGCGAACTCTAAATCAGCCTGAGTTTATTGCGTCAATAACCATGCAATATGATATTAGGGCTACTTTAAAAATATATGATATAATAACAACTATATGCAATATCAGATTAGGGCTACTTTAAAAATATATGATATAATAACAACTATATGCAATATCAGATTAGGGCTACTTTTTAAGCTAGTATTTACTTAGGAGAATTGTGGATTTTCCAAAGAAAAAAGAATATAAATCCTAAAACAAAATATGCAATTCTGATCCATATAGAAAAAGTAACACTAATAGAAAAATAAAATAATAATAAAAATTACTTCATTTATATTGATAACGAAAATGAGAAAATCACCTTATTGACCCTAAAAACAAAGGCCACTTTTCCAATAAAACTATTTCCAAATTAACTTGCTTCACAGATTGTGAACATACCATTTCAATAAACAATATCCCAATCGAACTGATGCTAAATTGATGAGCTTCCCGAATTGATTTAATATGTGAATAAAGTATGAGAATGGATAACAGCATATCAGAATAACTAGTCGGAGGAGAAATTAATCTGCAGTTCTATGTATTACCTTGACCCGGATACTATGAAGTTCTTTCTCTTGAGTAGAGGATCTATGGAAATGGAGAACGTCCAGACTCTCCTCTTCCATACCTCAAACAATTTTGAGGTAAGATCAATAGAACGTTCGAGAGTGATGATAGTGATCAATAGCTGACCTGACACACCTTGCTGCTCTATTTTCAGTGCTGGTAAACTCGACGGTTGCCAGTCAACTGAATCATTTGATTCCATATGTCTGCTTCCCTCAGACATTTTATTGCTATCTATGGTCGAATTCATGGGTTTGAAATTATTTCAGAAAACGGAGCAGTTGTAATAAACGTTGGTTTCTGCAAGGTAAAAAAACATACTCTAATACTGAAATTCATGGATAGATTATATCTGAAATTCAAATAGAGTTACTCAGCTTTATTTCAAAGAAGGAGAAAGAGCTTTTACCTTAATGGGCTTGGGTATTATGTAGTGATCGATTACAAATAGCAAATCCGTCTCTATTTCAATCCGCAGACGACTTCTGAAACTTCTCTTAGATTTCCCATATTTTCTTCGTCGCAGCTTATGCACAATATATTCTCGATTTTTGCAATATGCCATTTGTAAAGTTACATGTTTTTTAATTCTCCCAAGAGTCAGATCGCATATAAACCTTTGGTGAGTCTATTTGTCTACAGTATAGATCCTCGCTACACAGTATACAAGTCAACTGCTTTTGGGTTATATAGCACACCAAATCTACCCAGGTTAAAGACATTATTTTGTTCGATGGCATATTTTGCTTCCTTTTAGTTTAATTCTGTTCGATTCTATTTTATCGAAATATAGACAGCGACGATACAGACAGCAACCGAGATTCCATGGAGATAATTGACAAACTTTTGGACTTGTCACCATGATGAGACCCACATGTACCGCGAAAAGAAAAAGAGATGTCCCATCTATGTAAGGGCAGAGATGGGTAGACTGAATAGTTGGAGATGTCCAATCTCTGTATGGCAGAGATGGGTAGACTTGAATAGTTGAAATAAATAATAACTAAATTTCATACTAGCCAGCCATATTAATAATTAATAGTATGGCTTATTTGCTGATAGGCGGTACAATGAACATTTCTATATGGAGCGCCATTGCAACTTTTTAATAACGGATTAAGATGAACGGGATTAAGATGAACGGCCGTGATTGAGGAAGGCGGCATATTCTTTCATCGAGCATATCATCGGATGGCCCAAATTTAGGGTTTACTAACAGGTAAGTGAACAGTCCATTTGCTAATCAGAATTTGGGTTAAGTTTTTTTTGGCTAATCACAGTGTAATCACAATCTTGCGAGTGGTGGGGAAGGGAATCAATGGGTCGTCATCGGCGGTCCTGCTATCCGCTCTGGTAGATATCCCGACTTTGGCCATGCTGTGACCATTTTCTCAAATGCACCAGCACTCCTCGTGAGAATGAGGAAGACAATGGTGGTGCTGCGGTGGTTTTGCTAAGGGGCATGATGAAGAATCGGGGCGTGGTTGCCCTACGGCTCCAGCTAGGAGTGTCGTGGTCGAGGTTAATGGAGTTTCAATGCAGTTTCAGTTTCAGTGTAAACATGGTAAACATTTAGTGCATTCTTGAATAATAAACAGGGTAAACATTTAGTGCATTCTTGCTTTGTCGGATTTGTATCTTCCTCTGTCACGTCAATAATTCGAATAATACTATTGTTTGATTCCAGAAATTCTTATGGCATGATACTATTGCCGAATTCGTGAGCGTCTTCTATTTCCATGTCCTTTGCTTTGCCCCAGAGTGTAGAAAACAAGCCCACCATGATCAAAATTGCGCCCACCACACTGCACGGTTTTCCTCAACAACATTTTAAAAAGCGAATAAAGATACGAATGGTCTGTGGGATCACTTGACCGATCAAGAAGGCACCGATATTGTTCATAGGGCGAATCCTCAAAAGGTATTAGGTTTTATTTATCTAGCAAGAAGTTCATGGGTTTTGTTTATTTTGACTTCATTCGAAATACTTTTATCCACTGTTACAGGGGATCGCCAAGCTTTTAGTCAGAACTGCCATTGAAAAGGTTGCATGTAAAAGGGGGCTCAAATATAGCGATATGAAAAAAATCAAAAGGGGGACCGACACCTTATTCATGATGATATTAGTGTGGCTGTAATTTTATTCTATTGTTTGTCTCCTCGTTTCTGTAAATTGACATCAAATATCCCTATCGACTTTTCCATCTGCATGTTTTGCACATGTGCTAGTATACTTAGATTGACTTATTGATGAGTTTTAATTATTATAATAATTGTTATTCTAAAACTAAAATAATAAAAAAATAATAATAGGGATGATTGAGTTTTTATTAATATAATAATAATTATTTTAATAATTAGAAAATCATATTAATTAATAATAATAACTAATGGTCAATCATAGTCAACAAGTTAGTCAACTAATTGGTTAACATTCTTTGCCATTAGTCAATTCGTCAACCATTGGTCAACCAATGGTCAAGAAATAGACCATTTAGTTTCCCATTGGTCACCCATTGTTTGACCAATGGTTGATCATTTGGTCAACCAATAGTCAATCAATTGTCAACCATAGTCAACCATAGTCAACCAATGATCAACCATATCCAACCATTGGTCAACCAATGTTAACTCTCGTCAACCATTTGTTAACTAATGTCAACCAATGGTTGACCATTGGTTAACCAATGTCAACCAATGGTTAACCTCGATTTAATAAATTATTATTAAATATTTTTTTGAATATTTTAATTTAATTTATTTTTAATATTTTTTACAAGTCAAAAATAAAACAATGTAATGGATTATTCTTTTATTAGTAAAGATACTGAAGGGGGACATAAATGAAATAGCTATTGCATGAGTGATTGCTGACCCACAAGAGGAAAATGTAGGTGGTTGAAGCTGTTGAGTGAGAACTCAAGGTGCAGGAGGCATCTTCCCCAAAATCAGGTCACAACTCTTAGTTGAGTGCTAAAGAGCTCACCAAGAAGTAGGAAAAATACTATATAATAGTATGTCCATAAGCAGTAGGAGGCTGGCATTGGACAAGGATTGAATCTGATAATGCAAAGAGATGGTGCATTAAGTGGCCTTTTCTCTTGTGGTTCAGCGATCAGGCTCGAGGGTTCTAGAGAAAGTGAGACTTGGATGCTCTAGGAGTTGGTTGGGAGGAACGGTTGTTTCATTTGTGTTTTCCTCACAGTGGTGCCAGGTTCCTTGTTTCGTTTCTTACTTGTCTAAATTAATTACAGTAGGAGTTTTTATTTCGATTATGAATCGCATCTAACCCTAGCAGAATTTCCATTATATATCTAAATAGACAACGGATTTGTCTATACATCTGTGCAAAATATGTCCTAATATGTTTCGAATTCAAATAATTTGTCGTATTTCTATTTAGGTTATAAAGTAATCATAATTAGTTCATGTATAATTCTACACCTCTTTGTTTTGATTCAAGTAACTTTTATATTTTATTTCCAAATGTAAGCATTTCTGTCAAATCAAGATCTATTTTTATTATCTTCCAAAGTAAGCATTTCTGTCAAAACTATATCTATGTTCGTAGGATAACTATTCATATCATTTTTTAATAAATCTCTAAACTGTTATGGGTTAAAGTTAATCAAAGAACACACTTGAAATATATCTCAACTCTTATAATTTAACCAGAGCAAGATCGCCAGAACTGAAGTAAGTGATTGGTACTGCCAAAATTCCTCATCTAAATAATATCAATAACGATGATTACTAGAATCAAGAGAGCTGATACGCCTTTGCTATATATAAACTTATTAAATACATTTTTATAAATCGTGTATAGATCGAAATCGCCATAGCTGGGCTGATCTTAACCTAGTTAAAATATTATAAACGCCATATTTTATAACTGTGCAATCTTATTACATTTCATAAATAAGCAAAATCTAATCTGCAGATACCATCCTCTATAAAACAACATTTTGATCAAGCGTTTAACTAGCAATAAGACCATCGTGGATGGCAACATTAATTCAATAATAAGACACTAAAAATAAAAGAGATAACCAGAAAGGAAAGAACTCATAAGAATTAAGAATATAGACCGAGAGCGGCCCTTCCAACATTAAATAAAATATAATATGGGTAATCATGATTTAGGTATTGTTGACCAATCGCGACCTCGGTCGACAGGGGTTTGCCTCACTGTCGACACATACCGCAGTCTCCCTAGGCACCGGCCCGGGAAGGTTTGAGCCCACCCAACAACACCCACAGAGCGGATGAGGTCTCACCCGAGGCATCCAGGCAAAGCAAACGGAACCATGTTTCCGCCAAGGGAGGAGGAGAGTTGTGGCTGCACAGACTAACTCTATTGCGGTACTTAAACATAAACTTTAAACATTCGACATGGAGTTATAACATATTACTTAATCATAGCATTTATCATCACAGCAACAATAAGCAAACATTGCATCAAAAAAATATAACAACATTCTTATATTGCAACATTGCACAAAGATAGTACCAAAACATCATCATTATATTACTGTCGTAGTCATATACCAGAAGCAAAACATAGATCTTCGTACACATACATCTCCTTATCTCATGCCTACTATTCTTTCCGTCTCCTCCCTATTCCCAAGACTTACAACTCTCATCTATTTATAGGCTTCTTCCATTACAATATTTGTCCACTTACAAACGACTTCCTAACCGACACTATGGACAAATGACCCAATATCTAACTGACTCGGTCCAAATGACCCAAAAACCTGCATACTGCGATACAATTGATTCACTATTACAAAACATATGGTCTAAGCGAACCAAAACCCACCAACTACGGTATCCTTTAATCACAAAATACTCCTTTCACACCCTCATCCGATGTGTCGCAGTGTCGGCAGTACTGCGACATTTCCCCATCGAACCGCCTGCCAACAGGCCCCCAACACAATCTTGTGGCTTGCTCTCGAGCCACATCAACTGCTAGACATCATGGATTCAAACTGAACTATGTTTCGGTAACTGTTCTTGCTGTCTGGATCATGTGGTGTTGTCCTATGCCTTATGCTACACTGATCATCAACTCATTGTCATGTACTTTTAACCCAAAATGGTCATCACCCGACTTGCTGTCATGTACTTCTCAAACTCATCCTCTAGTCTTTGTGAATGGTACTGATGGGAAGGAAAAGAGGACAAATAGTACCAATGTGCGAAATTAGTAGATGGCTCTGGCACATCTGTTTCGCACCAGCAAACGGATCCTACTGTGGGTGGGGAGCGACCGCCCCAACCACCTCAGGGGTCAAGAAGAGCACAATCATTTGAACAACTATTGCGTACTTAACCATGTTGGACCGACCCTCGGTTCGGGCATAACATAGTGTAAGTGCACCTGCCATATCAAGGTGCTCAGGGACACTCGTCGAGTGGGCTCGCAGGGCCCCTGGGGTGTTGCCACGGGAAATGAAGTGAAGCATTTCCACAGCCTCCTTGGAATTCCTCACAACCTGATCAAATAACATAACCACTCTATGTCAAAATGACTACTTTATAGCGAACTACGATCTACCTCGGCTACTTATAGCTAGACCATTCCCAGGTCACAACGGTGGGAATGATACCCCACTACCTCGCATATGCATGTGTGAACCCACAGACTAACACAACGGGGGGCGACCATGCTGCCACCGAAGATCCCATGTACTGACGTGTGAGAAATCTCCTCACATCTTGCTAATCGTACCAGCCTGGCGTGCCATGTGCAAAACATGTCATCATCATGTGGTAACCCGGCTGAATCTATCAGGCGCAATCATGTATAGGGGTGATGAGCAGTGGTCGCAAGATGTTAGCGCAACAGTAGTCACAACACTACCCCATACCCCCCAAATCCTCTGTAATCATCACAAAATCCTTCATTAAGTCGACAAAATCCGTCATCGATCCTAGTCGCAACGCTGTCATGAGTCTCCGACTGCTCCAAACTTGCGGCACAAGCCTCCCTGCTTACGCTGTCCTTCTTCTGTTGGTGGGCTATCTGCCACCAAACAACCTGCAATGCACATATATATATATATATATATATTTTTTTTTTTTTTGTTTGATGCGACTCAGATATCACACTGTTCCAAGCCCGAGTGATAAGGCTTCAACTTGTGACCATTTACCGGCTTAGGGAGCATCACCCCATCCAACTGCTGCAACTGAACCACTCCACCTAAAGTAATACTACTAATGTAATATGGACCCAGCCAATGCATCTGCAATTTTTTTGGGTGTTTCATAAACTTGTTGTCGTATAATAACACCAAGTCTCCTTGCTGAAACTGTTTACTTTTGATGTGGAGATCATGCCATGCCTTCTGGCGATCTTTCTCCACCCCTTGGTGAAAGCCAATGATAAATCGATCCTCTTCCAGCTGCACCAATTGCGCTAGACATTCATCTAATGCTGCGACATCATCCATGCCCATAACAGCTGCAATTCGTAGACTCGAAACAATGTACTCTGTTGGCATAATGGCTTCCTTCCCATATATTAGCTTAAAAGGTGTCTGACTAGTCAACCTTTTACATGTGGTGCGATAGGCCCACAACACGGCTGGGATTTTAAGATCCCAGTCATCATGGTTCACATTGCACACCTTTCTCAGCACATGCTCCAATACCTTATTAAATGCCCGTTCCATTTTCCTGTGGGTGATATGGTGTACTCTTCTTGTGTTGTATCTGCAACTCCTTCGTCATTGCGTTGATGGTGCGATTAAGAAAGTGGTTTCCTTGATCACTTAGCAATATTTTGGGGTAGCTGAAGCGAGTGATAATGTGGTCAAACAAAAATCAAGCAGTCATTGCGGTGGAGCAATCAACTACGGGTGTCGCCTCGGCCCACCGTGTCAAGTACTTTGTCGCCGTGACAATATACCACGCACCTGTGCGTTTCCCTAGTGGATTGATCGGTCCTACAAAATCCATAGCCCATTTTTCGAACGGTTGCAATGTCACTTGAGGTAACAACGGCATCTCATCGTGTCTGGACGGCTTTCCAGTTCGCTGACAAGCATCGCAAGACCATGCATAGTCTGTCGCATCATTATGTAATGTGGGCCACCAAAGCCCTCCATGCAGTACCTTCCAGTCAGTCGCCCGACCGCCATAGTGTCATCCCGCTACTCCACCATGTGCCTCAGCCAATATCTGCGCTTGCTCATGTGGCAAGACACACCTGTGCAATATCTCATTAGCGCCCAATTTATACAATTCTCCTGTGATTAGTTGAAAGTCAGCAGCCTTGACAACCAACTGCTTCTTCTGAGTAGTGGTAAAGTCATCAGGCGCAGTGCCGGTCACCAGAAACTTAAGGATGTCATCAAAATATTGATCAGTGGCAGCAACTTTAAATAGTTGGGCATCTGGCAACCCATCTTCGATATTAGTGAGTTCCTCCCCTGTGTCGATCCGTGAGAAATGATTTGGTCCAGCATTCAACTGCCCCAGTTCCACAATGAATTCAAAATCAAACTTCTAAAACAAAAGTAGCCAACGGCAGATCTTCCCCCCCAACACAGGCTTATTGACCATGTATTTCAATGCAAAATGATGAGTGAACATTTTAAAGTGGCCACCCAACAAATAATGCCGAAATTTCTGTAGTGCGTAAACCATGGCTAGACCTTCTCATTCTGTGGTAGTGTAATTGCGTTCTGCAGAGGACAACTTCCGACTGGCAAAAACAATAGGATGATCAAGGTCTCCTTCTCTAGGTTGAGCCAACACAACACCTAATGCAATCGAGGAAGCATCAACATGGACATGGAATTCCTTACTGCAATGTGGAAAGACCAAGATTGGTGCCAACGCCATCTTCGCCTTGAGCGTTTCGAAGATATCCTGACATTTTGGGCTCCACTAGAATGCCGCGTCCTTCTTCAACAACTTTTCCATAGGGGCAATAATTGCAGCATAACCCCTGATAAACTTGCGATAATATCCTGTATGACCCAAAGTCACGTGCAACTATTTAACGGTGGTTGGCGGTTGCAACCCCAAAATGAGCGCAATTTTGGCTGGATCAACCAACAATCCCTGTTTACACACGATATGACCAAGGAATATCCCAATTGGTGCATAGAAAATACATTTCTTCAAGTTCAGCGATATCTGGTGCTATCGGCATTGCTCAAGCATTAACCACAGATTGGCCAGATGATCATGAATTAACCCATAAACGGTCCAATCATCCATATATAACTACAAAAACTTCTCAATAAAATCTTTGAATGCGGCAACAACGACCCCGGAGAATATCGCAGGTGCATTTTTCAAACCAAACGGCATTACCGTGTACTGAAAGCAACCCCATTCAGTAACAAAAGTTGTCTCATGGCGATCTTCCTTGGCAATGCGAATCTGATGGTAGCCAGAGAATCCAACAGTGAATGAGTACATCTCCTGGCCACCCACTCCTTCAACTACTTCATCAGTAAACGGGGTCGGAAAAGGGTCATGCAAGCAGGCATCGTTCAACTTCCGCAAGTCGACACAAATGCGCACTTCACCTGTTTTCTTGTCCTGCACCACCATAGGACTGATTCATTTGGACTCTTCCACAGGTTCAATAATACCAGCATCCAACATGTAATCAAGTTCCACCTTGACCTTTTCCTTATCTCGCGGATTCAGCTGATAAGGTCATTGTCAGACTGGCTTAGCATCTTGTTTTAATGGAATCTTCATCTCTCCTAAATCACCTAGGATTCCCTTCATTTCGGAAAACTTCATGGGAAACACATCTTGAAACTCATGAAGTAATTCAATAACCTTACTCATCATCTCATCGTCCCAATAATCCCCAACATTAGCAAACTTGGGAGTAGCCTCTGTGCCGATATTCATCTTGCGGAGCTACAATGGTTGACTGAATAGATGACTTGGCACAACAGGTGGGACCACATTGCGACTACCTTCAGATTCGGGAATGTTAAACATTCCGGGGATCATCATCATCCTCTGGCCCACCACTGATGTTGAAGCACTCCATGATAGACTGCATCTGATAATATGTGTGTGGGTCAACAAGGTAGGCCGCCGGAACAACCTGAAGTACCACATCGCGGATGAGCTGTAGAGCGTTATGAACATCAGGGTTGGCATCCGCAAAAGTGAACGTATGAGTGAAACAAACTGTCAACTCCCCCCATGTTGTAATGTCACGGCACAACTTGGATGCAGTGTACCATGAGCACGGCATCTCATCCAAAGTATGGATAAAAGCATGGACCCACTCATCCCTCGGTCGCGCTACCCATAATCGTTGGTATTCCATCACATGATCACTGGGATTAGTCTAGCCATCATACTTTCCAGTGTGATAAACCTCAATATCGCCGAACCGAACCATCATCAATCTTCGACACTGTGACCATCCATTAATGAATTTCTTATGTGTCTCCCACCAACATGCTGGAGCAGCCTTCAGTGCTTCCTCCAATGCCAGCAATCACTGTGGTTCTGAGACGCAGTCTTCAAATTCTGCTAAAAAGGTGGTTAGTCCAGGAAACCCCTCATAGACAGGCAATGTGATCATTTATGTCGCAACACGACATAAGGATTGTGTAACTAAGCCACATTTCCGCAATGGTACTTCATGCAATCAGTTCTGCCAATGTTCCAAGGCATCATCAAAGTCAGAGGACGTAGATCTCTCGCTGTGCCACTCCAACTCACCGTAGGTAGTAGGATGAATATAATCTTTAGAAATATTGAATGCATGGTCCCATCCAGTGGGATCATCATCTTTACAGGCTCGACGTATCAGTGTCCTTCAGCCGGATCCAACGGGGCTATGATTCTGAAATCGCGATTCTCAAAGCTCATCATGTGATTCTTGAAGTTGACTATAGCTCCACTATCGTTAGCCCATCCAATCCCTAAGAGCGTCGGATAATAGCTTCCTCCCTCAACCACTTCAATGACATCGAAGTCAACATAAGTCTTCATGCCCTCAATGTTGATTGTGAGCCGCGGAACTTGCCCAATGGGTGTTACCTTCACATGGTTAGCCAACCGGAGCTACACAGGAGACCAACTCAATGGGGGACACTCCATCTTCTGGCATGCCTACTTAGTTAAGAAGTTAACATCCGAACCAAGGTCAAGAATTACAGAGTCAACATTATATTCACCAATCTGAATATTCATTCCCATCTCCTTGCCAGTCTTCCGTCGCTGTAGGGAGTTTACTGCCGACTCCTGCTGTCCTTTCGAAAATTGCTGCAACCATCTCTCAATCTCAACCAGGGCAATCGGGTGTCGGGCCAATACCAGAAAGCTTTCAAGAAACTTTTGCAATGCCCCCGGTGGTGGTGGCCGATTAGCGTCTGATTTAGTATCAAAGACAGGTGGCATATTGCAAACAATAGCCCTACCGCAATCTTTCTCCAAGGTGCGACATGCCTTGAGGAATGTCTCCCACTCTGTATCACTGTCGAAAGGTACCGTCTTCTAACCAACCAACCGAATCAGTGGTTGCGAACCATCTTCCCCAGTTGTCTTGCCTCCACGAGTGACAACATCCACTGAAGCATCTTGTGGTCGCGGTTCTGCAAAAATGGTCGCAATATTTGCACCCTGCGTCTGGTTCTGCTGTAGATTCCCAGGTTGATTGACATTTTGATTGGAGTTCGGTGGTGGTTGTGAGGGCTGGTTCGGTACTGGTCACTGTACCTGGTTCTATACTGGTTGCTATGGCTGGGCCTGATTCTGTAGCTATGGAGCGTTCCCATCCTGCCATCATGCAATCAACTATGGACAATTTTCAACCATATGATCATTACCAAAATAGAACATACATTGATTATGTAGTAGTGGGAATTTGCACTGATAATTACCCCATACCACACAGTGGTAACATTTAACAGGTCCACGACCACCTCAGCCTCCTCCTCCATGACCAAATCCGCCACCGCGTCCACCCCTGTATCCTCCTTGGTAGCCTCCCTACTGCTGGTACTGAGGTTGGTTAAACTATTGCTGCATTGGTGCTGGTGGTATCCCTTTCCATTGTGGTGCATATTGCAGTTGTTGTACATACTGTGGCTATGGGGGAGTCATCTGCATCGGAGTGTATTGCGGCATGAACTACTGCGGTTGTTGTTGCTATGGTGCAAACGGCATCTGCGGCTGTTGTAGCGGCTGGGCTACCTGCGGTTACAATTGTGGATGTTGCACGGCACGCTGATCGTCCTTGACATAGAATGCATCCCACATTCTCTCCTGTAGCAACCCATATGCACGGCAATCCTTGTCATCATGACCCACCGACTTGCAAAATGTGCAATAAATATTTTGCTGGGTTGTGACCATTTTATGCATATACGGGAAATTATCGTGACTGTGCCCAAACACCTGGTAAACACGACACCATGAAATACTGCCACCATTCAACGAGTTTGGTGCACCTAACACCAAATAATTACGGAAATCCGGGAAATTATCCTTTGTATGCCCTTCTCCTCGGCATCGTGTACACCATACTTCATCGTGTTGTTCCTTGTTCTTCTTCAAATCTTGCAACTGTATAGTCAGGTTGGCAAGCTGTGTCTATATCTGCGACATCCCGGCTGCATTATCTCCAATTGGTGACACCTCCAATCGCATTGCAATCTCTAGAGCTTCGCTAGGTGTTTATATGTTTTGCTGCATCAGCAGCAGTCGAATGTGAGGTAGCAGTGCCGCAATGAACCATTCTTTATGTTCGACGGCGCTCATATTGAAACTAACCTTTTCCATCAACATCTTGAATCGCTGGTCGAAATCCCATACCGTCTCATTGGGATACTGCTTAATTTCCTTCAATTCAGTAATATGTTGAGCCTCTGACTTAGGCCTTCTAAATTCGGCAATGATCCCATCCCAAATCTCATCTACCGACTTCTCTAGTGCCCCCATAGGGACTAGAATAAACTTCATGAACCAATCTAATGCACGACCTTGCAAATTCGTGGCTAACTATCCTTTCTTAGCATCCGCATCAGTGACCTGTTTCATGGTCCAGACTGCTTCCCACAAAAACCAATATTGTTTTGGGTTGTCTATTGCACTTCTGTGGAACAACAGTAGCTTAGCATCATCACCCACCATTTTGGGCTTCCTTCCTCCTATCGTTGTGCTACTACCAATTAACTTCTGCGGAATTGACGAACTTGGCGGTGTCAAAGTGGTGTTTCTTGCTATTTGTGAGTCAGTGAGCGGAGGTGTGGGTACGTTGGTGTCGGGGTTTAGTCCTACCTCTATCCTGGGTGTAGCCTGGTTGTCCCTATCAAGACTGTGAGGTCGCTTTGTCCCATGTGGTCTTTCTTTGTGGTTTTGCGGTTCGATCGCAATAGGACCTTCTCCTGTCCTCTACCTCTTCTCCGGTCGAAACCTCGCTCCTCCTCTTGTAAGACCACTTTCTTCCTTGGCTTTGCTCACAGTCTCCTCATGGTCTGCACCCATCTACCCCTTACCATTCCATGTACCATTCCCCAGCAGTCGCGGTACCCATGGCCTCCGCCCACCAGGCTGTCTACTGATCAAGGTGCATCTTTAATATACCCTTTTCAAAGATTAGCATCTTAATCAATAGTTGGAGCGACATCAGAAACCTTCCCCTTGGTCCTCGAAAGAAGTATCTTCTAGCTTCACTATAGGATTTCTTCGTGTCGACCGAAAATTCAGTGATATATGCCTCCAAGATGCTATCAAGCCAAACTTCGACAGCCCGCAATGCCTTATTATCGACTTCCTGCAGCTCCTAAATCAACTCCGGGGTCCAAGCCATCGGCTCACCACCCTGGAAGTTCCTCTTCTGGAAGGTAAGCTTTGACAACCACACGTACAGAATGACTGAGAATTCACAAAAAAATGATTCGTGCGGACCTTCGTGAATATATCTTCCCAGCCAGTGATCTACTATCAGTTGCGTGTTCTGGCTTTCTTTTTCAGCAAACTCCCGCAATTTCTGATCAAACCAGCTCTATATCTCCGACTTCGTCGGGTGCCACAACATGACCTCCTTTTACTCTGCATACGGTCTCGACAACAGAACTATTTGTTGACCAATCGCGACCTCGGTGGACAGGGGTTCGCCTCACTGTCGACACATACCGCAATCTCCCTAGGCATCAGCCCAGGCAGGTTTGAGCCCACCCAGCAACACCCGCAGAGTAGATGAGGTCTCACCCGAGGCGTCCAGGAAGAGCAGAAAATACCATATTTCCGCCGAGGGAGGAGGAGAGTTGTGGCTGCATGGACTAACTCTATTGTGGTACTTAAACAGAAACTTTAAACATTTGACATGGAGTTATAACATATTACTTAATCATAGCATTTATCATCACAGCAACAGTAAGTGGACATTGCATCGAAAAAATATAACAACATTCATATATTGCAACATTGCACAAATATTGTACCAAAACATCATCATTATATTACTGTCGCAGTCATATACCAAAAGCAAAACATAGATCTTCGTACACATACATCTCCTTATCTCATGCCTACTATTCTTTCCATCTCCTCACTCTTCCCAACACTTACAACTCTCATCTATTTATAGGATTCTGCCATTACAATATTGTCCACTTACAAAGGACTTCCTAACTAACACTATGGAAAAATGACCCAATATCTAACTGAATCAGTCCAAATGACCCAGAAACCCGCATACCATAGTACAATTGACTCACTATTACATAACATATGGTCCAAGCGACCCAAAACCCACCAACTGCGGTATCCTTTAATCACAAAATACTCCTTTCGCGTCCTCATCTGATGTGTCACAGCGTCGGCAGTACTGCGACATTTCCCCATCGAACCGCCTGCCAATAGGGATCCAACAAGATTTGGTTTCATTCTCCATTTACCTCTTTAATAATACAAAAATAAAATGGTTAACAAACGAACAACATAATAAGATTAATAGAAGGATTCAAAATACCTGTGGATGAAAAGCTATCCAGAGTCCTTATAAAAGGAAAACAAATATTTTAAATTATTTTACAGACATGGTAAGATATGGCCATCCATGATGGCATCTATAATAACCCTCAATCCATAGGTTATGCAAACAGAGTAGTATTTAAATGTTTAAAACAAACGTTGGAGTAGATCAGACCATGAGGAAGCCCTCGGTCATCCTTTATTAAACCCTAAGATAGTAACAAAATAATTAATCAACTTATCTGAGGAAGGCGGAAGACTAAACCCCTTCCAACTTCAAAAACTTGCCGAATGCTACCTACATTAAACACAAGTTGCAGTTAGCATTTAAGATTCCCAATAATGAATTATAATTATAAACTAGACTATTACTGAGTAATGCATTGATTACCTTGGAGTTCTAAGACACGGGCTTGGGAGGAGGTGTCCCTGTCGCCATCGTCGCCAGTGCCCACCACCTGCAACCATATAACTACTATCAAGACCTTAATTAACTGTAAACAAGAAATTTTAGCATGGATGCTTAAGTGTTTTCATTACCAATATGTTTCGCAGAAAGGGATAGGGGTTGGCTGCTCCTGGGCACCCTTATCCCTCCGGTGCATGCAAGAAAGAACATAAACATTAATGGTTGCGAACTGAGAGAATATCAAATGTAAATTACTAAACTAAAAAGATAGAGATGGACATTTTTATTTTTCTTACCTCTGGATTGGTAGTTCAAGGCCGAAAAGAAGTCTGTGCTCTAGTCACAGCGACGAGCAACCGGTGGCATGGTGACCTTGAGCATGATGATGAACTCGAGAATCAACCAGAAAAAGAACACCATTAACCAATGCATCATTGTTAAATAAGGGTTTTACAATTTTTCCATGAAAATGCAGAGTCTCTACTCACAGAGCTCACAAACTATTTAACTTGTGCAATAATGAAAATTCGGACAAAATTTTCGATACATTAAACCCTACATCAAAACCCCACAATATCATAATTGCACAGTGTCAACTCACAGCCAAAAGGGGTCTCATTAATTTCTTCAACAACTTTAAGTAAATACCATTAAAACCATAACTTTATTGCAATGCATGATCAATTCATAGTTCGACTATGGTATAAACCTCATATCCTAGCCTTACTGTAAACTTTAACCATCGCAAGAATCTTGGTATGATTTCCAATGCCCGACTATAGAATTTATCCCATAGTTATAGTTTAAACCTTTAAATCTTTTTTTATTCATCATTGTGGTATGTTAACTGTGTACTTAGGGTTTAGGGTCAAGCCTTGTTTCCCCTACAAACCATGTTACATAAAACTATGGAGTCGAGACTATCTCCTAACCTCCCCATGTGTGTGTTAGCATACAACCTTAACACCTTGCTTTAAAGTCTAAACAAGACTCTTGTAATCCATTAATAAGAACCTGTTAGTGAAGTTAGAACATCACTTTCGTTTATGATGGCAACAAGCCACTAACCCTGTAAAATATCCACCATAGATACAACCTGCCCAAGAAGAGTTTAGAATTTGTGTAAGTAGCCATTCGAAGCAATGCAAACTGTATTTATTCTACAGAACTTTTAATTGGGAACGTGTAACGTAGCCCTTTGCTGAAACATTTTATGTTTGAAGAAAACATTATCTTAACTTTTATTGTAAAGTTTTATATTTGGACAAGTGGCCAAGGATGATTGTAATTGCACAGTATTACTATTTAATAAAATAAAATAGGAGAGACTCACCCAAAGAGATTGTTGAAAGAGTGTTTACTAACCCACTAGGTGGAATGGAATCTGGGGTAGAAGGCAATGAACAAGTGGCAGCATCAGGAACTTAGTAACTAGCTGTTGTTATGGGACAACTCCCTTGAATTGTGGTCAAAGTTTCCTGAAAGAAGAGACTAGAGCTTGAGGCTCATTTATTTGGAAACTGACCACTAAAGACCTAGGCATCTTTATAAGCCATCGAATTTGAGCAGAGGTTCACACTTTTTCTGACGAGAAAATTTACCTTGTGGTTTTGCTGTATGCACACAAGAGATTCGATGAGGGGAAGCTATGTTTTGAGTTGTAGTGTAAGTCTGTTTCACTTATGATGAATGCAAAGTTTACTGCTGAGTGCAGAGAGTTATTTTGAGGTGTATTGCAAGTCTCCATTGATTATTGGAAGTACAACCTGAGTGCCTTGCTTCTACATAGAGTCTTCTACCTAGTGGTTCAGTAAACAGGCTCAGGGGTGTAAAGGAGCAAGTGATATTGGCTGCTTATTTTGGAGAAGGTTGGGAGGAATAGGCCTCTTCGGGTGTTTTTCCACCCTATCTACATTTGCAGGTTCTACTTGTTATTTCATTTCCTAAGTAGTTATAATTTATTTTCTATAACTGTTGATTTAAGATTTATTAGTTAAATGTTGATAGTTATCATCATACAGAAGTACATGTTTGATTATGATTCTGTAAATTGTTGAATAAGTTATGTGAAATGATAGAATAAATTTCTTCCCTGTATTTTTCCACGCACTGTCTTTGTGTCGTACTCCAGTACAGGGAAGGGTGGTTAAAAATAGATAAATGATATGCAATCGATAGAATGATTGAATAAACAAACTGTGGTATATTTTCTTTAGCTATTTATACTCTGCAAGTAACATATCTCATGTTTCAGTAATATAGAATATCATGGCAAAATTTATACTATTATGGCATTGCAATATTTTACATTTCACATTAATAGAAATAAAAACATATAATCATTTCCATAATTCTGTACAAGCCTAAGGCTTAGGTTTTAAGTTAACTATTCATTGCAGAAAACAAAGAATATATCTATCCTATTACTATTTTCCTTTTCATTCATCTTACATAAGAATTTTGTCTTATAAATGCTAGTAATATTGAAAACATACATACTTAGTATGCAAAACTACCTTAGCATTTAATTCGTCTTTGATATTTTAGATCAAATAAACACAGGGAAACTATTATTTCAGACGAGTATCGTAAGTCCCAAACCCTAGTTACTCTTAAATAAAATAAGTTAATTTTCCTTCATCTTATCAATTTGAAATAGAAATACAGAGCTCGACTACTTAAAAACCCTACAGATACATGTTTTGCATTCTAAAACCCTTTTCGCTTTTACAGTTAAAAGAAGCCAAAGAGCATTTAGCTTGAGTAGAGTTCATGTTTAAACTCACTGCCAAAATCCTTAAACATTTCTAAAAACATCAAACTTGCTACGACAGGATTTCAGACAAAGATCAATTTCTTTTAGCAACATAGTCATTTTGTAAACATCTGATACAAGACTAATCTCAACACATAAATTACTTTTGACGAAACGAGAAGAAACATATAGGACTAAGTCTCGAATTTTAAAAGAAGGTCTTTTACACAGTCCTTTCGAAACAAGTTTAGGGTTCAAAACCAGAACATTTAGGCATTGAGCCATTTCAACTATCGGTCTTAAAAACAAAACTCAAACACATTATAAACAATCAAGAATGGGTCTTCACCCTTGCTATTGTTTTAACAAACATCATGCATTGTAAACACAGACTGCCAAGAGTATTGCCTCTCAGGCACAGCTCCTTTAAACCACTTTAAGTTTTCAAACACATAATAGTTACCATATCAAACACCCATTACTATCGAGGACTCAAATAAAACCATAACTTCCCTTTACATTGTAACCTATCAACATTTGGAACTTACAGTAACAACACAAGGTCGAAACCCCAACAGAGAATATCGAGTTTCAAATACCATAACTGTCAATATCTTTTATTTTCATCAAAATAGTCGAGGGTTGAAAACCCTTTCACTTAGTTGTTACATTTTCAATAAAAATTGATACACAGTAAAGCACTATAGAGTCAGCGAAGAGGTAGGTCGAGGATTCCATCCTCCCTACACTTGCCATTTCGGCATACAAACATTATTAAACAATGGAAATATCAACAAGCCATACCATAAACTGAAACTTCGGCTAACACTAAACAACGACCAACAGTTACCGAGTCGAAACCTACAGGAAAACCACCGAAGCTTACAGGTTCCAATCGTTTTTATTTTGACTCAGCTTCGAGCATAAAAACCCAGAAACGAGGAACACCTGCCACATAACACAAAGTGTGGTTAAAAGTTATAATAGGAATATTAAAACAAAATACCAACTACTGCAAACATAATGAACTATCGGGAGTGACAGGTTTCGAACCTAACGAATTACCTTGCTGAAGGAACCTTTCATCTAAGCCGAATATAGTCACATTCGATGAGAACCAGAACACATTTACACCATATCAACTTAGCGAAGGAAGTACACATCTCATAGAGCTCCCTGTGCAAATATTTCGAGTTACAGGTCAGTGTATCAAACCCTGGAGAGGTTCCTTCTAACCCTCTCTGCAAACCCTTTAAACTCACAGCCTGTCGGCCTCTCCAAACCCACTACTTGCCAAATGAATGTCGAGTTATTGCTCACGTCGAGGTGAAGCCAAAGCAGTTAGGGCTAGCAACACTTCCAAGGAAACCACATGAAGTCTGGCCATGGAGGATGCCACTAGACTCTCCACCCAAACACTTTAAATGCACTTTATTTAAGACATCTACCGTATACGTTACCCTGCCATCACATTATAACGAAGTCATGGGCCGATCTTGTAAGGTTAAGAGCATACTATAGTATGGATAGTATTAATCAAAGGTCAAACTATCATTTCATATCCAAGTATTACGTATGATTTTCCATCGTAATATAACTAGATTAAGGTTCAGTTATCCTATATAACTATACCTTCCACAATCATATAATATGGTTACACTATTTCTTAAATCAAACCAATGTGGTATATCGCCAACCCTTGTTTATATATTACGTAGATCACTTATAATCAAACCCTTATGCTTCGTATAAAGACTATGAAGATCATATCCAAATGATTGCATAAATTATTACTATAAGGATCTAGTATTATAATATCCATTGTATATTCAAAAGTGAAAAGCTCATAAAGTACAAAGTTTACAACTATAGACTTTTGACAAAGTCACCATAATAACATTTCAATGTAGGTTATGCATATAATACATAGGATCAAAGTTAGGCATATAATTACAATAGAAACATTTGAGCATTAGGATATGATCCTATTGATTTAGATATTTGAATTCATATTGTAATTTCTGAGGTGTAGGATTTGATTTCCTAGCCATGAGATTTAAAGTTATAATACTTCTCACGATTTCATAATAGAAGACAAATGTAATAATAATAATTATTACATTCCGAGTTTCCAAAATTGTAAATTAAAAGTTACATAAACAACTTCAGTAACTACATAATCATTAACACTAGTTAGTTTGTTTTAAAGAATCGTACTGAAATCTGGATTATGTATTAACTGCTTTTGTTTTCTAGGCATTTATCTTCATGTTTAAATGTTTGCTTAAATGATACATTTATTATTTAAATTTATTAATCTAGAGCTGTATTATGTATGTGATTTCTAACACTTTTATTTATTAATTGAAGGGGTATCTATACGCCGTGGCTTACTTAGCTATTAACTAGCTAATGCATAAACTATTCTTTTCCAGTACTACAGGTAAGAATTATACATTTCCAGTAGATTAAGAGTTGGCGACTGAAGGTGTACAAGGTGTACGTTAAACTGTCCTAAACTTTATTATGTCGATTTATGTCATTGGTATACATATGTAGGTGCATATTTATAATGTATTTGTAAATCCTTTGATATCATAACCTAGATGTACATTTATATATATAACTCAATATGGGTTAGCAATCCATATTATAAGCTTATCCACTTTTTAATGTTTTATTTGCATTGTATTATAGTTATGATCCATGTTAATGTTTTCGATTCCTTATACCAAGGTTTTCATTTATTAAAAACTACTTGACGGGGCCTTAAGCCCACGAACATGGTCTTACACCTTGTGGAAACAACTATAAGGTATTTTTAATACAACCTACTATGTGCTTGCATAATGCATGGTCCAATAGTTTGGTAGTTAGTGCATCTATGCGATGGTGGTGATAGGTTGGAACCTTTATGGTAATTAAATGAGACGAAAGTGGATTGCACAGTGGAAACCACCATGGCATGCCTTCACATGAACGCTTTCGGTTTTGGGATAAACCCTAACCATTCCCTGAAAGACTACGAAGCTTTGTAACTTGATTCATTTTGTTCTTTGGCGAGTTTGGTGATAGAGGCCGACAGCCTCCCGAGATATTAGGGTTCAGAGGATTGGTATGCGCACCTCAGGGTTTCGATGGCGGTTATTAGGATGAGCATACAGTTACTTTGTGAAAGTAAATTATCTTACCAAAAGATACAGTATTAAACCCTTTGCTATATAAGCTTACTGTGTCAAGATTCTAACCCTGATCTATTTGTTGTTTTGGTCAATGAGGAATAGGTTGCTTCCTATCGAAGCTTACCTTGGGAGGTATGGCACTTGCTGGTTAAGGCTATGATTCATAGAAACACTGGTAAGCCTTGGTGGTTCCTTTGGGAAACCTATGTTGTATCTCTGTGTAGTGAATGAGGTGGTGGAAAAAGGCATTGGTACCAGTCTGTGTACCTTCGACGTGTTGCAGTTCGAACTTGTATTTGATTTTGTTCTAGTTTTTACTATTGGGATTTTACACTTTGTAAGCCGTATGGAAATTTTTGTAACTGATAGGGTTTGAACCTCGAGCCTTTGGCTCGCGTTGGTTTCTCAACACTCCTTTCAAATATTGTTCTGTAAATGAATTTTATGGATTAATAAAGGCGACTTATGGTTCTTAATGTATAAATTGTGTTTATAGTTTGGAACTGTGCTTATGGAATTCTCAAAGTTTTTGTATGGATATCCAAAGCCATTGTGTTAAGGATGGTAAATGTCTTTCTATCTACGAAAGTAATACTGGGTTGAAACCCTAACCCTAAATGTTTATAATGTTGATGAATCAGTCGTTGAGTAGTTATGAGTTTGCTTTTAAGTTCCAAGTTTTAAAAGTTATAAATCTAAACGGTAATTTTGGGTGAGTCAAGACTCGAACCCTAACCTCTGTGTACTTGATTGTCCAAATCTTTTCTATTAATATTTATAGAAATAAAAGCTTCCTGTACCAATTCCTTAATTCTGGTACCATTCGAGTTGTGTACATTATAATTAAACTGGCCCTTTTTGGGTGAGCACTTACAGGTCTCAAACCCGAGTCTTATAATTATCTATGTTTTTGTAATTGTATATGAATCATCAATTATACCTGGGGATCCTTCTGATGTAGCTCAGGCCTGTGCTGTTTGCTTAATGTGTTTTATAGAATGAGTTAAACTTTGTTTCATACCCCAAATCCGGGGTTAGATTTTGAGAATAAAGAAAGGGTTGTCAGTGAATTGAATTCTAGTATTATCTGTACATGCATTGATTTGTAATGAATTTTACCAGACTTTTGATTACTGAGTAAACTACTTATCGTTTCCAGAATGTATCAAGGTCTATTTGTTTGATGATATTAAAAAAAGTCCTATTCTTTAATAATTCTGACAGTGTTACTTCAGCTTAGTAAATATAATTAGTTTGGATTCCTATGGTGAAGTAATACAACTCAGCTTATTTATGTTTATTCTGTTACCTTTCTGTAAAGTATAATATGTTGCTATTATAAGGTGAACCTGTGCATTGTGCTTACCTGTCCATTGTGCTTATTTGTTTATGAATACTTATTAATACAATTAGGAACTCTATCACATAAATTGACTTAGGTTAAAACTGAACTTGTAGGGATTCGAATAGGGATGTTTGCTAAGCTGAATGCAAAATTATACATTTATTTTGTTTATTTTTGAGTCTTGTACTGATTTAATAGAGTACTTTATTTAAAGTAATAAGCATATAACAACCTAAGGTTTGATTTGATTCTATAAAGGAAATCTAGGTTGTTGATTTGGGATTCTGTAATAATTTAATGTATTTAAAAGTAGAATTGCTTGTACTGAAAATAAATAGATTTTATCTCTGATATTTATCATTCTGATCTATTTTTAAGTTCACTTCTCTGTACTACAGTACAACACTTCTGTGTGTGGAAAAATACAAAGAATTATTTCTATTCTATCATTCATTATGTAAATTAAGAATTAAATTATTTCTACTCTAACATTCATCATTTAAATTCAAAGTTAAACTATCCATTCAGCTTTTAAATCTAGCAGATAAATGGTTTTTTCATAATAGATAACATTACAGAATTAAAAACATTTAATAACAATCAATGGATATCTAAGTTTTAATAGAAAACTTATAACATATTACACTCATTCCTTTAGTAAATAATTGGACAAAAAGTAAATAAGATAACACAAATAGAACTTGGTAATTGTAGAAGAGAAAAATAGCCAAAGGAGCCCGTTCCACCCAACCTTCTCCTGAAGACAGCCAAATCACTTTCCTTAGGTTCCCCGATCCTTTTCACTGAACCACCAAGACGAAGATGTTGTGCGGAGAATGGAATAAATTCCTCTGCAACTCAGCAGTAGTACTTAATAGTAATACTTCTTCCTTTAGCAATATTGAACTCAGCAATGAGGCTGTACTGGTTCAGAATGCATTCATAACTCACTCAATCACTTCATATCTTTCCCCTCATCGAATCTCTTGTGCTCTCTTCTTTTTCTCTTTCAAAAATTATCACAAGGTAAAAACTAAACTGCCTCCTACTGAATTCGATGGGTAAATAAAGCATGCCTAGGTCTTTGGTCAGTTTCTTAGTTATTGAGCCACCTGCTCAGTTCCACTTTCTTGGGGAACATGACCATAAAAATAAGGAAGTTTCCCCCTGCAACAACTAGAAGTGAATTAAGGATGCTGCCAAGTATCAGTTTTCTCTCCACCCCATTTCATTCCTCCTAGTGGGACATTGAACACTCATTCAACAGCCTCCCTTGGATATTTGTCTCATCTTTTATTTATTAATAATAAAATATTCAGAGTACTTAATTACAGTCATCCTTGACCCCACTTCGTCAATAATAGTACAACTTTACAATAACATAAAACATAATGTTTTTCTCACAACATAAAATGTTCAGAATTTGGGTATGTGACAACGGTATCCATGCTCAGCTAACAGAATTCCCCAAGACTAAAAGCTTTAGGTTTCAGTCTTACCTACTGAGGATGTTCTTGTCTTTCAATGAGGAGAATTTCCAAATGTGAGAACTGATGCTCACTCGTGAGATACTCTCAGACTATACCAAGTTCATGGACATCATCATGTCTGAATTATACCAAGCTATCTTTCAAAAGAAGCTACCGAGGGTATTTCTAGAGATGAAAGAGTTGTTGCAACCTTCCCCAGAGAAGAGGATTGGTGACTGGTTCCTTTCAAAACACAGCACTACAATCAAAGTATATGGTTTTTTTCATGCACCTTATGTGCTGCCAGCTTTCCTAACACCCAGACTATTTACACTAGAGTTCATCAGATAGAAACTGAAGGCAGAGATTGAGCATTTCTTAGATGATAAAAAGGCTTCAGACATCACTTTTGTTTGGGTTGTGGGCCCATTCTTTGTTAAAAATAAAGCTTCCCTTCCAATTATTGAGGGTATGATGAGAAGTACGGGGTTCAAGACCCAAGTAGCCTTTAATTATGATCATCACTACATCATATCAGATAGGAGAAAGGATACTAACAGAAAATATTTTGTGCATATTGAACTCACAGGGTTGGCTGAAACTGCAAATTGGATGGAATACCCTAACAAAAGTCAAAGGGATGTGGATGAGAAAGAAGTATCCACCTCCCTGGTTTTCACAGGTCATTTCCCCACCACCAATCTCTTCTAGACTAGTCCCAACAGCTAAAGAAGCTACACCCCTAGCCAGTGGCTCTATGGAGTCTACCAAACTGGAAGGTAGTGGTCCCATGGATGTAGATAGTGATGCAGAGAGAGCCTCTAAGAGGAAGAAAATAGAGAAGCCTGAGTAGCAATTGGTAACAGTGTCAACAAAGCAGAACATGAAAAGGAGAAAGAAGAACAGGAAAAGGAGGCTTGGGAAACCAAGTACCAGGGGATAGAAACCAAAAATGCAAAATTAGTAAAGCAAGCCACAAGATAGACTTCCCTGCAGGAAGCCAAGTAGGTCATACGGGATGATATTATAGCAGAAGCAAAAAAGTTGAGGCCCTATCTATATTTTTTTTTGGATAAAGAAGCAATGATCAAGTCTGCTAGGCAAAGTATCACAGCCACAAATGAAAAGCTAAGTAAAAATCCTATGGAGCATGCTCAAAGAGCCATAGAAGTTTTGAATGGTTTTTTTGAAGATCAAGCTAACGCAGCTGGCATAAAGGACAGGGTGTCCACTATCATTTGGGATAAAAAAGTAATGCATAAGCATCAACAAGTAAGCACCATCCAAGAAAGTATAGACATTTTAGTTCATCGGGTGAAGGTTTTCAAGGAAATGTTTGGTTCACTGTTCAAGAAGGGTATACCCTTGTTTTAGGAAGAGGATGGCACTATGGGGTCACTGGAAGAATATCAGGGTAAGCCGTGGGAATGTAGAGTGGACCATGGGGACTTTGCAAACATGATCCAACCACTAACGGGTAAAATAGTACTGGAGAAATTAACAAAATAGTTCGAGCTGGTTTGGGTTTTCAAAGAGGCTTGTGCCCAATTCAGAAGGTGTTCAGAACCTGCTCATATAAAGGCCACACAAAGATGAGGGTGTTGTTGAAAGAAGTGACCACGTCAGAACTACCGACAACTAATCAATGCAAGACCATTGAGAAATTCGGGAAGGCCAAGTTGACACTACATCTAGGAACATGAAGATTCGCAGCATGAAAAGATAGTTACTGGGGAATTTTGTTCATTTTTACCAGAGTCTATTGTCATGCTGTAAAGTTGCTCAGTAAATTTGTAAAAGGAAATTAAGCTTGTTTTTTACCAGCTCTGTTATTTTGTTGTAACTGATTCTATGGAGTGGCGAGCCTGTTTGAATAGGTGTCACTTATATTGTAACAACTTTCTATTGAGATGGCTCAAGCCTGAGGGCTAAGAACATCTATATAAGCAATCTAATACAAGAGCAAAGGGTTGAAAACTTTTTGGAACCGGAGAGATCTTTTTGTGTTGTGTACTGTGAGACTCATTTTAATAAAGTTAGAGAGTCGAAGCTGGCCTTTATGCAGAGATTTGTGTGTCATTTATATTGCAGTTTGTTTCCTTTTCTCATGTGAATGTGCTTCCTGTAATTTTACTTCCATTATGTTCTCCTTTCATATTTGAAATTAGTTTGTGATAGTGCAAAATTCTCAGTTATAAGATTTGGCTATTGTTTTCAGATATCCATCCAATATTTCCTCTAAAGTTGACATTGAATTCATCCTTGTTGATGCGCATGTTAATGGACTGTCTTTTATCTCTTCTTTCTCAACAGACCAAAGCTATTTTACTACAATTAAAGGGCTACCTTGCCTATGTTATGAATTTCCATGCAGCAGCTCTATGATTAGATTTATTTGTGTGTTTTGACTCCATTGCCCAATGTGTGTCCATTTTGCTTTCAACCAAACAACATTTTAATTACAATATTCATTCATATGTATCTGGCCTTGTTTTAAATATGTGAGAGATCCATATCTATAGAGATAGAAGCCAACTTAAATTTCCTAAAGTGGTTTTGTGGTTACCCCAACTTGGCCCTTTTGCAACCTTAAGGCACATTTTGGGTGCTAACAGTTGCAATTTGAATAGTTGCACCTTGCTTTAATACCATGTGATATTCTATAGGGTATATCACTCATCTTGAACAAACCTCACAAATATCACTCATGAATTGAAGAGAAGAAGAATTGAATTGAATTAGTATTCACACATTAACTCAGAAATGGTAAAATCTGTAGTATAATCATACATCAAATGTAAACTGGCACTCTAATATGAATACAATACTCAATGAAATGAAATGAATTCAAATACACCTAAGGCCATTCAAATTCTCCTCAATGTGTGGCTTGGATAGCATTGGAGACATTACCCAATCGGTGGGAGTAGTCACAAATAGTCAAATATCAGTCAATTGAGTCTAACTGAGTCTAACTGCTGCATGTGGCACTAATATATGGAAGTAGACTCCAAGGTGGGTGCATGAGAGACTGTCAGTAGTCATGTGTCACTCTAATACAGACAACGGGAAGCTATAGGCAGTTAAACTGAGCAATCAATGCAAGAACTGACTGTTGGAATCCAAGAGTGTGTAGTAGGGCGCATTTGTAATCCAGATGAGGAAAAAAAGGATCACTAGGTAGGTAGGAGGGATACTAAGAGCTAAAAATAGGCTCGAGGGGGATGAATATGAGCTCTAGGTGCTGCCCGGAGACTACCATATTGATAACTGGATGCATGTAGTATGCATGCATGCATGCAGAATGCATCAAATACATAAATGATGGTGAGAATATTCCAACAATATATGATGGTGTTTTTTCTTTTCTTTTTCATTTCTATGTTAACATGTAAAGAATAAGTGTGTAACTACTAGCTATTTATGTATAAACTAATAGTTATTTATGCATAAACTTTTAGTTATCCATGTATAGTTACTAGTAAAATGATAATAAAATGGCATGAATTTTAAATAGTAAAACGACATTTTCATAATTTTAAAAAAGTATTTACTCCATCATCTCAAGATATATATATACTTCTAATAAAAATATTAAGTTTGTTTCTCATCATTTTAAGACATGTATCTTTACACCTTGTTACCTTCCAGCAAGTATATATATATATATATATTCCTATTATCTTAGGATTGATTTACACCTTAATGAGACATATATAGTATTTATAATTGTTAACACCCAAAAATTGTTCACTAGCTCATCTCCCTAGTCACATAACCCGTTTGTCCACTTTTCCTACATTTTTGGCCTCAAAAACCCTAAAAAACCCTCAAAGGGTTACCAAAAAAGGAAAGACATCATCATTTCCCTCCTCAATTAATGAAATTCCTTCAAAAATGTCAAAAACCATAAAAAAGGGTCCAAAATTCCCAAAAATAAAATAAAAAGGGAAAAAGATTAAAAAATCATTTCAAAAAGTGGGAAAAACCCTAAAACCATTTACCAATGCTATTGGTTTCCAAAAACCATGGGTCAATACTCCACCATCAAAAACCTCTATAAAAGGTGATGGAGGCCGCCTATTTTTACATCCATGATCAACTCTTCACACCCTTATGCTACCAAAATTCCTGTTGAACTTTAGCCTATCACCATGAGCTTCTATTTCCCATTTCAGTTGAGCCTTGGCCACCTTTTGAGCATTTGGAGAAGAGAAAGGGACCATGGAGACTTAGTGCAATACTCATGTACAGCTGCAAGGGATTCTACAACCTCACCTTTTGAGGTAACATCATATTGTAAACCATTTTTACACATTAATACAGAAAACCAAATTTTCATTCATGGGTTCCTATCTATTTTATTACTGCGGTAGCTAGTTTGTTTAATTTTTATTTCCATCGTTGCACTCACATATATTAGTTAAATTTTGTTTATTTACTAGTTTTTACGCATTTACATGAACTGCTACTAAGGGTTCCTGAATCCTTAGTAGGTGGTCTTTAGCACGAGCTGGTGTGAAAACACTAGCTACATTTTTGGAAACTCCGCTCGGGATCCCCTACCCTACAGCCATACATGACTGCCTTACGAGCTTACGATGGTCGTTCAGCTCAACCACAAGGCCTCCTGGCCAACATTCCAATCCAATTAGCTGGTAAGACTATCCTTATCGATATTGAGGTCATCAATGCATAGCTTGACTATAACCTCCTACATGGACGCAGTTACATGTATGCCATTAAGGTTGTTGGTTCATCAGTATTCCACATTATGATGTTACCCCATGAAGGATAGGTTGTTAATATCAATCAACTTATGTATTATGACCCAAATGCTCCCGCTACACTAGCAAACATTCTCCCCATGGTTGAACAACTTGTTTTTGGTGCACCCACGTCTTTGGTTTCCACCATTGGATCTGGAATTTACTTGGAGACTCCCATGACCTCTAAGTTTTGGTCCATCTCACCCCCTCCGTCAGTAGTGGAGATATCTGATCTGTGCACCATTTCGTCCAAACAAATAGTGCCTAATTCACAACCACCTTTGTTTCCGCAACCGCCATCGGTCCCTAGTCATGTTGGATCCACACCTATCCACACAATCCCATTCTTGTTCTCACCGTTAGGAGTCGTAACTACACCAGTTATGGCCACGCTGAATCTCCTTGGGTTAACAAGAGGACTTCCTATGTGGTACCTATCTTCCCCTGCTCCTTCCCCGACACCACACGTCATTCTCCAACCGGTCCAACCGATTAACACTTCCAACCACCCACCCCCTCGTGTGGCGACCACATCTGCATCCAACCATGCCCCTCCACCACCCAAGAACGCTGGAGGAAGAGACCCGCAAACTTATACTACCTCATAGACAAAAAAACCCGTGAAACCTCCCACTCCATTCCGCGCACTTCCTAAGTTCTCTTTATGTGATGACTTGGGCCATGCTACCCATAACTGTCCAAAATTGCCAAACCTTCAAGAGCACATGAAAACGTTGGATGATGATCCAAATATTCAGTTTTCTAACTAGACACCACCCCTATACCATGCAACAAATCATTGCGTACCAACCACTCCTATGCCATATGTGGATTCTATGGTCATTATTCACATCATTGCCCAGATCTACCCAAGTACAGATTGGTCTTCCATGAGCTGAATCAATCTTCTTTAGAGTCATCCATCATCAATATCGAGGAGATTCATCCCCCTGAATTCTCCTCCTCAGGAGAAATTTACACTATTTACATGATTTCCGTGGATGATGAACCCATTTCAATTCCTGCATCTAGCCTCCCCTCTACCGATATTTCAACCCAGTGCTTTCATAGTGACAAATAAGTCCTCGAAGCACTAACCGCACCTGACTACTCTTGGGATGATATGCACCATCGATCCTACTTCATTCTCGAGGAGTCTACCACTATTGCGGCCAACCAACTTTCGGTCAAGTCAAAAGAATTCCTCCCTAACAAAGTGGACTAGTTTAAGAACACCATCCTAGCTCCAGATGCCTTTGAGGAAGGTAATATGGCTAACATTTCAGCTACATATCATATCAATATTTCCCTCCGACCTAGTCCGTCTGAGATCATTACGTTAGGAGCTTCCTATACTGAAGACAAAATTAATGCCTATAAGAAGCTCTTCCAAGAGTTTCGTGATGTTTTTTCTTGGTCCTATACCGAGATGCCTGGTCTTGACCTCGTCATTGTTGAACACCGTATTAATACTTGGCCTAATGTCCCACCTGTTCACCAAAATAAACAACCCATCCACCCATCCAAACTCCCCGCTATTAAAGTTGAGATTGAGAAACTTCGTAAAACTGGATTCATTTATCCCATTGCTTACACCACTTGGGTTTCCAATCTTGTGCTAGTTAGCAAGAAACAGGGCACTATTCACATCTATACCTATTTTTTCATGATTTGAATCAAGCTTGTCCCAAAGACAACTTTCCCACGCCTTTCATTGACCAACTTATTGATACATGTGTGGGTCACGAGATTCTATCCTTCATGGATGGTTTCTCTAGTTATAATCAAATTCACATTCTCAAGGAATATTAGTGCAAGACTTCCTTCACTACCCCATGGGGCACCTTTTCCTATCGAGTCATTCCATTCAGTCTTAAAAATGATGGTACCAATTTTAAGTGGGATGTGACCTTTTGTTTCCATAATTTGGTTCGTATCATTCTGGTCTACCTCGATGACCTCACAGCTTGATCCAAGAAATGGTCCGACCATCTAAATGACCTCTGGCAAGTCTTTATGCGTTGTCGCAAGTACAAAATCCGCTTGAACCCTCTCAAGTGTGTATTTTGCATTCCTGCGGGACGGTTTTTGGGTTTCATCATTTCCCAAAAAGGAATCACTGTAGACCCATTGAAGGTTCAATCCATCCTTGACCTCCCATCCCCACGTACATAACGCCAATTACAGAGCCTTCAAGGGAAAGCCAACTTTCTTTGTCACTTCATCCTGGACTATGCTACGTAAGTTCATGGTTTCCTTCGCTTGCTTTGCACCCACATTCCATTCATTTGGGATGAACAAGAACAAGTGGATTTTGAAGCCCTCAAACTAGCCTTGACTTCCACCCCGTTGATTTAACCTCCTTATTTCTCGAAGGATTTTATACTTTACGTGTCGGCATCTGACTATGCTGTTCTGGGGTTTTAGTTCAAGAAGATAGTGCACGACAAGAACATGTCACTTATTATGTGAGCTATACCTTATCTGGACCACAACTACGTCATCCCCATGAGCAGAAGTTTTCCCTTGTCATCGTCTTCTTAGTCCAAAAGGTTCGTCACTATATCCTATTAAGCCGAACTACATTGGTGTAAAACTCCAACCCCATGGTGTATCTCTTGAGTCGCCGCCTTCTTCAAGGCCATGCAACTAAATGAGTCATCATACTTCAAGAGTATGACCTAACATTCGCTACACCAAAGAGAACCAAAGCCCTTGCATTGGCACAGCTCATGATGGATTTACCATCCTCATCAACGTCACCACCAATCACTACCAAATTACCTGATGACCACTTGTTTATCATTTCGCCAGATGACCCTTGGTACGGAGACATCCTACTCTACCTATGGACAAAAAAATTTTGATCCAATATCGGATGCGATGATCATCGTCGCATACGCCATCATGCCTCACATTATCTCCTTCTTGGAGATGTCCCTTATAGGCACGGTGTAGATACCATTTTACATCGATGCCTCACATGAGACGAGGTTGAACAAGTCCTAAACGATTGTCACAGTGGAGCCTGCGGTAGACATTTCTCTAGGATGGACACTGCTCAAAAGGTTATCCATGCCGGGTATTTTTGGCCCACCCTCTTTACTGATTACATCACCGTAGTCAAACATTTATGAAACTGCCAGCTCTTTTCCCCCAAGGCGAGGACCGCTCCCGCCCCTCTCCATCCAGTCATCACCATTGGCCCTTTTTGTAAGTGGGCCATTGATTTTATGGAGTTCAACCCCCCCTCGGCGAATGGCCGTAAATCCATCATTGTGGTTGTTGACTATTTCAACAAATGGAACAAGGCCATGCCAACATATAACTGCAAAGCTAAAACCGATGCCCGTTTCTTTTTCAATCATTTCATTACTTGGTTTGGAGTCCCCAAGCAACTTGTATCTGACCATGGAAAACATTTTGAAGACACCATTTGAAAGGAGTTGTCCACTTTCCTTAAATTTGAACACCAGTATGCCTCATATTATTACCCTCAAGGGAATGGCCAAGTTGAGGCTATTAAAAAAATATTGAAGACCATTCTTCAATCAACAGTTAATGAACATAAGTCCAATTGGAAGCATACACTACAACAAAATAGCCCTTTAGGGGTGGTTTTGGCTTGCGGGGGTCTTGGTAAAACCCCCCCTAAAATTCTTTTCAGACCTTTGGAGGCGGTCTTTTAAAACCGCCCCTAAAAGTCATTGAAATTGGACTTTTAGGGGTGGTTTTTGGAAACCCCCTTTAAAAGCCCAATTCTCATAACTTTTGGGGGCGGTTTGTCAAAACCCCCCCTAAAAGTCATGAGAATTGAACTTTTGGAGGTGGTTTGTTTGGAACCCCCCTTAAAAGTCATGAGAATGGAACTTTTGGAGGCATTTGTTTGAAATCCCCCCCTAAAATCCCAATTCTCATAGCTTTTGGCGGCGGTTTGTCAAAACCCCCCCTAAAAGTCATGAGAATTGACCTTTGGGAGGCAATTTTTTTGGAACCCCCCTTAAAAGTCATGAGAATTGAAATTTTGGAGGCGGTTGATTGAAAACCCCCCTAAAAGCCCAATTCTCATAATGTTTGGGGGCAGTTTGTCAAAAGCCCCCTTAAAAGTCATGAGAATTGATCTTTGGGAGGCTGTTTGTTGGGAACCCCCCTTAAAAGTCATGAGAATTGAACTTTTGGAGGCGGTTGTTTGAAAAGTCCCCCTAAAAGACCAATTCTCATCACTTGTGGGGGAGGTTTGTGGCGGTGTCTTTCACCAAAATCCTAATTCCACTTTGATCCTTATTTGTTGCACCATCGAAGAATGCCATGGGGGTCGGCTCTCAAACCAGGGGATCCTAACTATGAAGCAAATGTAATACTATCCGTGATTAAAATCATATACCAGACGTCATGTGGCCATGTACCTTGAATTCTATTAGATAAAAATAGGCCATCAACACCCAACTAGAAAATTGAATTCCCTAAGCATACATAACATTCCTTAAGACATAACATTATCCTCTGAGGTTCATGGTCCACACTTGAATACCTATGACATCACACATGACCTGTATGATACAATGGCCATTTCAATAACAACTATGCCAATTAATTTTCTCATGGTCTAGGGTCAAACATCATAGTCTAAGGCCATAAAAATTGCCTTAGGGACTCATGGTCCATGTGTGATGTGTTAAACTACCACACATGCCCAAAATAGAGAACCTTAATCCTACGAGTGATATATGGTCACCATTTCAATATTCATAGGTGCATGAAAATATGGTTCTCTAGGTCCATTTCATGTTTTATGCATGAAATATTGGATTTTAAGCAATAACACATTTTATTTTATTACTCATGGAAGTAGAGCCCATGCCACCACTTAAACCCTCCATAGGGAATATTTGGCTAGCTTTGAGTGGGATATGGTTGTCTTTTTAACGGTTACGTTATAATATTTAGCAAGTCCAAAGACACAGTGTTAGGCAATAACATTTTCCTTTATGTAGGTTCATCGACCATGGGTAGGGCCTCATGCCATCACATGGGTCTCATTAGTGTTCCTCCTCTCACCATTCATTGTGAAACCATGTCTAGAACACTTTCACAGTGTGACATATCCAAAAACAATGCATAGTTGTTTCTTTTGTTTCCACAGAACACAAAACAATATTAGGATTAGGGTTGTAGGTGGGTTGGAATAGCCACCCTTATATAGTATGTTGGGGCTCTAACATATCTCAAGTTAAATTCCAATTGTTAGCAAATGATTTGATGATGCTAGCTAGGTTTTTTCGACAAGTTGGCCTATTTCTAATGTAGTAGGAGGATCTTCAATCCGCTAAAATATATGACACCCCAAGTGGAAACCGATCTATAATTTATCACTTCCCAGAGGACTTAGACCAAAACAATTGTTTAGGTCAAACCTCTCACTAGAAGAAAAAGACAAGCAACATATGTCACCCTTGTGTTATGGAAACTATTCTTGGAAATGCACCCTTGTCAGTGCACATCAGACCCCTAGCTTTGCATTTACAAGAAAAATGTGATTTACATATGTAGTAACACCTCAACCAATGTGCCATAAGATCCTTCACCCCACACTTTTTGTTTAAGAGGGGACTATGTCATGGTATTAGCAACAGATTTGTGCTAAATGTTTAGAGGGGGTTTGAAAGATCAAAAGATGCCTATTCATGAAAATAACCTAGGAAAAACTCTGCTCATAGCCCACATGTCCCAAAGATCAGGAGCTCAAGGGTCTGCGCAATGGTTTTGGGTCCAGAACAGAGATTGTGGCGGGAATCTAAGGTTTTAATGGTGTCGAGAGGGTTAAATAACAAAGAAATGTGCCCTCGATGTATAATGGCTCCTTTGGATGGCTTGGATCAAGAGCAAGGAAGATTAATGGTCGCAAGCACCCTGCGCGGTAGAAGTTGGAAGTTATGTAATCATGGGAAAATTTGTTAATCGATGGGCGACTCAAAGAGTGATCGACAGTAGAGGATACAGATTGACGACTAAGGATTTGTTCGCATTTTTAATATGCATGGAGAAATAAAATCCGCATATTTGTGAACTTTCGGTACAAGGATACAAGTTCGGATGGCCTAGATTTGATGAAGCTCAGATATATGGCTATGATTTTGTTCGCAGATCCAACTTGTGTAGGCGATTAGTGGTCTGAAAATCTGTGAACATGAGAGGGATGCTGCGCCATCCAATGGTCGAGGTGAAGGTAAGGTTAAAATCTACAGTGCAGGTTTAAACGTGTGGATAAATGGCTTGAAAGGCATATTCAGTGCATACAAATGATTATCCCTAGGATAGATGCCACCTCGACATTGTCATATACCCCTCCCACCTATCTTGAGAGCCTAGCTAGGCATGTATTCACGTCAACTCAAGCCTCAGGCATCATTCCTGCTCACCTGGGAGATCATGTCAGACCATCATGGCAATGATAATTGCACATGGTTGCCGTCACTATCGGGATCGTTATGAACAGGGTTCCGGCATTCGCTGATTCGCGACCATTAAATAAGAAAGGTGGCAAAGCCCTGTAGCTCAGGTATCTTTCGGTTAGAGCCCGATCATGGAGAAGGATCAGCGAGATGAGGTGGTTTTCATGCTAGAGTAGGCGTGGTCTAAAGTGGAGGAAGAGCATGTTCCTTCACCTCCTGTAGTGTTTGACTGCGTGGAGGAGAGTTCCACAAGTGAGCCCAAGGAGAGACAGCTGTGCATAATGGTGCGATGTCGGAAGAAGAAAAAGGAAACCCAATAAGATGAATAGGACACTCTCTAAGCTGAAGAGATTCTAGTAGACTTCATCCTCTCCACTGAAGGAGCGACACCTCCTCCTCTAGCAGAAGAAGCATAGGTGGAAGATTCCCTGAGGATAGAATATTTCTTCAATCAACATGTCCAGTTGAAGACTCAGGAGTGAGGTGGAAGCCTGTTCCCTAGTTTTCTGTGACTTGTCATATTAATATGTTTTGAACTAGGTTTATATGTAATATTTCTCAATTTTTGAGGCTATTAGAATCTGTAAGCCTCCAGATAGCACGTGTGAAAGAGATCATTTCTTACCCATTAGCGGCCCTTTTCATTTTGTAATTTGCTGTCAAAGGTGGTGAAGTGGACCCTTAGGTGGCAACATAGTTTTAACTATTTTCTGATAGTCAATTCGAGGCTGAGAGCCTTTAAATATCTATGTAATAGGAGTAGAATGGGTTGGAAAATCAATGGGATGAGGCCTGGGAGAACTAAGCTCTGTTTTGAAGCATAATATTTAATAGAATTGCAATGTATGAGGCTAATTTCGACAGAGATTCATGTGTTGTATAGTTTACAGTATGTTTCTTCCTTCTTCTCATGTGGATGTGCTTCCTGTTATTTATTTCCATTATTTTTTTCTTTTTCATGTCTGAAACTAGTGTATGGTAATGCAAAATTCTTTTTATAATCTTTGGTTATTGTTTCAAACATCCACCAATTATTTCTACTAAAGTTAGCATAGGATTCATCCTTGTTAGATGCCCATGCTGATGGATTGTTCATTTCTTCTTCTTTTATCACCAGACAACATCCTTTTGACTATAGATGGATGGCTATCTTGCCTCCGTCCTGATATTTCATGTTGTAGCATTGTTATTTGATTTATATGTTATGTTTTGACTCCATTGCCCAATGCTTTCTCTCCCGATTATCTCACCAAACCTTTAAAGAATTGTCCCATTAAAAATATGACCTTCTGAATGTGCTTTGATTGAATAACTTGAGTAAGAAGGTTGTGTGTTTCTCATTTATTATTTTCAGTCTTTTATAGATTTAAGAGAGATCCCTCCCTGATTTCACTGGGTCAGAAGTGCAATCTAAAGTGGTTTTGTGATTACCCTAAGCTAGCCTTCTCCCACAACCTTGGGGGTCAATTTGGGTGTTAACACATGGTTTGGAATATCATATCATAAAGATACTTTTTTGTGTACCTTTCCTTTTTCCTGCCACTCGTTTTAGTGTGAAATTTTGGAAAAATTGGTTCAGTCCCACAAATTTTTGGACAAATTGGTTCAATTTCGCGCAATTTTGACAAATTGGATCAATCCCGTCTATATGCACTTCTTATCCTTCATCGCTCTCTCGATATATTGTATTTCTGGTCAAAGGCTATTGGAAAAAAAACTTGTACATATAAGTTACGAATCTTTCTAGCTTTCGTCATCTATAGCTCTCTCGATTTCTAGCGACCTTCATTTGTAGCTCCTTTACTCTGGAAATATAATAAGTTGAATTTTCTCAACTAAGCCTCCTCTAGGATTCTTTTGAAGCCTCCTATAGGATTCATCTCTTTCATACTCTCCCTAGACCTTTCTTATCTTAACTTGCAAGATTCTCTCCCTAGACCTTTCTTATCTTAACTTGCAAGATTCTCTCCCTGGATTCATTTCCACGGTATTTTTGGCATCTGAGTGGGTTTTCTGTGGCACAAAGAGAATTTTAAGACTAATTATAGGTGTCAACACCTTGGACATGGTTGGGGAGAAAAGAGTGCAACTTAGGTCCCCTTTTGAACTTTTGTTAGGAAAGGTATTTGTGAATGGCCTTATTTACTCTTCAAATTATTTAAATAGCATTACAATTTGAAACATCCAAATATTTACCACCATTACAAATTTTAAAATTCTAAAGATTGCAATCACTTTGAACAAATACTCGACTTTGATCATGCCATGCTCTACTTTAAGAAGGAAATAATTTTAAATATAATAATAAAATATCATATTTGATACCCCAATGTGGGTTAGGGATCGTTACTTATATTGTAAAGCTGCTTTTGTTTGGACGTGTGTTGGTTACATATAGCTCTAGACCAAAATTGTTTGGTTATTTATTTCAATGCATCTATTGCATGGTCAAATTCAAAGTTTTGTTCGATGTTTCTATTTCTTAAAATTCCTACACCTCTTCACATTTCTATAGATGTGACTCCTTTGTTCCTTGATTTTTAGTTTCTCTATGAATGGAGTGAAACCAACATAAAAAATCCATTGCTTGGGTTTTGGGCTTATTCAATACTACATGTAGCCCAATGGACTATCCTACATACATTTCAATCTTGCAGACCTGCATTGAGAAAAAAAAATTTGGCATACATTGAGATATTACTTTATTACACCGCTAATTTGCTGAAGGATCTACTTGGTAGTTGCTCTGCAATAGAAAATAGTTCAAGGTTAGACACAAAGTGTTATTTGAAACCAAATATATCACACACATGGTCAACATGCAACAATAAAATTAAAAACAAAAATCCCATCAATATTTGTTTGATGCTCACATTGATTGCACTCCCCGTGTATTTGTTTAATGCTTCAGGCACTTGTATCCAATCCATAACTTTGATGCCTATAATTTTCCTTGAAAGGACACCTATACAAGAGGTACATTTATTTGATCACCCTAGAATAACAGGTTGGCCCTACTCATTAACTTGATTTTTTGGTAAGGCAGTTCCCTCTGCGATATTTATAAAGAGAAATTTTCTTGGTCCTCTAACCTTTGTTTTGACATTTGTTTCAATACTAGATTGGTTAGATGCATTTGCCCCTTCCAAACCATGCTCTTGTTGTGATGGTTAATCTTGAACATTTTCTGGAAAAACAAACCACACAAGTTTAGACAATGACAATATTGATTCCTTTTGAATTTGAGAGCAATGTTTGGGTGAAAGAAATTTTGTTTTAATGTCTAGGAGATAGAGCAAGAAGAGTTTTCCTTTCCTTGGGGTTTCTCAAGCATTTGTTCTTGTTATTTTATTTTCATTTTAACTTTTCCTCACATGTATTGATGATGATAATGATGATCATGATGATGATGATGATGATGATGATGTTGCTGATGATGATCATCATGTTCTTGTTAGTGATGATGGTGATGATGATTATTGATGATGACAATGTTTCTAATGATGATGATCATGCTGGGATATTGATAATGATGATGATGTTGATGATGATGATCATGTTGTTTTTTATGATGATGATGATGATGATTATTGATTTTTTGGATTTTCCTTCATTCTTTTTGCTAGTTTTCATCCTTCCCCTGCCTATTTTTCTTGTTGAATTGCTTGAGCCTTTGGGCATTTATTTTGGAAGTGTGTGTGTTCATGGCAACTTCTACATTTAAATGACAGTTGTTCATAGTCCAACTTTTGGAAGTGGTTCCATTCACCTATGGTGATTTTAACGGCTTCAGATAGACCAGCTTCTAAGTCCACTTCCATGCAGATCCGGGCACAGGAATAATGACCCTTGGGATCTGCCTGATCTATGTATTTCCCTAATCCATTCCTTATTGATTTCAGAGACGAAGGGTTCCAACAGTGGATTGGTAGACTGGGAAATCGAACCCATACAAGGATTTCTTTGGGCACGTCTAGGGAAGGATCGAAATCGGGTGTCCATCGATTTAAATACAGTCCTTTCAGTCCCATGAAGTATGGGCCACTTCTGAAGATCAAATCCCTGCCATCTTTTGAGATAAATTCAAACAAGAAGAAGCCTCTGCCTACGTCGTAGCAGGTTACGTTGGCTGAGATTAGTGGCCTCCAATTTTTTTGAATCCATTTGTCCATCATGCGTTGTGAGGGCCAAAGCCCCAACAACTATCCCACCAAAGCTCGATCTGCTATGGAAACAACTACATTCATTAGTTGATCCGGAGGGAGGGATATTGTCGGTACCTCATCTAGTTTCTTAACAAACGTGGGGACTGGGAGGAGCCCCGACTTTTTCCCATAGGAATTGATTAGTTTCTTGAAGGCTTCTGCTTCGACTGTAGGTGGATGGGGGGGGAAATTGCCATCAGAGGACCCCATGGACACACACTAGGCCCTAAACCAATCTCAAACACATGTGAGATCAGTTGGGGGCATGGATGTATTCATCAGTGGGCACTGAACGGTGTTTGTAGTACTCCAGGGAAGGGACCCGATGCTTAGAAGCTACTCAGCCTTCCTTCCAAAGAGTATGCACGCATCCAGCCAAAGCACGCAACCACAATGCATGCAATGCACACATCCAGTTCTATGCCCGCAACCACAATATGCATATGCCCGCAACATATGCCTGCAGCCACAATGCATGCAATGCACGCAGACAGTACTATGCCAATAGCTGAAATGCCCACAGCCTATGTCGATGGTGATGCCCGCAGCCTATGCCATGGAATGAACGCAACCTATTCCAATGGAGCAGCCAAGGTAATGTAGCATATGCTTATGCACACAGCCTCGATTGTCAAATTTATGCAATGGCAATGTTATTTTTATCAATTTATTTTATTTTATTTAAATTTTATTTAATTATTTAATTTTATCTTATATATATATATATAATATAATATAATATAATATATATCATATAAATAAATAAATAACAAAATATAACCATATTATGCATTATATATAAACATATTAACCTATATAATATTAAAACAAGAAAACAATACATAAAACACACATAAAAAAAAACTACCAAAACAAACTTTAAACTTTGCATCTCGCACAAAGTATCCTTACCTCCCGAACTCCCTACCTCCAACGCAGATCTTCTGCAAAGATTATCCATCCCTCCTAACCTCCTGTGAGCAGAGTCATCATAACATACCCAGGCAGAGAAAGGAGACCTCAACGATCTCGACAAGCTTACCTCGATGACATCAGTAACTTCAACAAGCTAATATGCCTATAAAATTTGTAAGGTTCTATCTCTTTCTTGAATATAATGTGCCTATGAATTGATCAGTGGCTTGTTGGATTTTTGGACTAGGGTCATTCAACAATTTTGTGAGGGATAAATTATTCATTTCCACCTTACATATTTTTGTGGAGATAAATTGTTTTGTTTCCTTGGTAGCAATCCTCTTTCTACAGCATGATAAAACCTTAACCCTCGATCTGATTGGAGACCAAAATATATCCCCTTTATTGAACTTTGAATGCCCTTAACTCATAACCAAAAAACTCCACTCTTCGCCTTCATGGACGTATATACAGGTTCATGCTGACCAAAAAGGTTCATGCATGCCACACACAAAAACTTACTCTGTTTTCAAATCATAAAATCTCCAGTTTGTCCGTCAACTAGCCGAAATAAAAAAAACTTCTTAAAAGTATGACCCCAAGAGTAGACACATTTTGCTACTGCAAACATCCCATACTAAATAAGTCTTTGATAATGTTTTTTAATCTTTAAAGGACAACCTTCTAATTCACTATTATGTACGCTCTAAGAGTTTGAACCTTATGTTTATGATTGTCTATTACTTATAACCAATTTGTACTTGTTGAGTGGCTCATATTGTCATGTTTCACAAGATTGTTGATGATGGTCTTTCATATTAATACCATACTTGTTGAAGAGTCTTGTTAACAATTTAAATGAAAATGTTTAATAGTGGTAGATAGATCTACGATTTGGTAACCTTACTCACATTAGTTCACAATTGATAATGTTGTAAAGACAGCCTAGATGTATGTTTTATGTTGACCTCTGAGAAGGGTTATTACTGATACAAACTTCTCTATTTTCAAACACTAAAACATTTTACTAGTAGGTCCTATATTTCTTGAATGGCAGTTAATTAGTAGGCTTGCTATGAGTTAAATGATTAGTATATGCAAATTGATATTTGAATTCCTAACACAAGTCTAATAATGATGATGTAGCGATCTAATTATTACTGAAATTGGGTGAAATTGGGTCTCCTTACCTCTATTATGTGCCCAAAAATGCTAGGAATTACCTCAGATTGCTTAGATAATGTCCAAAATTGAGAATTAAGGCTTTTTGAAGGCTGTTTGATTCCTAGACTTCCTAAATCAACTTTCTTATTGATATTTTATTGCTCATAATGGAGATATAAGGATGGTTAGTATTGTCTCTATCCAAATTGTGCCCATAACTACCTAAAACAACCCGGATATGAGAAATGAGACTCTATACCACTGTTCTTCATGCTCGGATATGTCCAAATTGTGGCCAAAATGCTTATTCCAGGCTTAAAATTGTTGATTATGGATGAAATTGTCCACAAATTCCATGAACATCTTCTAGCATTGTTAGAGCATCATCAAATTATGGCATCCACTAGCATCCATGATCACGCAAGACATGAACAATATCATTTCCTGCAGATTGTGATCAAAATTACAAGTGGAGACCCATACAAAATGTTGGGTAGCAAGTGGTATATGTAATTTTGGTAGCAAAACTCAAGCTCTCAATCATGTATTTTTTTGCATCATCATTGATATATCTAACACTTATTATCATCTCCACATTTATGTATTTCTGGTATTTTGTTATGCATTGTTATAACATCCTATAATTATTGTCTATAAATTGCACTATACTCAACAAACTCCGAAGCATAGTTTTAAAAATATGAAGTGGACTCGGAATTAGAATCATAATCGGTAATGAATCAATCATAAATTGGCTTATTTGAAGTTAATGGCTGAGTTTACTAAAAAATACATAAAATATTTACATTTTAAAGAAAAACAACATTTTCAAATTTTAATCCATGATTCCAGAACACTAGAGACAAAATATCCAAATTATGCTCTTGTATATACCATATAAGAGTCAATATATTAAAATGACAATATGTACTATGCAATACATATCTAGGAGACTAGGATTGGAATAAAATACATAATATATGAGGCGTAGAGGCTATATGACCTGTAGAGTCCAAAAAGAACATGCTACATAGTCAACTACATACTAGTGACTATAACATAGTCAAATTTCATGCATCATCAATGATCAAACTCAACACCACTACTGGAATAAGGAATAGCAATAGAGTCATCATGTGGCTTAGGCTCGGACTCCTTTGCAACTGCAGTAGTAGTACGATTTGAATTCCTACGTCGCCTAGAATCCTAGTCGCATCACACAACTGTACTAGATAAAACAAGCTATTGTTCCACTATCTTCTCCACATTTATCACTCCATGTGGTCCTAGGAATTCCAATGCCACAAACACTAACCTTCTCTCAAAAGAACCACATAAACAAGTGTTTTTTTTCTCCTTTAGGGTTTCTCCCAAACCATAGCTCTCCTTGTTTTCTTAGGGTGAATCCTAACCCTAATGCCTTCCTTGCATCAACACAAGAACTCAAACACACTAGGAAAGATTGCAAATTGTAATGAAGAAGAGATACTTGAAAGAAAAAAATTTACTTGAGTTCACATCTCTAATACATGATGATGTGAATGATTAATGTGATAAATGAAACAAAAGACTCTATCTCCCCTTTATATAGAATATGTGATGGAGGACAACATAAATAAAGTGGACAAGGTCCACAACCAACTATCTCAAGCAACCTAAATACTCACTAGATAGGTCCACATTTCAAGCACTTCAATTATAAGGTAACACTTTTCAATAACCAAGGTGAGCATGTCAATCAAGAAAGGGTCTCTAGGTGAGCATTGAACAAGACAAGGTCCAATGCTCCTTCCCTAAAGGTCTCCAACACTCCAATGATACATCCTAATCCATGCGCTCCTTTAGGTCCACCAAACCTCATAAACATTCCTCAACACAAACATTCTCAAGTCAAGCAATAACCTCCATGTTAGAAACCAAATGATCCCATGCTACCTAGGGATGAACGCCCTCCTATATGCCCCAATGCTCATTGGAAAGGGTTGTCCCAAGCAAGAAACCAATCCCTCCATGTATGCTTCACGAATGTCACCATTCCACATAGGAGACCAACCTCCACATGAGTGTGCTACATTATAAGCATCAAGTAAAGGTATATTAATCCATGAGTAAGTTATCTCTCATGTGTATGTCCACTAAGATACAACCAAGGTTAGATATCACACCATGCATTCCACATCTCATCAATCACCCCCAAGCATGGTGCAAACGACTTCAATGTAAACCCCAAAAGCTAACACTCCCTCTTTATGAGGAAAGCATTTTTACCAACACTAGTTTTCTCCCTCAACATTTCAAACTTCCCATTTGCTAGTAGCTTCGTCAAAATGTTATCAACCGTCAACTTTGTAGGAATATAGTGAAGGGCCAAAGCACCCTTATGAACCTTGTCTCAGGAAATAATAACAAATTTCAATCGGCTTGGAGTGGTCATGGAACACAAAATTCTTGGAGAGCTTGATATAACTCTGATTGTCACAATACACAATCGTTGTCTCTAATTCCATATCCCCCATCTCAACTAAAAGTTTGTGAAGCTAAACCACTTCACAATAGGATAAACATGCTGCATATATACCATTGCCTTTGTTGAACTAAGTGCAATTGCTTCCTACTTCCTATTGAACTAGAATATCATACTTGACCCCAAGCTAAAACAAAACTTGAAAGGGAATTCATAGAGTTAGTACTTCCATCCTAGTTTTAATTGCAAGTCCATGCAGTAGTAGTAGTAGTCCATCATCTTGTCTACATGATATGCCATAATGAATCATGCCCTTCAAGTACTTGAGCACTTGTTCTAAAAGATAGTGGTTTTGACTTTGAAATAGTGAAACACCTTTGCTTTCTAGGATGGTGTTCTTAAGGTCTTCACTTCTCTTATACTTCATATCATTGTAATAGTCATTAAGAACATAGTTGAGACTATTATGCTAGTTCACCATACTCTCTCCAACTATTGTCAAAATATTTCAAATGAGTTGATATATTTGTTTTCCTGTCAATTAATGCCACAGAGTTCTATTTTGAATATATATATATATATCCTTCTTTTAAAAGAGAATTTTCCAAAACATCCCATAGAATTCAATGAGAAACTTAGATCATGCAATACTAAAACCTCCTTTAGTGTTGTTATCTTCCTCCTTGCTATGCTTTTCAAAATGGTACACAAATAAAAGGATTCAGGAATGTACAACATTTTTTTGTTCAAACTCTTTATTTTAAAGGAAGATTGTCTGTCAGAAATGTGGTCACTTTTGTCGTTGAAAGTTATTGTTGCTTTATATTCCTTTATTCCCTCTTACATGAAGTGCTCATGGAACTACAAAATTAGAAATTGCTTAGTCATAAAAGGATGTGAGATTAGTGGAATTTTATTTTGAGAGAGTCTTGCTTATGTGTTTGGGATATGTGTTGATCACTATTTTTTTTATATTTGCAGGCCATTTGTGGATACATGCAGCTGGTAAAGTTCCAAATCATGCAACTATTAAAGCAATGGAGGAGTTTTACAAGGAACTCTATGCAGTTGATGGAGGGACAAACATAGAATTTCCTGAACACTACCCCATCTTTTAATTGCTAGGTATGTAAAAACTACAGTTTGGTTAAAATAGTAGAGCCCTGCTTGGAAATTTGGGGCAATATCTCTATCAATGTTGGGTGCTACAAGCCATTAGTATTTTGAGCATATTGAATTTCCTTGAAATCGAGTTGGAAATTATCTTTAAGACCAATTAGAGACTAAAAAATGTCTTAGCATCAAAGATGGATTCCCAATATTTGGGAATTTAGAAAAAATAGGTCTATAGGGGTGCCCAACAAAGTGTGGCACAAAAGCAACATGTGGCACAAAAGTAACAAGAGACATTGAGCACTCTTCTTGAATACCTTCAATCTAGATATGATACTAGGGTTTCAAGATCTTAACAATGATTCTTTGTGGTTCCCAACTTTCTATCTTACTACTACTTTTTAGACTTTAGATGTTTTAGAATAGATCTACCCTTTATAGGAGATGCATTTGGATTCTCATTGCATACCAATTTTGATGTACCCAGTTTTCTATTGAACTATTTATGGTCACTTGTTTGACATTAATAAAATTAACTTAATATAAATGCATTGTAGAACACTGAAAATAGTCTTGGCAACTTTAGACAGTAAGCAGAAAAAAAAATATGGAACATGTGAAAGAAATGAGTGAAAAAATAGTTTTTTATCTTTCTCATTTTTGTGGTTGTGTTGGAGTGATTCGATGGAATGGTTTTTGAGAAATCACAAGTAGAAGTACTCATGAATACATGAGTTTCTGTATATTTTTCCAAGTATTGATGAGCTTGGCTATTGTTGATTAATGAAATTCACATTGGCCAATTCAGCCAAGCTAGCGAACAAAGAGCAATGTGCATGGTACTTTTCACCCACTACGTCTAAATATATGGGAAAATCAATTCTCATAGGCAATGTGCATGGTGATTTTCACCCACTACGTCTCAATTTTTTTCAGGGCATATTATGTGCAGATATGTTTTGAGTTAGAGGTAATTATGAATTACCCACAAGGAACAAAGAGCCATTAGATATTGTTATGTTTCAACATACTTCTAACCCATATTCAGTATGCAAATACATGTACAACCTACACAATACATGTTCAACCTACACAGGCACCTTCATATTCACATTAATCCTCCAACTTCTGCACTCTTGATATTTTTGCAGCAGCCACTTTTCTAACACTAATTCCCTATTTTAGTGTAGCTTTTATTTTCAACCATCCTATGTAGGCTTTACCATGCAGGCAATCCATAGACATATTGAAGTTCAAACATGATGTTGGAGGAAGGATTGCAAAAATGAAACATTGATCCCCTTGTGTGTCTAGAAATAAGTTATTGACTCAATCAACTATGCCCCTATTAATACTAGGAAACCAGTTTTGCATTACCTGAAAATATGGCTCTTCATGGGGCTCCCTAGCCTACTCATTTATGATAATAACACTATCACCCTCTTTTGCATTTTGATTCCTAATTCCATTCCTCTGTATATGCGAATTAGGATTTGGATTTTGCATTCCATGGCTAGAGAAAGCATGTGTTGTGAACCAAGAACTAACAATGAAAACTCTGCAGCATGGGTTACCATACTCTGCTGTGAAAAATTTGTTCCTATTAGAGATTCTACTATATTCACATTATAATAACGATGAATCCAATTACTTCCAACCTGTTTTGTTGACTGTTGATGGATCATAAACATGCTACCCATCGTCTGTGACTTGTGATCCAAGTGTTCTCCATTCCCATTTGTAGAAATATCCAGTAATTAATATTTTTATAGGGCATACAGTATATACTAGAAATAGTAGAAGCATATAAAGCAGTAGCTGACACAACAAATTAGTTTCAAGTATCTACCTTGCTCTTCAAGGAAAATTGTCCTTTGAAAGTGAGGATCTTGAGGTCTTTTAGGAACTTCAATATGACCATATTGCATTGTTAAAGAGCGAGGTGCATTACCAATCATGAAGCCTTCATCCAATTCATGCACTTAATTCCAATGTTGATATGCATGTTTTACCAGTTTTCCCACATAAAAATGCAAAATAGTATAGTATAATAGTTACACAGTCAGGTCAAATGTCGCTATCTCATTCGGTTAAGTTGTGGGTTTTGTCAGCAGGGCGACTTGGGTTCAATTCCCCTTAGGGTGAGCTAGTTGGGAGGAGACACCCAAAAAATAGTTACATAATCAGACCAAAGGATCAAGTAGTTTCCAAGGACATGTCCAATATTTATTTTCTTAAATAATGAATTTTAAGATTGAGAACTTACTTTTTGAGTTTCAGAGAGTTCTACCCAGGGAATGGTTTGCGTCTCTGCAATAACACCTACTAGTTCATATATGACATTAAATACAAGACGAATATTGTTTTGAACATGATATACATAACATTTGTTATTCGGTACACATGTCATTGTGTGCTCCACTTTTCCTTCCCACATCTTAGCTGACATTCCATTGCAAAGAATCAACAGGGTTTTAAATAAAGTATGGACACTCAGATCTATATTCTGTGTTTTTCGTAAGATATCAAAAACATTTATAAATTAAAATAAAGGACAGTAGCTTTACTTGGCGAAGCTGTAGGGGATCTATAAGAAATAACCTTAATAAATATAGCACAGTGTAAATCCGTTCAGTGCTTAGTGTCTAGTGGTAAGCACCATCCTTGAAAAATTTCTCTAGATGCCATAATTTATCATCCAAAACTAGAGGATAGTGCTTCTTATACAATACAAGTAAGAAAATAAAGGTTGTTCAATAATTATATTTCTTAAGAATTGTATTTATAATATAAAACATGTATAAATCCTCCTCAGGTTTCACACAAGCATAATAAAATCCAGAGGGAAGGGGATGCTCCAACAAAAGTTTTCTCCAATGCTTCCCTAAACATGAATCCAAGATCCAAACATCATGTGAAAACACTTCCAAGGGGGAACGTCCTGTTGAATGTTCCTTCATACTAAAATATGCTACAAGAATGAATGTAATGTGCCACAAGAAAACCTCCAACAGATCTTCTAGGACTTACACAAGGTGACATCTTGCGTCAACAAGGCATAAACATTCTTCACAATGCTGGATGTTGTCTTCAAATGTTAAAATAGGATCCAATGATGACGTTTCGAGGCATGTTTGTGATTTTTATTTGAGAAAATTGCCTCATACTCTGCCCATAATTGTTGATTGAGGTTGTTAATTGCTGTCTGGAGGATAGGACAGAATTGCAATATGGCATAAAAATCCAAGAATAATCATTCACAATGACAAATTGTGCCTAGAAATTGCCCAGATATGCTTCTTATGTTGATTAGGATCAAGTTCAGGTTTATTTTCTATTGCTTGGGTTAGAAACATGCCCATAAATGCTTTTTTTAATAATAGGATTAGCCTAACACTAATATTTATGCCTTTTTGTGTGTCCAACATTCAATATGGTTGAGTTTTACTGTTGCTTGAGGTCTTAAGACAACTCAGAATTGGTGGATGACGCCCAATATGGATTGATGCTACAAGAAAACAAGTCTCTTACTACCCAGAACTAATCTTTATGGAGATATGAGACTATTATCCCACTGCATGATGGTGACAACATTCCCAGAACTACTGACTTACTCCTCAGGCATGCCCATAACCACTCAGGACATCCCAGATTTGATTAAATTGCTCTTAACCACTGATGTGGGGATCAGGTCAGTACAAATAACGCCTAGGAATGAAGACCTTTATCTCTATTTACCGGAACATCAGATATGAACCCTCATACTTTCCCATGATATCCTACAGAAACATCATTTAGTATCTCATCCATCCAATCTCTCTCACATAAAACCTCACCATGCATAATGGGGGGTAACAAAAACTACTATTCTTAATTCCCTTCTATGTTATGTCTTACCTATTCTTACTATCTCATTCTTCTATATATTTTACAAGTTATGAAAGGGGGAAGATATTTTCGGAGACAGGTTATTCAAAGGAGTAGTTTGCAGCAACTAAGGACCACCTTTCCTTCATCTTCTAGACCATATCACTGCTACCACCATTGTGTAGGATGAGGTCTACTACAACCTATTATGACTTGTTTACTTTGAAGCAATCAGTCTCTTGAATAAAATATGATTTGATCCACTTATGTTTGACATCCAACTATTTGGATCTATAGGTTATTTATATGGCTAAGTAGATATGCAATGTGTGGTTAGTTTCTAGTGCATGCATTTTGATTTATTCTTCACTTGAGGCCAACATTCAACCACCTTTTTCTATTTGTTGTTGTAACTATATTTAATGATATGATATCAACTATTGTTACTTTTATTAAGTTCCCTTTCACTTTTCACTGCTCATAGGAAGCCTAAAATGAGTTTTATTTGTGCTAATCAATTGGACTTTTATGCAGAATTCTTAGTTTGATAACAACATACAATCCCTAGGGACAGGACCATGAGACTAGAAAAGCAGGATGTAAAGATGATCAAGATTCAAATTGTAAGTGATATTCCTATAGTTAGTAGTGAAAATTATAATCTATGTATATCTGAGTGCAAAATAAAATGAACCTTGATGCAATGCAATGTTCAAACATCAATATTTAGCAAAACCATCCATGGTATTGAACTGCATGTACAGAAAAATTATTTCCAAAGGATGTATTTAGGCCAAACAATTGAATATACACTAAAACTTACTAAATATAAATGGAGGTATTACGATTAACATTTTCCTCAAGTTCCTTGAAACACCTAAACTATGACTAGTTTTCTTTCACTCAAATTAGGCTTCCTATGTTGCTTTGAATTGATCTTAATACCTTTTGTATTCTACAGAGGTGTGCATACCCTACCCACCACCAAATTTGAACATGTGACCTCCTTGCAGGAAACACATGTTCTTAACCTTAGGCCTACACATTTTTCTAATCTAATTTAATCGCCACATTTTGAACTTAAATTAAATTAATTGAATTTTGAATTTAAAAGAAATTTGAATTTAATGTTGAATTTCAACAAATTTGTTTGGCAACCCATGAAACTTGCTGAATTTTGAACACCAGAGATAACATTCGGAAGCATGAATATGCGTTTCTACTTACTATGTTACTTTCCATGCATGTCAACTTTGACAGTATAGAACATGGAAAAATTATACTTGTGTATAAAATAGATTTAATAACAGGACTAAGAAGTCTGTGTCATCCTCATTTAAATTTGTCTATATCATAACACGAGAGGTTTCTTCCAATGGGACTATTATTCCCCCAAAACAAAGGGAACTAATAACTGTGTTATCATCTCCTCTTCTAGTTCACACTCCTCGACCTCCCTCTATACTTGTTTCAGTCATACTCACCAGCTTCAGCATTAAGTCCTTGAGCATCATAGGAGAGTGACAACTCTATTAATTGTCTTTAAGCCCTACTTCCAAGTTTTCTTCCCATCCTATCAAAGGCTGTGTATATCATATCCTTGAGCTCCATATCCCACTAGAGATGCTCACCACTTTCAACTTGATATCTGTAATGGAAAATTTTCCATCTCACCAAAGGAAACAAAACACAACTAACCAGAGTAAATGGTAAAAATTAGAATGTGTCAGAGCCTTCTACCACTGCCATCATTATAGGAAAATAATTAAAATTAAGAGCTCACAAAATATTTCTAAATTTTTTAGATCATATTTCTTGCATCATGACTTGAACATAGGGTCAAAGGCTAGTCAATCTTGGATTGCATCTCACTCAATTCTCTACAGGTTCTAATGGTGTTTCTAATGATGACCAAATTCTAAAGGTATGCCAAAGACAAAGTTTTATAAGACTAAAATCCAAGACTGAATAAGGCTTTGCTACAACAAATTTAGTTGGATCATGTTAAGATCTAGTCTGGCATTTTTTCTAAAAGGTAGCATTTCCATGGAACCAAAAGGATTTTCCATCTGTGGACAAAAAAATAGTCTTGATAAAAGGAGGCTCATATTTTTATCACATCACTGGCTTAAAATATTGCTGCCGACTATGCCATGCAAATCCAGAACCAGGCAGAAAGGAAACAATGGAGATTGAAAACCTTAGGAATATTATTGTAGAATAGGATAATTCTCTTTTCACTATTAGCATGTGAGATTCACACAAGAGGTCTAGGAACATGAGAAAACCCTTGCAGAGAACGTGGGAGAAAATTTTTTTGGAGAAGGTGGGAGAAAGGTCACCTCAGTATTAGGACTCTCTCACAACCCTTGCCAACCATGCTCAAAGAGGAAAACCCAAAAAAATTAAAAAGGAGAAATTTTATATTGTTCCTCTAGCAATCTCCAATATAAAAGGATTAAAGAAGGGGTCAACCAGCATGATAAGTGGGACATGCAAAAAAAATTCTTTGGGTGTTTGACAAGGGAGAACTTGATGATATTTAAGCTCCCATATCTATAAGAGGGCATAAAGACAAATGACTTAAGCTCCAAGTGCAACCAATCCATAGAGAGAGAGAAATATGTTTGACATGCTTAAACATATCCCAATGGAGCTCTTGAAAGTTTGAAAACCTTTTTTTTTCAGCCAACATTTCTTACTTTGTGACATAACCATAAGGTTAATGTTTGCATGTGCTAAGAGTGTTTCCCATAATAACCCTTTTGGGGAGGCTCAAAAGGAAACGTAAAGTCCTATGAATTTGAATGCTTTCTAAATAACCCCATAATTATCCTTATTTTCTCATTATGTTTCTCTGAAGTTTGTATTGAACCACTATAAGCCTCCAAACATCCCATTTTTGTTCCTTATCTATTGCTAATTTATCACATTATATTTATTTCATTGTCTTTAGTTCTTTCTTGCAAATTGTTGTGATTTGGTAGTTGTATCAAGGTTTGTGATAGAATATTTGGGTTACATGTGTTATTGGATTTGAATATGACAATAATTGTGTTGCAAAGTGGTTTACAAAACATATTTCCTTGGGATTTTTGGTGTTTTATGCTTGCTATGAAGTGTTGCTTATGATTGTTGTAGACTCTCCCTTTGCATATTTGCCACAAAACATGGTTCAATGACTTAATTGGATAGTTCACCTTTAACCAACAAGTTGTGTAATTTGTAATTCATCTTTAATTGACAAGCTGTGAAATTATTGCAAATTCCATAGAACAAGGATCCATTGAAAAAATATGTTTACATCACAACTCAACATAACACAACATACTGAATGGTTAAGGCAAACAACATTTGTAGGTTCAACTGATAGAGGAGTGATGGAGCTAAAGGAGTTAATAGTTAGTAGTTTCCTCATTGATCATTTATTGACCAAAAATTTGTGAGTGTTTCGATGGGAAAAAATAGTTGTAGGGAGTCTTGAAATTCCATGTGAGACATTAAGGAATCCAATAACTCCCTAGTGCATATAGGTATTTTTGGATCCCATAGTAGGTTCACCATTTGATAGTATTACAGAGCTTTAGAGGAAAGAACTACATAGAATTGTGTATTTCAAAATCCATTAATGTAGATTTCTATAGGATATTGTTTTTTAGTAGCTTATTGCTAGGGTACAGTAAATGGATTCATCATCCTAGCAAGGGTCCATTTAGAAGGTAGAGTTGGTGAATGTGCATTCTTTATGTTGTGTTAGCCCCCATTTTGCATGGATGTCCACATGTGAATTTTTTCACACCTTTAATAGGTGGTTTTGGATTGATAGGGTTGATGCTATGGTTTTGCTTCATGTTGTAGCACATGAGTGGTTGATACTTGCCTTTGCGTTGATGAATCTTCATTCTATTAGATATGGAATGTATCTTCTCAAGATGTTTTTGTACTCTCATGTGGTTTATTATGGATGTATTCATAAGGGTTTGATGATGATTGTCATCCACATATGTCACATGGATCATTTTCTTGAGCACCCTAATGTTTTGATATTCACATAGCATATAAATCCCATATGGTGTCCATTCCCATAGAGTGCTTGTCATGTTTGAGTGATAGTTGGAAGGTCTTCCACGGGAGTTCTCTAGTTCATTTAACTTTGATTTGCTTATGTGTATGATATAGTGGCCTTTGGAGGCCTCTCCTCGTGCCACATTCTTGTTCACGTTGTATTCTTTATGCTCATGGATGTTTTATAGGGCATACTCCTTAGAGTGCTCTGCTACTTGCATGATTGATGACATATGGAACTAGTGTTTTTGTATAATGATGTGGATGTATTATGGTGCCTTTCATGGAAGTGACCCCCCACCCCACAATTCTACCATGTGTATTATAGTATGACTCACATTTTAGGTGAATTTTCCGAACTTATAAGGTGTCCACATGGTGATTAAATGTAACCTTCTCTGAGAAGTTCAGAGGGAAGAAGAATGAAATAATTCCGTAAATGTTTGGTGTGTCTTTGTTGTATAAAAAATGTGAAATTATGGTCACTATTGAGTTATTATACAACCATATTAGGCTATTGCCGATGCATTTTGAGGGAAAAAAATCCAATAGTGATGGAGGCATTTATGGGTCAACCTAAGAAGCTATCATACTTAGAAAATTTAAAAGGATTTTGGAATGAAATAATTTCTCTTGTAGCAAGGAATTTTAAACAATATATGAAAAGAAGAGTGAATGCTCAACCGCATAAAAATAATAGAATTTGGATGTTATGATTCAAACAAAAAACCAGGAGGAAAGAAATCAGAGTCCTGTAGCATCATGACAGAAGGCTAAGGGTGCACAATTAGTTGCTCCAACAGTTGTTTCAAAAGCCTCTTAGCATAATTATAACACTGTAATCACTTACAACAGTAAGGAAGGTGTATTTCCAGACCTAGGAAGGTGATTTTTTCTACCATTTTGTGGGGCCTTTTTGCTAAAATTCCTAGTCCATCAATGCAAATGCTCAGGGTTATTGTGAAACAAGTATTTTCCATAGTCATTGTATCAAAAAATATGGACACTTCACATACAAAGATATCTTATGTGTGTTCTCTTCCAAGCCCCCCTAAAAGTCAAATTTGTTCAAGTGTACATAATGCAGTTCTAAGCACAACTTTTCAAAGCTGTAAGTAGACTCATGAATTAGCTATTTTTTATTTATTTTATGAACTTGAAAAGATATAACTTGTCATATTAATAATTAAAATAATGTCCTTTCTGTTCTTTTTTCCATATAAATAGTGTGTTCTTACAGTTTGAGAGTAAAATTGATAATTCTCATCAAAAGCAAGATTGATATTTTTCATGTTGTGTTCAATGAAATTTGTTATCCTTTGTGTTAATAATTTTGTTTGTTTAAAGTATGATTAGTATCTCTAATATTTGTATTTCAATCATAGGATTCTAAGGGTGAATCTAACTTTAGCAAAATGCAAGTAATGCTCTTTTTACTTATATAGTTGTTACTTGAGATTCCCCTTAGGCATGGGGAAATTTGTGAAACAATTGTTCACCTTATGATATGCTGCAATAAGGCCTTTGGGAATTTTATTGATCTTGTTGCAAGAAACTATGATGATGAGAGTGAAGTGCATGCATTAATGGACGTACTAGTAGATGCATTCCTTTCTTTTCTACCTCACTCCCCAGCACATGTACGTGCGGCCATTGAGTAGGTAGCTAACATAATGAATTCTCAGTATGGAAATGGAACTTCTTATTTGTCTGATTTTTTAGGTTATTTTGATGAGATGAATTTTTATTATTTGTTTGAATGCAGGTTTTAGATGTTTTTGTGACAGTATAACAAATCTAGGACTAATGAATATGTTGCAAATTGTAAACAAGGATCTGAAACCATCTTGACACAAACCTGCAATTATTATGGACAGTGACAAGGAATACCCTACAAACATGGTTATAATAGTTCATTGCATGCATAATATTTTTTTATATCCCAGGTCTCAATAGTTCATTGGCTTGCAATGGGAGGAGGTGCAAGTCTTGATGTTCCAACAAGTCTGTGACCATGACTAGCTTATCACAAAACCATTCCAGGTTCAGCTAGTTGAAGTAGAAATTCCTCTTCCAAAGAGAAACACTTCCAATGGACATAGCATATTTCTAGCATCTAATAGTATTTACTATTTTCTAGTCATCATTTGCAAGGGAATATAGGAATGAAGAACAAGAACTCTTACCCAACTCCCTCTCTTCCTGAGCAGGGCCATGGCTAGGCTTGCATTTGCTAGTACCAGAGGTGGCAAAGGGAGTAGAGATCAATACTCTTTGGTTGTTAACAAAGCAACTAATCCTCCTAGGCTAATCAAACCTACCCTTGTTGTCTAATTTGGATATTTATGAATCACATCAAACATTTGCAGCTCCACAACCATTGCAGGTATGATCTAAATGTATTTATTTTTTATACGTCCATTTCCTTGTTGTCTTCGTTGCATACACGGAAATTATTAATACTTTATCGTGGTCTAACTTTGACATTTTGTAGCCTTAACCTGTAATTTCACCATAGTCAGGGAACAAATTTATGCCACCAGCAAGCCAACAGATTCACCTAGAATTTTTTTCCAATAGGCAAGGTACACTACAGACAATCGTGGGCATGCCTCCATCAGTTCAACCACAACTTGCACAGTATACTCCACAAGTTCATCAGTTTCCGCTTCTTGGAGGGAAACAACCACAAACTCCTTCTTCATAAGTGATTTATGTGCCCTTACCTCAATAGCCTCCACTAGCTTCTTTATCAAAATTGTTTTTACACCTTATCCTTAGCAGCCTCTATCATCACCTTCATCATAGTTTCCTTCTGCATCCTCTTCTCAGTAGCTTCAACTAACATCTTCATCACATGTGCTTTCTTTAACATATTCTTAGCAGCCAAGACCTGTGATTAATGAGAATCTACCTTCCCAAACTATCAATGTGCCTACTATGTTGGTGTATGGGGTTTGATAATGCCTCCATTGCCATCCTTTATGGTAAAATTTATCTTTACTTTATGCAAACCAAAGTAGTTACTATGGGTGATTTCTATTTGGTTTTTGTTGTAGCATGGTAGCTTTTAGCACTTATATTACATTCTTGACTAACTTGGAATTCCCCAATTCTGAAAAGGTTCTAGCTCAATTGAAGAGCACCTGCCTTACAAGAAGGAGGTTGGTGGTTCGATTCCTCCATGCCATATTGATATTGCAATATTGGTATTTTTAATAAAATATATTTTATTATGATTTATTATTGCTATATAGGGGGTTTCAAACCGTCTTTGTATGCTGCTACGAGGGGGGTTCTAAACCACCTTCATATGTCACTACGAGGGGGGTTCCAAACCGCCCCTATAGGAATCTCGGAGGGGGATTACCAACTGCCCCTATAGCACCCTATAGGAATCTACAAGGGGGGTTCCAAACCACCCCTATAGGACTCTACGAGGGGGGTTTCAAACTACCTCTATATGCCTCTATGAGGGGGGTTCAAAACTGCCCCTATAATTCTCTACAAGGGGGTTATAAATTTCCCCTATAGGAATGTACAAGGGGGTTCCAAACTGCCCATATAGGACTCTACGAGGGGGGTTCACAACCGCCCCTATAGGCCTCTACGATGAGTGTTTGAAACCACCCCTATAGTCCTCTATGAGGGGGGTTCCAAACCACCCCTGTAGGTTTGTATGACGGGGCTTATGAGGGAGGTTCACAACCACTCTCGTAGGTCTTTATGAAGGGGGTTCAAAACTGCCCTCGTAGGTCTCTATGAAAGGGTCCGTGAGGGGGGTTTAAAACAGCCTATGTAGTCCTCTATGAGGGGGATCACAAAATGCCCCCAAAAGTCAATTTTTTGGGCGGTTCCAATCTCATCAAAAAACAACCTTAAAGGGAAAAACTTTTAACATCGGTGCCTTTAGGGTTGGTTTTTCCAAAACCATCCCCAATGCCCAAACCCCCCCGTAGGTCACTTTTGGGGACAGAAGACAACCCCCCCTAAAGGACAAAATTGTAATAGTGATATGCTCTTTTCTGCACTTTGGGATTATCGTACTTCCACTAAGGCTGCCACGGGTTTTACCCCTTTTAATTTGGTTCATGGTGTTGAGTCTGTCCTTCCCATTGAGTGTTAGACTCCCGCATTACACATTTCTATTGAACTTTTCCCAGACACCTCAGCACTTGAGCAACGCTTAATCCTCTTGGAACAAGCCAACGAAGATCACCGAACATCCTTACAAATCACCGAGGCCATGAAAAATTGTTCCAAATCCAGTTATGATAAGCATGCCCGCCCCTGTAATTTCCAAGAAGGAGATTAAGTCCTTTTTTATGGAAAATCCAATGATAAGACTGGTAAAGGAAAGTTTGAATCCATGTGGCAAGGCCCATACATCATCCAGACTTTCCTAGGAAAGGGGGCATACATCCTCACCAATTCTCAAGGACACCCCTTGAGAAACCCCCATAATGGGTTGTATCTCAAATGCTTTTAACCTTAGCACTTTTTCAGACCCAATAGTCCATATTGTATAGTTTCATTTTTTTTTTTAATTTTTGTATTTAGAACCTGTTGATGCCCTGAAAATTGTAGCACCAATCAGCAAGGGATTCTCCCCGGTAAGTGAGCCTAATTAGATCGCTCACCGTTTGGTGTGGGGAATCCGTCTGGTTAATGACTCGGCTACCGTGTAAGATTTTAATGATTTGCTTCCTTTGCACCAGTTGTGGCCTGATCCACTATTTACGTATTTTGATTTTAAAGATGAGATGCAAGTGCTGTAATATAAATGCAAACTGTAAACAAATCTAATCTAAAACTATTTTAAGCAAATTTAAACTATCCTCGTAAGGAGCAAATTTAAAGGATGGGTAATAAACTCGAAATGCAGCCAAGATCTTCACAGATAGCTGTTAAATTTAATAGATGCATTTACAGGAGAAAATAAAAGTTTACCAAAGATAGCTTTGATAGAGATAAACATTCATATTACCCATTTTACACAAAAATTTAGCATGAGAAAGTGAAAGCATTCAAAGCAAAGAAGTAATTCAGATGGTTAGGAACGATCTCACAACCAATGTGTGAATAATGCAGAAGTAATTCAGATGGTTAGGAATGATCTCACAACCAATGTGTGAATAATGCAGAAGTGATCTGGCTAGTCATAAAAACATTCCCATAATAAAACTCCATGCAGACTTCCATCAGGAAAAATAGAACTTTCTTTGTTGATATAGTAAAATAGTTCATGTATAGCATAAATTTGTCCTTTCACCTGCCAAAAGTCCTTTCTATCTCTTCTATCTCCATATTTATAGATTTTACAACTTTGTCTCTTCTCAAAAACCTAATCCCAGGGGAAACAAATGTTTGTCATCTAGTACCTAAAGAGACAAAACGTATTTACAGCTGTCTTTTAATATATTTATACAAAACACAAATTTCCAGCTGTCTTTTCTCAAAATTTATAATAAAACAAATTAAGCTCTAGATGGCTCTGCTGCCTCATTTGGTTTCTCTCCTTCTGCTGGCTCGTTCCCTTCAATAAGGTCGCTTTCTTTTCCTAATTTCTCCACCTCTTGAATATAACTGGCCCACTGGATAATTTCTCTCAAGATGGTCTTTCCCCACACGTAGATTGTCACTTTCTGAGCTATCTCGTGCTTGCACAAATCTGATTTGACATTTGTTACCCCTACTACAGCTGGCTGAGTGATATCTTCAAGGAAATAAGCGTAGATAGCAGTTTGACCAATGAATTGGTGGAGGTCCTCCGTGGTTATAGCCTCTATCTTCTTTAGATAATCCAATTCTGCATTCAAGTTACCCTGCAATTCTTCCATGCGTTGTTCTTTCTCAGGGAACTCATAAATGGTCTGAGGTAAAGCCATGTGACACTTCTCATGGGTTTCCCAGATTTTGGAGTAGACAATGTGACATTTTTTTATGGTCTTCCAGATCTCCAGACTTAATTTGTTACCACAATTCCTACAAAAATCGAGGACTCCTGTATCCATGTCAAATTCCTCAGCGGTTGTAGCATGCAGGTTTGAGGGAAAACCAGATTTTCCCTCCCTCCATTCAAATTGCTCCTTAATTTCTACCACGTGTTGTGCATACTTGTCCTCTATTTTAAGCGTCTCAACTTCAATGGATGTCATCCTGGTTATCATTCCTTTAATCCTGCAGACCTCTTCTGATATCAACACTAGTGACTGATAGGTCATTTCTTGCACGTCACAGGATTGCTTGTAGAATGTGGCTAGATCCTCTTTATTTTCATTTTCCTCCTTGAGTTGTTCTAACAGTCCTGCCTTTTCTCGCATTAGCCTTTCAAACTGAGGCTTGAAGAAATCGATTTGCTGAACACTGCTGGCCTCATGATTTTCTAATTCTATTATGCGAACCTTCATGTTCTTTTTTTCATCTTATGAGATTGCCAGCTGCATTTCTAGTGTATTCTTTTCATTTTCGAACTACCGGATCTTCAATGTTGTTTCTTCCTTTTCTTCCGCAAGCTCTTTGTACTTCCTTTTCAATTCATTTCCTTCTAACACCTCCTTCTTCCTGTCAGCGTTTATCTTGAAACATAGCTCTCTGTATTTCTTGACATATTCAACTAGCCGATCAACATTATCTTTACTTGATTGGGTTGAAGCTACCGAGTAGGACCCTATGAATATAGGGTCGATGTCAATCACTTGGACAAGTGTGTTTTCTGATACTTTGAGTTCATATAGGTCCTGTACAATCTCCATTTTCATTACTGATCTATCAATGATAACCTTCTTCCGTTGATGAAAGTAAACAGAATCCAAGTTGGCCACTTGGCGCTACTTTCTAGGGTTGTATGGGGTAAGTGCTAATTCCTCAGTGGTGACAACCCCTTCACTAGCTAACCCTGGTTGGTTCATTGTTTCTAGATCCAATTCCATGGTCCATGGGCTGGACATGCCTTGTTCCGTGGCTTTATCAGCTTCCTCTTTCGCTTGCCTCTCTGCAAGCTCTGCTTGTAACCTTTCTGCCTCTTCTTGCTCCAGTTTGGAAGCTTGTTCTTGTAAGATTCTTTCTTCTTCCTCTTGCCAAAATTTAGCATCTTGCTCTTGTAGGATTCTCTCTTCCTCCTCTCTGAGGGATTTTGCCTCTTGCTCCTTCTGGACTCTAGTAGCTTCTACATCTTGTTGCTTCTTGACCTCCTGATCCTTTTGGAGCCTCTCTTCTTCTTCCTTTTCCTTCCTTGTTGACTCCTTAGATTGAGATGTTGTTGCCTCTTGCTCCTTCTGGATCAACCCTACAGGATTAGGATTGGAACCTTTTCCGATTTTACGGCGGTAGCACTTTCCCAATTCAGTTAAGTTCCTGGCACTTCAGAAAAATTCTTCATCTTGGTCCATAAGATGTGTGTACTCATGAGAAGTTTTGACATCAAGGCAATGTTTAGCAACCTTGCCACTAGGATCATAGCTCCTAAAAGGCCTTGTGCCGAAATGAAAAAATTCTAAGCCTTGAGCAAAGTTTTCACCCTCTCTTTCCCTTGGGAGGCTATATGCACCAATGGTGAAGGGCATCGGTGGATATATACCTTTCTTCCTCTGTGTGAGGATCTTGCTGATTCCGCCAATGCCGAAGAGTTTCCTTAAAGCTTCCTTGTGCACTACAAAATCTATAACGTATCGGGGAAACAAATAGGGAGCTTGAGATCATCCACTCATTCAGATATAGGTTCCTTCGGTGGAGAAGTAGTAATCTCCAAACTTTTCTATGATGGGCATGGCATTCTTCTGTAAAAATAAGTTGATACAGGGGCATGATGAGTTTCTCACAAATCTGCTTGTAGTCGCTTGCGTATTTGCTTTCCCATGTGGGTTGGTAATCTACAATGAGAGGAGTCTCTTTTCTATTCCATATACAACTCAAATCCAGGAAGGTATGTTTGCTTAACAGGCAGTCCATCAAATAAGAAGAGATGAAGAAATCAACTTTCTTTTGAGTTAGTCCTCCTTGGGCAATGGTTAACTGCGAGACCAAACTGTCTGAAATTATGTCATCCCAATTGAAAACTGTACCGGACATGGCCACATGGACCATTACTGGCACCCAACCAAGCTTGAAAATATTTACATTCAGCATGCCGAAAATCCGACTCAACATTAAGGAAATGAGTCTATAAGGAGACTTTAGAAGGGCACTTTCATATTCATTGTTGTTCCTTTGTCTTATTTTCCTGTCACTTATCATCATCTTTCTAGTAGACTCCATAGGGTCCATAATTTGTTTGACTATCCACTCATTGTCCAACCAAGTTTTTGCCTAGCGCAACTTGTAAGTAGCCATGATGTGTTCAGGTGCAAAAGATGCCAGATTCATCCCAGCCTTGTCATTAATGAACCTTGTATCAGTCTTAACATGAGGAATTATCCAGCTGATGACCTCGAAGCATGGGAATAGCTTGGGACGAGTCACTACCTTATGGAGGCCAGACTTCTTGATGTTTGCATAGACCATAACTTCTTCTAGGGATGCATTTGGGTACTTCTGATCTTTGAGAAACCTGTGTAGGTCACCCCATTGAAATTCTGGGGCAGAGCTTCCTGGGGCCACTCCGGTGACAACTTACGTATCATTGAACATGGTTTCAAGCGATGTGTCTAACAAGATCTCCACTTCCGAATCTGATTCTGCAAGCTTAGCTTTCCTCCTAGCAGACTTCCTATTCATGTCAAACCTGCGATGGTGGGGGTAGCACAAATAAGGAGTTTGACAAATTCTTGGGAAACCATTGCTAGTGGACAAATCACATCTCAAGATTCATAATATTTAAGCAGAAACTGAGCATGTAAAGGTGTTGGCTTTCATTTAAAATAATATTTCAAGCATTTAACAACACATCCATATAATGACTTAAAATGCAATTTTCACAAAACCGAAAGCTGCTTAGCCAGTTGTTAATACCCAAATTAACTCCCAAGGTTGTGAAGAGGGCAATCTAGGGTAACCACTAACCAGCTTTAGACTAATGCTACTGACCCATCATAGTCAGAGAGGGCTCTCTCGTAATATTCATAAGACACTGAAAATTATCAATAATTTAACAAATAAAACACATATTCAACATTCTTGCTCAAGATATGCAATCATAGCACATTAGAGGGTCAGATCTCTATTAGGACAGATTGTTTGAATGGTTTGGAGAGAAAATAATGACGAAAACATGGGCAATGGAGTCAAAACATGAAACATAAAACAAATAACAGTGCTGCTGTATGAGATGTCCAAACAGAGGTAAGGTAGCAACCAACTGGTAGTCAAAGTGATTTTTAATCGGTGAAACAGAAGAGAAATGAACAATTAATTGATATAAGGCATACAAGGATGAATCCTATACCAACTTTAGCAGAAAATAATGGTGAAATACTTGGAATGAGATAAGTAGAGCATAATTTCTATGAGTTCCACTTCACTACTACATTGCACCAAGTATGAAGAAATATTACAAACTGGAACAACAAAGAAAGAGACAAAAATTCACATAGGAAAAAGAAAAGACAGACTACCAGACCAATTACATAGGAATCTCTGCAAAAATCTAGCTTCAACACTACAAATGTATTAGGGAAAATGCTTTCAAAACAGAGCTGAGCTCCCTCAAGGCCTCAACCACTTGATTTCCCAACCTCTAACCCTTCTATTACATTCAATTTATAGATCTATTTGGCCCTCAAGGTCTAGATGCTTCCATGGCAGATGGTTACAACTAAATTTTACACCTGCATAGGGAGGTTCAACAACTTAAGAGTCAGTTTCAACAAATTTTGAACAGTTTTGGCCGCTGACTGTTGAAAACTACCTCTCGGTGCCATGGCTATACCTCTCAAACGGTGATAGTTGTGTAAACACTAAAAGAGGTTGTTCATAATTACCCACAGTTTTATAGTTAGTGAAGGAAGGAAGACTGCGGAAGAAGTTTTCAAACCTATATTGGACCATTCTGAAGAAAAACCTCGTATATTGGACCATTTTGAAGAAAAACCTATTTCAGTTTCCTCAGATTCACCTCCAGCTGGCCGGTATCTGCTCCGGAAGTTGATGACTCACGCAAAAAATGTGAATTTTGAAAATTTACCCTCTAAAAAACCATTCGATTCTCCCAAACTATGACATCTGTGCAGATTTTGAGAGAGGTTATTGGATATTAGCCCATGCAAGAGATAAATCTCTCTCAGTTTCCCGAAATGCCTTCTGCTTTGGCCAAAACAGTGGCTGTAAAATGATGACTAAAACAGTCATTTTCATCAAAAAACCCCCATATTCTTTACACGAAATTACATTTTGCCTAAATTTGATTTTCCTTTGCAATTCGAATTTTAAGACTTGAATGTTGATGTGCTGATCCTCTTATTATTAATCCATGTCCACCTCAATTACCTAGCACAAAATTGGTGCTAACAACTGGCTCCAACTCGAGGATGCTATCCTCGTTGTGAGATAGCAAAGAACCCCTGGTAGACCAGTGCCTGATCCATTGGGAGGCTCCCAATTCTGAACTGAAATGGCAATCCCACCTGCTACCTGTGACCTGGAGCCTCCCTTGATCGTGCAAATAAACTCACACTGCAACTGAAACAACCTCCTTTACTGATGACAAACCTACTCAGCTTTTCAATTTTTGCAACATGTTGCCTTTGTTGAGAGGGGGGAGTTACTCCAAGTATAATATCACAGATTTCTGATTGGGTTAATGCTGATGTATTGACATTATTATTCTTGGCATAGTCAGAGAGAATAAGACCTCTCAAAGCAACTTCCACCTCCATCCATTGATCATCATTACTGCTCGGCCAAATGTGGTGTGGCTCAATAACAATAGTCTTGTCAGGTTTGAATAACATTTTGTTTTCTCATTGTTCACATGAAGGGCACGAAGGATCAATATAAGATGAGAAAATGTTGTGGATGATGAGATAGTCCTCAACCAATCATCATATATGTTGAAAAGAACCATTTGTGGTTCTATGGCATCTAGAATCAGGTCACCAAATTTCTCAATTTTTTAAGTATGCTTGGAATGGTAATTGAAGCTCACTACCTTTAATGAGAATGTTAGGAAAACCAAGCAAGTGAACTTCGAGGGGATCAATCATTCCCTTACGAGACACAATGATTTATTTTGGATGCTCCTCAACAGGCAATGAATGTACCAACGCAGCTGCTTCTTCAGCTGTCTCCCATTTAGCTAGTTGATCAATGGATAGCCTTCAAAAATAGTTTCCCTGTCATTGGGTTGAATGTGAAAATCGCCCCATTGATAAGCTTTGCTACAAGATTTCCCTCAATAGTTTTATGGAGTGTAACACGATACACATTTGTATCATCCAAGAACCAAACAATTTGATTGCTGAAAATCTCTCATAATTTTGAGATGAGTAATACGGTTCTTTTGGCTCTGAAGAACGAAGTTGCATGCCCTTTCTTATGTGCTCCCTTAACACAAGTGAGGCAGGATCTGACTAAACAAACAAACAAACACCTTCACGATAGTCTCCCACTAAGAATGCGTCGTTTGAAACGCCTTATAATTCTAAGATGAGTTAAACCATATTATGAATCATACCATCGCCACACCACCAGACAAAGGTCGAGACCACGCAAATGAATGCAACCAACTATGGGGATTTTCAAACTTGAGCAAAATTGAGAATACTCGAGAATAGCATTTAATCTGTCCCAACATAGAACCGCCCATGGTGCAGAGAGGAGAAATCCAAGAGCTTCTTTTGTAGAATATATTCCATGGCCTTCTGCTACTGTTGCATATGATCGTGATTATGAGGATCATAATGGTGATCAGAATGTCATGTTGTAATGCCAAGCCTCAACGATAAGGATTGATCAACTATAACACACAAAGTAACCGCAATTGAAGGGTCGACTACCATTCTAATGGGTAGGCCTCGTGCCGCAAGTCATTTGCAAAGCTCATTGCAGGGGAGAAGGTAAGCCGTCTAGTGTAAGGGAATTCTTATTCTATTCATAGCTTTAGCCCTCCCCACCAGAACGAATGGAGAAGCTGACGTCCTCATCCTCCATAACTTTCTTAGTCTTAAATTTATTCCGGGGATAGTGGTATCGCGTGGCTTCTGAGCTGTTTACAATACCATTTTGTCCTCACACGATACTTCCAAACAACTGAAAAGCAGTATCGCATGGCACTCAAGCTGTTTATAGTACGATTTTTCCTTCATGCGATACTATTCACCAAAAGACACGTGACTCTCCGGCTCTTCGGTCACATCCATCGCATTACTCACTAATTTATCTCCTGAGCATTTAGTGAGTGAGATATAACAAGAGCCGTCGATCTCTACCTTTAAGTGAAAACCTACATGTGGTGCCACATTAAGAGAAGCTTAGCTATTTGTAAGTTTATAATTCCCCTTTTCATTCATTATGACGTTGTCCATCTTTTGCGACTTTCTCCAGCTTCACGGTCGGTTTTGCTCAATACTGATTGCAAGTGTCATGCAGGCGAAACCCAGGGCCTATATTGTTAGTAAAATTCCCCTTAGACAAGAATCAACCCAGTAAATTCATGCCGAAGGAGAGTGTTTCCCATTGAAGCTGATACGAGGCTGCATACTCCGTAGTCCAGTTAACAACCAGAAGACGTGGTTTTCCTATGGCATTGGTCAAGAGAGTATTAATACGGTCCAGCAGATGACTTTGCAACGAGGATTTCTCATGCCCTCTTGCTTTAAATTTCTGAAATGTATCCCTGTCTTCATCCTCAGGCCACAGATCCGACTAGCCAACACCAAAATTCGTCTGTCGAATGCCGCCCTTTGTGCTGCTAGTTGCTGTTGTACCAACTAGATTGTCTGCCACTTCCTATCTATCACCTACTGATGGGTGGAGTGCTTTCGGTGGCCGTCTACTTGGCAGTAATGGTCTTTTGCAAAAATATAGTGGCATTTCCAGAAATATGGTGGCCTACCATCTCCTTCCCGGTAATGGAGATGAATTGTTTCCTTTTGACATATTGCATTAATGAAGGCAAGTCCACTATATAATAGCTTCCAATCTCTATCTTTCAAATCCGTGGCTAAATCAAACAATAACGAGATGAGATGGACTCTCTGCATGTGCTTGATATGAACATACTTTATCTGCCCATAATTCGTAGGAGATTTCCTCAATTATATAGTGGAGATGAACGGATCATCAGACTAAAATATTCTAATCAAGCAAACGTAATGCACTCTGCCACTATTAGCCAATATTCTTTCACAATCACCTGGGCCTTCGACGCTTCTTTTACAACGTATCCATTGTCTCAAAAGTGAAAATGAATCTTGGCATATGTCTAAATCTTCTGTAATTTCAAGAACAAACCATAATTTTAAGAGGTAAGGCATGCTGCAACAACACGCTTGGACTGCTGGTGCCGAATGGTGCGCTACACTTCTTGGACGAGGCGAGCCATCACTTTAAAAATGATTAGTTTAACCTCCCATTGCTTACTGCTCGCCTGTGAAAAATTCTGGTGTATGTTACATCCCTTGGTCTTTTGTGTGGTTAGCTGGGCACCTGGAGCGAGAAAGCAACGGCAATATACAAGCAACTTGGAAAACATTTCGCCAAATTTCCATGCCTTTTTATTTTTATGCATGGAAATATCCCACATGCAAGAGGCAAATAATATCTTTGATAGTTATAAACCTGGAGCACTTGAACATTTGACAAGCAACAAAAGAAAGGCAAGCTTGTGATTGAACTTGGCGTTCGGGCTGTGATGGTGTACGTGAACCCCGTTCGATTTGGCAGTTGACCCCTGGACTTCGGTGCAGGGGTTGGGCTCGATTATCCTTTTTCTCCATTGCTTAAAAATTTAATTTTGGTCTAACCGTTAAATTTAGAACCTTCGTTTTCACTTAGATTCGAACTTTCGGCTGTATATTGAAGTTTAAAACATTCTTTTGCAATTCTCATAAAAAATTTAAACTTTAACCCAAAAATACCAAGCCGACATACTCAATAAAAATCCATCTTTTCTTTTTATGCCTAAAGCCTTCTTTTTCTTTTTCTTAAAGCTCCCATTTTCGCCTTAATAATGCAGCCATTGACTGGAAAACTACATTGAAAGCTTTATGAACTACACTATGAAGCTGAAGACTGAAATCCATACTAAAAACTGAAAAATACACCCTTATGGTTCTGAACTGAAAATCGAAATTGAAGACTGAAATGTACATGTTGAAAATATGTTCATATTGAAAATTGAAAACTGAAGAATGCTGAAAACTGAAAAAGCTTGAAATCAAACCCAAACTGAAACTGTACATTCAGAAACAAGCTGCTTGCCATGTCGAGCTTATTCAGCCTACCTACCCTACTTCTTTAAATGCAAATGTTGAATCAAATAACTTCAAATTCCCAATAAAGCCAATCCAGCAAATGGTTGAACAATTCTACTCCTCCACCATGCTCGAAGTCAGTCAATGACAGAGGATACGATAGCATATGAAAGTAGTTATCCCTTTCATTTTCAAAATGAAGATATGGCTGCAAATTTACATTAAAAAACCCTTCCATATATTCACTAATAGGGTCATAAAAATTATGGATGTCTGGCTGCCTCCTACAGTGCTTTGTGACTTGGTCATCATACATGGATTCTCCATATGGGTCTTCTACTTGCATGTATTGTTTTGGATCATAAAACTCATCTCTAGACAAAACATTCTCCCATATTGACATTTAGAGGTGGCTGCAAAGAGCTTTCAAAAGACAGGTGAAGATCTTGGGACTGAATTTGACTTTGTAGGGATTCAAGCTCTCCATTGATTTTTTCAGCAAACTCTTTCGAGAAACTAGTCTTATCCTTGGAGGAACATTTACATGACTTCAAATATATGGATAAGAATTCAGAGAAGGCTTCTTTGATTTGGCCATCATCAAACATATCAAAATATTCTTTGAAACCATCAACAGAAGCCAGAGTTGCCACATACCTTGCCATTTGATTTGATGAGGAAACTGAATTAGCACTTCAAACATTAAAGCTTTCCAACAGTGGAGTCACCATGAGACCTTCAACATTCTGATATGGAGTCACTGATCCTCCCAGTGGAGTCACCTTCATACTGAAATCTTGATGAGTGGAGTCGTCAGGTGAATGATACAACCTTCTCAATGTTTGATTGTTGTTCACCATCAACATTCATATCTGAAACTTTGTCGTTCTCCCAGGGATGATAGACCAATCGCTCCCCGGCAATAGCGCCAATTTGTTAACACCCAAATTAACCCCCAAGGTTGTGAAGAGGGCAATCTAGGGTAACCACTAACTAGCTTTAGACTATTGCTACTGACCCAGCATAATCAGAGAGGGCTCTCCAATAATATTCATAAGACACTGAAAATGATCAATAATTTAACAAATAAAACACATATTCAACATTCTTGCTCAAGATATGCAATCATAGCACATTAGAGGGTCAGATATCTATTAGGACGGATTGTTTGAATGGTTTGGAGAGAAAATCACGAGGAAAACATGGGCAATGGAGTCAAAACATAAAACATAAAACAAATAACAGTGCTGCATGAGATGTCCAAACAGAGGTAGGGTAGCAACCAGCTGGTAGTCAAAGTGATTTTTAATTGGTGAAACAAAAGATAAATGAACAATCCATTGATATAAGGCATACAAGGATGAATCCTATACCAACTTTAGCAGAAAATAATGGTGAAATACTTGGAATGCAATAAGCAGAGCATAATTTCTATGAATTCCACTTAACTACTACATTGCACCAAGTATGAAGAAATATTACAAACTGGAACAACAAAGAAAGAGACACAAATTCACACAAGAAAAAGAAAAGACAGACTACTAAACCAATTACACACGAATCTCTGGAAAAATCCATCTTCAACACTGTATTAGGGCAAATGCTTTCAAAACAGAGTTGAGCTCCCTCAAGGCATAAGCCACTTGTTTTCCCAACCTCTAACCCTACTATTACATTCAATTTATAGATCTATTCGTCCCTCAGGTTCGATATTCACCCATGGCAGACGGTTACAACTAAATTTGACACCTGCACATGGAGGTTCAACAACTTAAGAGTCGGTTTCAACAAATTTTGAACAGTTTTGGCCGCGGACTACTGAAAACTGCCTCTCGGTGCCATGGTTGTACCTCTCAAATGGTGATATCTGTGTACAACATGAAAGAGGTTTTTGTATATTGGACAATTTGGAATAAAAACCTCTTTCAGTTTCCTCCAATTTTCCTCTAGCTAGCCGGGATCTGCTCCAGAAGTTGATGACTCACGCAGAAAATGTGAATTTTGGAAATTTACCCTATGAAAAACTCTTCGATTCTCCCAAACCTTGACACCTATACAGATTCTGAGAGAGGTCATTGGATATTGGCCTGTTCTGGAGATAAACCTCTCTCAGTTTCCCAAAATTCATTCTGGTTTGTCCAAAACAACTACTACAAAATGATGACTAAAACAGTCATTTTCATAAAAAAAACCCCATATTCTTTACACGAAATTACATTTGCACTGAATTTGATTTTCCTTTGCAATTCAAATTTTGAGACTTGAATGCTGATGTGCTAATACTCTTATTATTAATCCATGTCCACCCCGATTACCTAGCACAAAACTGGTGCTAACACCAGTATTTGAATATTTTATGATAAAACAATTATTTCATTGTCATCAGCTTTTGAAAGAAAATACACAGTTACGCAAAGCACTATTAGTGCAGGATATAAAGGGAATTCCCAACACTTATGCGGCTTTATGGCTTTAATGTATGGCTTTATCATTTGGAGCATGTCTCATTGCCCATAATGGTGAGTGCAGTTTGGCATTTCCAGTTATTGGTCAACGTGCGCTACAGACCAGAGTGTGTGATGTAAAGCTAATACGCTATACGTGGTTTTAAAACTATGATAAGGATTTCCTTGGATTAGCCATGATCAATAAAATCGACCTGGTGGGGGGGGGGGAACTTTCCTAAAATACTTGAAAAAACAACAGTCGACAGGCCGGAACGCCTATGCGCATAAGGTGGCTTTCCTGGGTCGTGGTTCGAGGGGAGAAATGAGAAATTTGTGCTTTTATGGGTTTTAAGGGAGGTCTGGCCATTAAGCACAGGGTTTTTCTTATATCATGTGAAGATGGCATGAAAAACGAGTCTTTGAAAGTTTAAAATGGGGAAAAAAGAGCCTCAGACGGAGTTTCTTTTAGCTAAAAACAAAGGGGAGAAAAAAAAACGCCTACCTGTCAGTCTTGGAATGGCTTCTCGAAGGTTGACGCGCGTACCCAGATGGTGACAAACTGAAATTTCCCAAATGGTGAATGGCGAATTCCTCTTCTCCTTGGCAACAGTGAAATGAATGACAACCCCGTTCTATGCATCTATATATAGCGTGGGCATTTAATCCCCACAAGTTGGGCCAGTTGGTGTCTTAATGAGCATGGGGCTCAAGGAATTAAGTGGTTAATTCTACATGGTGTGGCAATAAAACATCAGCAACTTACCTTTCCCACATACCCAAAATTTGGTCTACGCTATGGCAGCGGTTGAACTATTAACTTATGCACAACGGGCAACAATTTCAGGGTTAAGTCCTGTGATCAAGAGCCACACCCAAGGATTGAAGTGAGGTCGACAGTTTTAAGATTAGAAACAATGCAAACTACGACAACTTTAGCCAGAGACTCCACGACCAAAACTTGAGATGAAGAGGGTGAGGCGCACCAAAAGGGCGGCAATTTTAAGGTTAGAATTTGCATGGCAAGCGGGCGTTATAACTCTAAGATCAGTGATAATTGGTGCGGTGATAAGGATTAAAAAATGGTGTGAAAGAGCGGCAATGTTATTGTTAAAAGCTGCACGGAGGTGAAGGATTTAGAGTTAAAAACTGCGACGAACTTTGGGAGGAAAAAATGAAATGGAATGTCACGTCCCCCATTTTGACCCTTATAATATTTTGGGCTATAATGTAAATATTGTATGTATATTATGTATGGTTCCTAGCGTGGAGCTCAAGGCCAAGGCCCCGCTAGCGAACGCTCGACCTAGAAGAGGCAAGTATTTGAAATTATGCTACCCATGTGCTAGTGAACCCTGGGAATTGTAAATATGTATTTTAATATAAATGCCCACAACTAGCTATGCAATGCAACAAGAGATGGGGGCATGATATTACAAGGAATTGGGAGGAGGATATTCAAACCCATGAACCCTCAACTACCTATATTGACTTTTGTGCCCAATTATTGATTTCTCCCAAGAGGTGGTTGAGGTAGTTAATGCCTTGGGGAATAGAGAGGTATGGCTCTCCAAATTTGAGTATGGGAAAGCCACCCTTCCTAGATTTTTGTGTTTGGCTTCTTGAGAAAGAAAAGGGCCATGAAATTTCTCCCCAAGCTATTATTCAACCATCAGTTTGCTCTCTCACGAGTTTTGAGCTTGCTGGGCATTTCCCTCCATGAATTTCCTGTGTTTACCTTCGTTTTCCTAGCTGGGAATGGCATTTTTGTTGTGGCTAACAGTGGGGAAGAGAGGGGAAACGATTTGAGGTTTAATTGATGCCATTTTGGCCCACTGAATTCGCATACATCTGTGGGAGAAATTAGTTTTCTTCCGTGGGGTTGATTCCCTCTTTCCACAATCTGTTTTTGGTGTGCCCACGTTTTGGAGAAACCCATAGACCCTATTTTATGAATGCATGGTTGAATTATGTATCCATGCCAGTTTTGAGCTACTGTGTGTAAAAGAATGTTGGGGTTGAGATGGGTATCCATTGCTTTGGCCGTGCAGGGTTTGAGAGTCTCAAGTTCCTTGTAGATATCATGCCTAGCTCGGGGGTGGTCTCCGAGTGCTGAAATAATACAGGCTGGGCATAGACCTACAGTTGGGAGGAACGTTGCAGCGACATAGCTAGTTGTTTGGGACAACATTGCATCAAGAAGAGTATTTTATTGTGTATTTACTTCTGCAAATGTGTTAATTTGTTGACTGTATTAAAAAGAATAACAATCATGTAATATGTGTGTGGATGAGTTCATTTCCGTTGTACATGTTTGTTTGATTTCCATCAGCACACATCTCATTTATGACTGTGAATCTAGTGAATATGGCTGAGTTTATGAAAAGTCCCATAGAATGGCATCAGGTTCCCCTCCTTGCACTGGGTCCAAGGGTGGGTACGTGACAGATGGTATCAGAGCGAAGGGTGCAACATTTGGGCCTTCATAGGCTACCTATCACAGCTTGCAGGGGTAAGTATGCTTCCTGCTCATTATAGACCATTAAGAAAAAATTCAAACTTTCAAATTTTTGAAAATTTTCTAAGTCTGTATCGGAAAGAACTTATGAGTTTTCGTCCGCAACGGTGATGAAACTCATCAAGTTCGTTCGCAACGGAGGAAAGAACTGACGAGTTTTTACCAAAATGGTCGACCGAAAATTTTTAAGTTCGCCAAACCGGAAGAACTCTGTGAGTTCGTCCGCAACGGCGGCGAAACTCAGCAAGTTTGTCCGCAATGGAAGAAAAAGTTGGTGAGTTTCTGCCGCAGCGTTGGAAGGAATTGGCAAGTTTCCGCCACAGTGACGGAAGGAAAAGTTGAGTTTTCGACTAGAAGAACTCAACAAGTTTGTCTGCAACGGCGGAAGAACTCAGCGAGTTGGTCCACAATGATGGAAGGACTTGACGAGTTGGTCCGAAAAATTTCAAAATTTTTCTAAGTGTTACGGCAGAAAGAACTTGTGAGTTTTTGCCGAAATGGCAGAAGAGATGGGCAAGTTCATCCGCAGTGGTGGAAGAGATGGGCGAGTTGCTCTGTAAGGGCGGAAGAGATGGGAAAGTTCGTCTGCAATGGCAGAAGAGATGGGCGAGTTGCTCCACAATGGCGGAAGGAAAAGCTGAGTTTTCGACCAGAAGAACTCAACAAGTTTGTCCGCAAAGGGGTGGAAGAGAATGATGAAGTCCGCCGAAACAGAGAAAATACAACAATTTTTCAGTGAAATTTTCAGGTGCCCGAAAGAGAAAAAAATGCCATGGAACTTATGCGCTAGATTGAGCGAAATCGAGGGATTTACAAAAAAAAATAAAAAAAATGAGGGCATTGCCCTCGACCCGCCCTACAGTGGCGAGCCACAAGGGGGCAAGCTCCCATGACCCCCGTCGTCTCCCGGAGATAGTCGTTGAAAGTGTGAAGTGCATTCTCTATGCTTGGGATGAGAAGCAGGGATTGCATAAAGGGTTGTGGAATTTTCAGCAAGAATAATGGGTTGTAATATCCATTATATAGGATGAAAGGGAAATTCCTCACCTTAAAACTAATTCTGTTTTTAGCATAAGAATTGCATATTTGGAAAATAGCAAGAATGAATGATTACACATATGTATATGTTGAATTACTAATTCATGAGAATGTCATAGCTAATGATTGTTTGTATGCTTGGTAGGGAAGCCAGGAAAGGATTAGCTATGATGTGGATGAGGAACTCCATGTTAGAATGAGGAATTGGAAAGAATTCCTTAACTCCTCTCTTGCTATTGTATTTATATTTCCTAAGTCTCATAAGTTGAAAATTAGGGCATAGAGATGATAGAAATGCAAGAGAGTAGCGGACTAAACGCATATGAATTAGTGGGCATGATTAAAGAGTCATTGCATAATGCATGTGAATTGCTTATGCATGAGCATGAAGTTGCATATGGGTAAAGGTAGTGAAGTTACGTATGCAATAGCACATTAATGATATTTCCTATGGTTGATAACAATTAATGTTGTTGATAATGGTTGTATGAATCAGATCATAGAAGCATGATAGAAAATGTAAGAGATTAGATAGCCAAAATAAATATGCACTAGATGGCATATTGATAAACATTGCACAGTGAATGTGAAAATGTTTGTGCATATATGTATATGATATTGCATGTTGGTAAAAAGTGATGTTTTACATATTGAATGAGCCACTTAAGATGATTATGGTGGTTGTTAAATAGCTAGTCATGTTTGCAATGGTTATAGGACCAAAGACAACTGAAACATGACTAAAGATGTGGATGATGATTGTTGCATATGACCAACAACCTTATGAAGAAAGGATGGTGCAACAAATCTACGAGCAGGAGGTTGGAAAGGAACTGTGAAGCCTTGGTAAGAGGCCAACTAATCAGGTAACATCAAACAATGTTAATGACAGTCATGCAGGTAATGGTTATTTGTGCTTAATTGCATGAATGTTGAAAGAGGATTTGGTAAGATCCCTTCAACTATGTTCAACTATGTTGATTTGGTTTGCATATGGTATTGAGTGCCTGAATGTGAATGTTAATCTACCGAGTATGATGAGGTGCGGGTAAGTGAGGGAAAGGATCCTTACACCCTATAATTGATTAGAAACCTCAATGCATTCATATGAAATTATAACATGCCATTGTGTATGTTGGATTATAAGTTTAAATAACCAAAGAAAGTAAATACCTATAGTCATGTTGTGGTAGTACATGCCATATGAATGGTTAGACCATAATATGCTGGAATGCATAGTATTCACAGATTGATGCAAAGTTGTATTGAGGGATTATGCATTCAGTGAATGCACATTAAAATATTATGAAAATGTTGTGAATGTACATGCATATGTGCAAGTGCACATGTTAAGATGCATTGCGAGGATGCACGGTTGTGATATGTATAGGTTTCAATGCATTTAGATAATAGACGAAATGGTGAACCATTGTTAATATTGAGAGAATTTCATGAGATGCTATGAATGCAGGAGAAAGATTGCATGAAAAAGGTAGACATGATGATGGGCTACCAAAGTACTCTATGGAAGGACAGAGATTGCAAGGACTATGAAGTAATAAGTACTTACAATTTATTTAAATTGCACAGATAGTGTACCCATGTCTTGCAATTTTATTGATGATAACGATGCATATATAGATATAAACATATATTTCATTGCACCTCAACTGCTAACAGCTGAAGGTGTTTGAATTATTGAGTGTTATAATTCTGAGATCACTTTAGTGATTGTTGTAGCATTGAAAGGATTATATGCATAGATACTCACAACATGTTTGGTTGATTAAAGTTTCAGATTTCAGGTAGATTGTTTTGGGCATGGCAAATGTGGGTAAGTCCATGATGAAAATTGGAATCTACCATGATAAAGAGCCAAATGACATGAGAACAAACTCATGGTTAAGCAAATCGATTCTGTAGAGGACAGAATTGCAAATTCATACTTGAATTTAATTATTAATGCCATTGAATGATTATTGTTAAATGCTGCTGACTGTTTGGATATTTGATAAATGTGCCAGGACGACACATTGTAGGAAGACCATGTATGATGACCTGCAGAGGCCAAACTCCATGGGAAGGAACCCATGCTTTAGAAATGGGTTTCGGGTGAAACACCATTGCATAATTCAAGGATGACATCTCAGCTGAGCTATATGTTGGAAAACCATGAGAGTGAGATGGTAAAGCTATGATAAGAAGGCATGTGTGGATTATGGAACATGGAAAGATTGGGGAGGCAACCTGAAGCACTGTTGAATCGGAGAAGGGAGCCCCCATTCTTTGCAAATGAGGAAAAGATACATCCGCAAAAAGAATGAGTATTCTATGACCCTAGATAAGAACATGCATGTCTAAATTATTAGGATTAATATGCAAAGCATGCTTTATTTTATTTATACCATTTCAAACTGCTTGAGTATGATTAGGGCCTACATGGCTCACATTGGAAAGGGGGTGCACACCTTTTCTAGTGGCGGGTCATGATAGGGTTGTCAATATTGACTACACCTTAAAGGAATGGATGCATTCCTGGTGTTTCAATACTTGATAGTGAATGTTATGGAATGTGGTTGCGATTTTGAGAAGCAATATTGATAAGCCTGCTTATCATTCTTGTGTTGTCAGCCTACATAGATGCAAATTGGTACTGCACATTATGAGGCCAAGTGAAGAAGGGTACGCAGAAGGACTGTATAGGAATTGGAAACCTTCCTATGCTCACACTAAATAATATTGGAAGGGATGGACAAACCGAGAGAGCTGTGTAGTGAAAAGGGGTATCATCCTTATGTGAGTGGGGCCATGCTAACCTACAGTCAATAAAGTCACCTATAAAGTTCCTAAAAGGAACCACTGATTTGCACAAGAGAAAGAGTGGCGTCCTTGTATGAATGAAGAGTTGATGTGTGTGTAAAGGGTTATGGTGCAAGAAGGTGTGCTGACATTGGTGAAGGCATAAAATCTCTATTGGGTCAGCAGTAGGAGGGCGGGCGCCAAGACTGATTGAAAACCCTGAGATGCCTATTGGGTTAGCAGTAGGAGGGTAGGCGCCAAGACTGACTGAAAACCCTGAGATGCCTATTGGGTCAGCAGTAGGAGGGCGGGTGCCAAGACTAACTGAAAACCCTGAGATGCCTATTGGTTTAGTAGTAGGAGGGTGGGCACCAAGAATGACTTAAAACCCTAAGATGCCTATGGCTCCATAGTAGAGCCTTGACCTATAATGGTCAGGTGGCATAGTTTCCTTCCATTGGTCGATGACCCAGACGAATGTGCTAGATCAGCACTGGAGAGGGCCAACCAGGTATGGGACTAGTTGGCACCACCAAATGATTGGTAAATCTAGCCGATGGGGAGGTGTACTAGTTAAGCATTAACTACATCCAAGTCCATAGGTGATTCCAAGGCTTGCAAAGCGAAGCATGACCCTGTGGACCAGAGGGGAAATGCACAGTATAGATAAGTATTCATTTTCATTTATGTCTTGTTTGGAATAATGAATATTTCAGGTATAAGTCTTATAACAGCTAAGCTAATACACTATTGTTTCTTTGTTGGAAACCTTGGTCATTGCAGGAAGGCAAGACCCTGAAAGACTATAAATTGCTAGTAAATCTAGAGAGAAAATGAGTGGGCGATATAAATTGCTGGTAAATCCAGAGAGTAAATGAGTGGGCAATATAAATTATTGAGAAATCCAGGGAGTAGCTGGTTGAACGCTATAAAGTTCTTGATAAGTCCAGAGAGTGACTAGTTGGGCATTAACTACTTTATATGTTAAAGCAGCGTGTACGCTATCCCAACACCCATTAAACAATTGATAAAACCAGTCGGAGCACTGGCCTAGCATATTACTAAAGGAAATGATTAATAAAACCTAATCAGCATACTGGCCTAGCATTGCCTATTCGAATGATTGTGGAGTAGCCTACGTGCTGGCCCAACATTCATAATTGTATCCATGGGAAATCCAAGGCTTGCAAAGCAAAGAAGGATCTCGTGGAATAAAGTGAAGACATCCAATACAGATAAGTATTCGATTACCTTGCAGCTTCTTGCTTATGAATATACATGTGTATATGATTTGGTTATGATTTCCTAAACTCTTGTTTAGAGATAAACCCTATGAAAATGAACTAAGCATGTGAATTGATTCAATGTTTAAGTGTAGGTATTGCTGGAAGAAAGGATTATGAAGGAATCCTAGAGATGCATGTGGACATGTGACCGTCCTAAAGAGCTCAGTATGAGTAGTAATGAAAGATGGTGCTAGTAGACATGAGGGGGTTATAGTAGCCAAAGGTTCTGTAGGGAACTATGGAGGAGGGTTCCTAGTTGAAAATCCTTAGACAGACCTTAGACACTAAGTGTCATAGCCAAGAAAGGAAAGTCAAAGCATTCACAGTGAAGTGAAAGAGACTAAGAAGCATGAAAGCACAACGATGGTGTAGCTCCATAATAGAACAAGACTAAGAGGGAGAAAATCCTACTCTTCTCTTTCCTTTCGATTGATGCATTTATAAAACAAAAGATTGTTGAGTGCATGTCATGGTTGAAAATAGATTGTGTTTAATTGTTTGAAATGAATTGTGAATGCTGAAATAGTAAATTTCCTGTGAAAGGATGAACATGAATGAGTTCATGTGTATGATGGGAAAGCATGAAAAGGGTGGAAGTCCCATGAATAAAGCATGGACATTCCATGTCAATTGGGAAAATAATTGACGAATTTTAATGTTTATGTTATGCTTGTCCTAACAAAGGATTTCCATGATGAATTTCATAGGTAAGAAAGTGAAACAATTGGTTGAAGCTAGCACAAGAAAGTGTTGCTAGTAAGTAAAGTGTGGTCAGTTGTTTCCATTGACCATGGCAGCAGACCAAGGGCTATCAGAGTTGGTTGAAAGTCTTCTTCAAACAATTGCCAGGACCCAAGAAAATATTGGAGAAATGCTCAAGCTACAGAGGCAACAGAATGAGATGAACCAGAAGGTTTTGCAAGACTCTATTCATCTGCAAAAAGAGGTAAAAGGAATTCTGGGAGCAATTATTAAAGGAAAGGAAAGTGGATCTGTGAAGAAGCATCCGTCCAATCGGCTGATTAAGAAATGTTCCAAGTGGGAAGACTCAAAGGAAACTGAGCAGGAAAAGGTAAAACCACCAATAAAATGCTAGGGATGTGGAGGAAATCATTGCCTCCGCGACTACCCAACAATGGAACATCAAGAGGGTAGCCACCATAAAGTTTCCAGACTTGTAGATCAGCGGGAAGGTAAAGGAAGGGAAGGGATTGTTTTGGAAAAATGCCCTCATGCAGAGCTAGAAGGTCCAAGCCAGTAGGAGCAGTTTGTAAAGACCAAAAGACTTGGTCCCGAAAACCCAAGTAAAGGGTGAGATGCAAGACAGACCTACCATATTTTGTGAATTTTGGATATGTATATAACGTGTATGTATTCCTAGGTATTGGAACAACGAGGACGGTGTTATTCCAAGGGGAGGGGAATGTCATGTCCCCCATTTTGACCCTTATAATATTTTGGGTTATAATGTAAATATTGTATGTATATTATGTGTGATTCCTGGCGTGGAGCTCAAGGCCAAGGCCTCGCTAGTGAAAGCTTGACCTGGAAGAGGCAAGTATTTGAAATTATGCTACCCATGTGCTAGTGAACCATGGGAATTGGAAATATGAATTTTAATATAAATGCCCACAACTAGCTATGCAATGCAACAAGAGATGGGGGCATGATATTACAAGGAATTGGGAGGAGGATATTCAAACCCTTGAGCCAATTGAGTCAAGCCAAGTGTCAATGAGAGAACCCATGAACCCTCAACTACCCATATTGACTTTTGTACCCAATCATTGATTTCTCCTAAGAGGTGGTTGAGGTAGTTGATGCCTTGGGGAATGGAGAGGTATGGCTATCCAAATTTGAGTATGGGAAAGCCACCCTTCCTAGATTTTCGTGTTTGGCTTCTTGGGCAAGAAAAGGGCCATGAAATTTCTCCCCAAGCTATTATTCAACCATAAGTTTGCTCTCTCACGAGTTTAGAGCTTGCTGGGCATTTCCCTCCATGAATTTCCTGTGTTTACCTTTGTTTTCCTAGCTGGGAAGGGCATTTTTGTTGTGGCTAACAGTGGGGAAGATGATTTGGGGTTTAATTGAGGCTGTTTTGGTCCATTGAATGCTCATACATCTATGGGAGACATCGGTTTTCTTCCCTGGGGTTGATTCCCTCTTTCCATAATCCGTTTTTGGTGTGCCCACGTTTTGGGGAAACCCATAGACCCTATTATGTGAATCCATGGTTGAATTATGTATCCATGCCAGTTTTGAGCTACTGTGTGTAAAATAATGTTGGGGTTGAGATGGGTATCCATTGCTTTGGCCGTACAGGGTTTGAGAGTCTCAAGTTCCTTGTAGCTATCATGCCCAGCTCAGGGGCGGTCTCTGAGTGCTGAAATAATACAAGCTGGGAAGAGACCTACGTTTTGGAGGAACATTGTAGTGACATAGCTAGTTGTTTGGGACAACATTGCATCAAGATGAGTATTTTATTGTGTATTTACTTCTGCAAATGTGTTAATTTGTTGACTGTATTAAAAAGAATAACAGTCATGTAATATGTGTGTGGATGATTTCATTTCCGCTGTACATGTTTGTTTGATTTCCATCTGCACACATGTCATTTATGGCTGTGAACCTAATAAATATGGCTGAGTTTATCAAAAGCCCCATAGAATGGCATTAGGTTCCCCTCCTTGCACTGGGTCCAAGGGTGGGTACGTGACAAGGAAAGTTTTGGTGGTAAAGTTAAGGCTAAAAAATGTGGTGCAGTAGGCCAAAATAAGACTAAAGTTTGCGCAATTGTCGCAAAGTTTATCATTAAAAACTGCGATCAAGCTAAAAGGATAGGTTTTTCCTTACTAGAAAAAATAAAAAAAAATTGGAAGAAGAGAAAAAATAAAACTTGCTAAGTTGAACAAATAAGCTTCAGAAAATCAATGGACTTCTTCAAATATAGAAGGAAGGGCCCCAATATTTACAAAATTTTGGGGGGGATGTTGCAACAATAACAATTGGCGATTCACTGGCGAACACAGATCTCTAAAACAAAATCTTCTCATAATCCGAAAACTCACAAAATGCTAGCTACAAGTGTAACAAGATGCTTTCATAGTTTTTCTTCTGTGAATGTGGTGATCACTTTATCATAATGGTCATTGGGAAAGGGAAACTTTAACTCAGAGTTCCTTATAACTCTCTCAAGGCCAGAATGTGGAGTTCATTTTTTAAAATCTATCTTTCAGGTGTTTTGACTAAAAGAGGACTCGACAGGCTCATAACAATATCTCACAGGCATATTCTTTTGTTCCTCATTCCCATGCTATTTGCATCCTTTTGGATGTTTCTTTGATTGACGGATTTTGCCGTTTGAGCCTTCCAGAAATAAATTTCTTCAACTTTCATTCCTTTGATTTGGGTTCTTCTATCCATAATGTCCTTTTGTGTGAGCAAGAGATTTTATTTGATTATCAAGCCTCACGGACAGAGAAGAACCTTGCTGAGTTGAACTATTTGAACAACTTTCTCAATTAAACGCATTTTCTTTTCTCAGCCATGCTTTAATTGAGGCGAGAATTTCTGGAAATCATACTCTTTGATGCAAGCTCTTTGGGCTTTTATTTGTAGCATGGGATCATTTTAAATACCATACACCTGTGAGACATGCTTCCTTTCCATGGGTCCACCATAGCAAAATCCCTAGGACAGGCATTAATGTTAAAGTGAATGGAGCCTCGAGATAGTGAGAAGGAATAGCTGAATCTCAGTCATTTAACTGGGGTTATTTTAACCAAACATAAAAAGGATCTCTTCATTCCCAAAGGCTGCTCAGTGAAAGCAAGGTCACGGAGATATATTTTCTTTATAAGTGAAATTCTGCTTCTCAAGCTTTCGAGATTTGCTCGAAGTCCTGTCCTACCACTAAGCCACAAGTTGGGCTAGGTTTTATTAAAGAAAGAAATGAGAAAACTTGAACAGAGAGAAAAGTAAAAAAAAAATCATACCAAACTACTTAAACTGTACACAAAACAAAAACAAGAAAACAAGAAACAACAGTGCTTATTTATGTATAAAAGTCTCAACGAGACTATGCAAAGTACTGCTTTAAGGCGAGGCCATTGAGGGGGAGAATTACTTCCTCTCCTTGTAGGTCCTTTAGCTTATAAGTGGATGAGCCAAGCTTTTCAGAAATTTGATAAGGGTGTACCCATAGATATTGAAACTTAGTGTGCATTCCCTTACCATCATGTGAATGATCCCATTTCAAAACTAAGTCACCTACTTCGAAACCCCTTTTTCCAGACTTTCGCTTATCAAACCACCTCTTGACTATGTCTTGGTGTTGGTGGAACTGTTCTTCGGCTTTAAGCCGAGAGTCTTCAAGTTTTAGCAGGGTATCAATTCTTGATTGGAGAACTTAACTGCTAGACCCTCGAGAGGCTTGGGCCAATTGCAAGGATGGGAGTAGAATATTTGCAGGGAGGATGGCTTCTTTACAGTAGACTAGAGTGGAAGGGGAAACTCCTAAGGAATTATTTGGTGTGACTTTGTTTGCCCAGAGAGCATTCGGGAGTGCTGTATGCCAGCTTCTTTGATTTTCAATTACAGTTTTCTTAAGAATTTGAATGAGGTTCTTATTGGTAGACTCAGCTAAAACATTTCCTTGGGGATAATAATTGGATGAATAATGTAGTTTAATTCCTTTTTCATAAGTAAATTCATTTATCTTCAAAGACGAGAAATAACTAGCATTATCAAAAACTAGGGAAATTGGAACCCCAAACCTGGTTATGATGTTTTCTTCCAGGAATCTGATAACTGCATCTTCATTTAATTTGCGCAGTGGAATAGCTTCTTCCCATCTTGTAAAATAGTCCATAGTTGTCAGGATATACTGATGCTACAATGATGAATTTGGGTTGATTTCACCGATAGCATCTATGCCCCACTACTTGAATGGTCAAGATATGATAACTCGCTGCAGGGGTCCTACTGCTTTCGGCAATTTCCCGACACTACTTTGGCATACATCACAATTTCGGGCGCAGGCATGAGCGTCTCTGAATAAGGTTGGCGAATAACACCCAGCTCTAATAATTTTATGTGCTATGGTATCTCCAGAATAATGTCCCCCAGCAGGGCCATCGTGCAGTTCCTTGACCACACTATCAACATATTCTTTCTCCAGGAATCTAAGGAAAATCCCATCATAATTTTCTTCTAAAGAGTATTCCATCAATAATTTGATAGTCTACTGATTTGAGACGCAGTGCTCTCCTTTGCTTAGAATTCCAATGTTTTGGAAAATATCCTTGCTGCGAATAATGCACTAGGTCCCTATAACAAGATTCAGGACCTATAAAAATAGGGCATACTTCAGCTATATTCAGCTCCGCTTCATTTTCCCAGTTCAGCTTTTCATCAATTGAATGCTCAATGAGTAACTTAAATAGCCCTTGACCCTTGATAATGGTGGCAGGTTTGAACTCCAAATCATACTCTTGAAGAGCTATAACCCAATCCCATCTTCGTTCTCCTAATTCCTTTGGAACGAACAGAGATCTGACAGCGGTATGAGGGACTATGACTTTAGTCTTGTTCTTTAAAATATATGGCCTGAACAGTTTTATCGCTTTGAATACGACATACAGTTGCTTGTCTACCATAGAATAATTCAGTTCAGCTCCCTGTAGACTATTTCTCATAAAAGAGATTGGGTATTCGTCTCCTGATTCCACCTTTTGTGTGAGCACGGTTGTAAGGGAGTCATCCGAAGCAAAGGTGTACACAATGAAATCTTTATCAAAATTTAAACTCCTTAAAGAAGGTGCATTAGCTATAGCAACTTTGATTTCCTTAAACACCACTTTATCCAAGTTAGTCCACTTGAACTATACACTATGCTTTATCATTTGTTGCAAAGGTTTAACGGTCTGAGCGAAATCGGGAACGAACCTTCAAACAAAATTGATAGTGCCCATAAATTATTGCATAGATTTCTTGTTGTGAGGCATGGGAATCTGATTGATATCCTGGACTCTCTCTTGATCTATTAAGATTCCTTTTTTTAGATGATATGACCCAAAATTTTTCCTTCAAGAACAACAAACATGCTTTTGTTTGGATTCAAAGAAATACCATACTTCCTACAGTGATCAAAAATATGCTTCAGGTGAAAAACATGGTCTTCTCTCTTCTGTGAGAAAACTATCACATCATCTAGATAAACTACAACACAATGACCACCTAATCCTTGAAAATCAATGTCCATTGCTCGTTTAAAGGTGGCTCCAGCATTTATCAAACCAAAGGGCATCTTTCGGTATACAAACGTTCCCCACTTTGTACGAAAAGTAGTTTTGAGCCGGTCTTCTTCTGCTACTAGCACTTGATTGTAACAAGAAAAACTATCTAGTAGAGAGAAGAGTTCTGATCCTGATACCATTTTCAATATTTGCTCCATTGGGGGCACATGATAGTTGTCTTTATCGAAAGCTTTGTTCCCATTCCGGAAATCCACACACAATCTGATTTCTCCTCATTTCTTCTGGATGGAAACTAAATTAGCAACCCATTCTAAATGTCGGACTCTGAAAATGATCTTTGGATCCAAGAATTTCTTCAACTCCTTTTGTATCAAAGGCTCAAGAGTCGGATGCATTCTCCTTAATTGTTGCTGGAATGGTTTAACCCCAGTCTTCATTGGTATTATGTGCTGAATAATGCGAGTATCATATGTCTTTAGATCCTCATAAGTCTATGCAAAGACATCTTTATATTGTCGAAACAGTTTTATGAACCTGTCTCTTTCTCCCAGTGAACAACATTTACCAAGATTAACATATTTCAGTTCATCCTCTGTACCCAAATTTACTAATTCATGCTACATAGAGGAGCTATGAGTTTTAGCATTTACTGGCCTTTTGAACTTATTTTGCAGATTGAATAAACTTTCAAGAGAACTTACATCCACAAATTGACATACTCTTGGATCTGTTGACAGCCTAATAAGCACATCTTTCATTTCTCCAATAACTTTAATAGTCGTCCTATCTAGCTATATGATCTAAGATGGGGATGGAATTGGCCTCCCATTGATCTTTTTGCAAATCGACAGTGGCATGACATTTGAGGAAGCCCCAGAGTCTACCAAACAATTGTGCACATTATGATTGCAAATTTTGAAAGTTAAGAGAAAAGGCAAAGTATGCGATCTTGATTTCCCGACGATGCTAGCTTCATTTATCTTAGGGTTTTCCTCAATGTTTTCTGCCGAAGTACTAACTTGTGAGTCAAAAGCATCCAACAATTTCTTTCTCTGCTGGGGCAGACTGCACATGTCAAATATAGAAATGTTTGCTTTCGCCTTCTTAATGTCTTCAATTATATCATACACCATATAACATTCTTTCAAAACTTTAGGTTGATTTTCTATTTTGTTCAAAGTGACCTTTGGATGTTTAGGTGTTTATGTGCTTGGCTCTTTTGTCACTATTGGGTTTTCCTTAGGCTGTGGCATAATGATAGTTATGTGCCTTCTGGATACCTCTTTTGTAATCTTGGCTTTAGGTGTCTCAATCATTTGATCAAGCATGGGGCCTTTACTCCTAGTAGTGACATTAATTGGTGCAGTATTAAATTCATCAGTTATATCTTCGAGAGAAGGTTCTTGTACGGGTGCCCAATCCCATAAGACCATTATTGTGTCAGGAGTGGATTCTTCCTACTCCAAAATCTGCTTTTCCTGGGGATCTTTATGATCAGTTATCTGTGCATCTAGCATTTGGTTCATCACTAGGCTCATTGATTTTATCCATTGTGGACAATTTTTTTCGAAGTGTTGTTCCTAATGGAAGGTACATAAATGATCCATGCCTACTTCATTTAAATTTAGCACAGTAGAATTGTTTACAGGCAGAAGTGGCTGCCCATTTTCTTCTCTTTTCTTATAGAAAGGTTTGAATGGCTGCCTGGAAGTGCTAGCTGTCTTATCTTTCTCTAGGTCGATGATCTTATTAGAAAGCTTTTGCATCATTTTTATCATATTTTCCATATTTGTTGAGGATTGCTCTTTATTTCTGGTTAGCAGAAAGGGCTTCTTAATAGTGGCCTGTTTCATTTCTAGATCCAAAGCATGTTTAGCAATGATGTCTGCTTTTTTTCTACCTTCTTAGCTTCTGAGAAATTTTCTATCAAGGTAGTTTTCTTTGTTCTTTTAACGAACATTGCTATGGGAGGGTCAAGAGCCATTGTATAATATTCAACTAATTATTCTTCAGCACGCTTAGCTGCATCACTGAAATTGTTCAACAATGTGGTGAATATTTGATTAAACTCTTGAAACTTTTCTTTCTTTTCCATCCTCACGGGCAGTAACTCTTTCATGAGTGTGGCCATCGTTTTATGATTTCCATACTTTTTCAAGAAACATTTCTCGAATTCCTCCCAATTCGATATGGAACTAGCTTGCAAACTAAAGTACCAGGAAGATACTTTGGGATCAAAAGTGTAAGGGAAAATCCTACAGACTACATCTTCATGCTGCACATTTAAAAGAATTAAAGCCAAGTAAAAACTTTTAAGATGATATTCTGCAGAAATACCTTTACCGGGATCATATTTAGGCAAAACCTTTTCAGGAGTCTTGGGCAGATCATGGAACAACCTAGCTATATTTAAAGCTCCTCTTAGTCTCCATGCCGGTACATCCATGGCTCCACGTGGTGAATTTGGTGGAGTATTATGTGGAGTGTGAGGTGGGGAATTGCGTGGGGTATTTGGTTCCTCTAGATTTGGAGGATTTTCAAGTTGAATTTGTCTAAGAGGTTCTGTTATTTCTTCCAAAGATAGATCTACCATATCTTCTAAGTTTTGAAAAAGAATAGAATCCCTGGTATACTGCGTTTCCCTTCTAGGGGATATTCTCCTTGGGAGTGAGGGAATTGAATTTAATCCTCCAAGCTGCCTAGCAAAAGCATGGGTATGTCTTCTTAAATTCGCTACTTCAGCAAAAGGAACAACATACAGTGTTTCTTACTGTTCGATCTCAGAATTGGGATCTTCTTGATTTGATAATTTCAGATCTGGATTATCTGGGATAGCTGTTTCAAACGGGTCTTCAGTGGGATTTATTCTAACGAAAGGATCTCCTCTGCCATCCATACACTGGTAGCCCTCCTTCTAGCGCCAAAAACTGTTCATGCCCCAAAAATCGCAGCACCAATCAGCAAGGGATTCTCCCTAGTAAACGACCCCAATTAGATCGCTCACCATTTGGTGTGGGGAATCCGTCCGGTTAACGACCTTGCTACCGTGTAAGATTTTAAAGATTTGCTTCCTTTGCACCTTTTTCGGCCCGATCCACCATTTATGTATTTTTATTTTTAAGATGAGATGCAAGTGCTGTAATCTAAATGCAAACTGTAAACAAATCTAATCTAAAACTATTTTAAGCAAATTTAAACTAATCTCATAAGGAGCAAATTTAAAGGATGGGTAATAAACTGGAAATGCAGCTAAGATCTTCACAGATAGCTGTTAACTTTAATAGATGCATTTACAGCAGAAAATAAAAGATTACCAAAGACAACTTTGATAGAGATAAACATTCATATTACCCATTTTACACAGAAATTTAGCATGAGAAAGTGAAAGCATTCAAAGCAAAGAAGTAATTCAAATGGTTAGGAATGATCTCACAACCAATGTGTGAATAATGCAGAAGTAATTCGGCCAGTCATTCAAACATTCCCCTAATAAAACTCCATGCAGGCTTCCATTAGGAAAAATAGAACTTTCTTCATTGATGTAATAAAATAGTTCATGTACAGCATAAGTTTGTCCTTTCACCTACGAAAAGTCCTTTCTATCTCTTCTATCTCTATATTTATAGATTTTACAACTTTGTCTCTTCTCAAAAACCTAACCCTAGGGGAAACAAAAGTTTGTCATCTGGTGCCTAAAGAGACAAAAAGTATATATTTTGATGTATATGTAACTTCGGAATGTATTTCATATATGTATATTGTACTCCTATAGAGATGGTATTATTCTTCTATACGGATGTGTTTGTATTCCTATAGAGATGTTATTATTCCTCTATGCGGAAGTGTCATCATTTATATTGTAAGTGTCATAACTTATACTTGATGGGTTATTATACCACCTTGTTGGGGTCGGCCCTGTATAAGTCATGTGGGTCAAAGGGTTATTAGACCACCCTATTGGGTGTCATCCCAGTCAGCTTTGTGTTATGTGGTTAAGTTGAGGCCGACCTAGTAAAGGTTATTAGGAAAGTCAAGTCAAGTATAAATAGAGTGCGGGAGGCACTCTATTTGATCATTCTATTCTCTCACACACACTTTGGAGAATGGTGTGCTTGTGGAGGAGGAGAAGGTGCAACTCGGAGATGTCTATCTCTTATTCTTGGGTTGTATCATTGCTCTATCTATCTTTAAGGAAGTTATTGGGGTTTCTCACCTTTATGGTTTTCCCCAAGTAAACTTTGTGTCTCTTGTGTGCTTGCATTATTGTGTCCATGATTGATATGTTGTACATGTTGTTCTCTCAATTAAGATCCTAGATCAGATTGAAGTAAATTCTAAAAATTTAACATGGTATCATAGCTAGCCTGAAAGAAGGCATGGTATGGCATGTATGACACTTGTTGCACTTGCGATGCTAGGGCTTGATATAGAAAATACCAGTCATCGTAGCACTTTTGCTATAAATCCATTTCGGCAAAGTTTACGGCTCTGAAACTTTTACAGGTCAAAGATCAGATCTCCATGTACCTTGTGTCCAAAGGAAAACTTCTAATTCATTGTACTTTGTGTTTTATGATATGTACAATCTAGGGTTTCTTCCTCTTCTAGATCTGAGTCATAAATAAGTGACCTAGGAAAAAAGGTTATAACTTGGGATAGGAAGCTCCAAATGAAATTTCATAAAATGTGACAGGTAGTGTATGGACTTTATTTTCTCAAGTAACTTTTTTAGAGGCCGAAACTGAACCAGTGAAACGTGGTACTCCATACAAGTTCACTCTCCTGTTTTATCCCATAAACAGGTCATGTTATGACACTTGGCATAACTCTTTCTCAGAGAATCCAATTGAGGTCAGACCTATAGGGTTGGAAAGATAATAGGTCGAGCTACCATAGGTAGAAGTTTCAAACCTTGTGGATCAAAAAGTTCAGAGTTACACCAGAAACAATCAGGTGCATATTTATGTCAAAACAAAATTATTTTTGAGCACCTTCATTCATGGCTCCAGGAATTAGGGTTTCAGAGAAAGTTCGTATTTTTGTAATCGGAGACCAAAGATGAATGCTACTCATCAAAATCAAAATTTAGATACCAAGATCAAATTTTTTGGTTGGGTAGAAGGTCGGGCTTGATCAAACCCTAGTTTGGGACTTTGATCAGAAAAGTGGAAAATTAGGGCTTTTGCAAAAGTTGGAATTTTTGAAGTATGTGACCACGGCTGGAAGCTCCTCAGAAAAATCAAAGTTTAGAGCTTTTGATAAAACCTTTTGGTTGGGAAAAAGGGTGGGCTTTATCAAGCCCTAGTTCGGGATCCTGTCTAGAAGATCCAAAAGTTTCAAAGGCAATTTTGAGGGTGAAACTTTGCAGTTTTCAAATTCTGAGTATACCGACTTGATCAACTCATCAAGGCGCATCTTTCTATCCTTTCAGAAGTTTGAAATTCAAAGTTTGAATTTTTAGGGTTTCTCTAACAAACCCTAATCTAGCTCTAGATCCAGTTCCTGCAAATCAAGTGGATTGGGTTAATCTTAGAAGAGAATGGATTGGTCATCTACATAAGTGAAGAAGTTCCTGTTTCAGAGGGAGATGAGGCTAAGGCCTTACATACAAAGATTACAAGCAATCTCGATAGGTATGACTTATCCAGGTATGTTTCGAGATTTGTTCATGATTAAGGTTATGGTATGTTTGTCTTCATATTATTATGGTTAGTACAATCTTGATTAAATTTAGACTTGTCGTATCACCTTAATAAAATTATGAATGCATGATAGAAGATATTCATTAATTAGGGTGCTGACACTTATGATTGTACTAATGCATTATGGTGTTGTATGAGGTTTATGTTGTCTGCTAACATGAAAGGTACACCAAGAAAGACAAATCATGTTCTAGTTCAAGAACATATGATCATGGTGACATGAAGACAAAGATTCATCCATTGTCATGGATCACTTAGAAGATCTATTTACGAGGTATGTATAACTTGGTTCTATAATGGTTAACGTATGAGATATGCAGGTTACTAGCACAAGTCATTGAAGAAGACAAGAAGACATCATGTGGGTATGTTAGAAATAACTAGCTAACATACTAATCCAGGTATGTTTTTTCCTATATCAAGTTAGAATCCTACCTTGTGATAGGATCTCTTATATAAGTATACATGGCATGATTGATAATGATTATTCATAGGTTTGAATAAACATGGGTGTATGCATATTATGTTTCTTACCTCAATTGATGATATGACTAACCAGAAGAGTCATGAAAGTATAGGTTTGAGTAATCGCGAGTTTAGGCATATTATGTTTCTTACTTTAATTTATGATATGACTAACCATAAGAGTCCTTGAATAGTAATGTTTATTATTTTTGTTTGAAATGATCATAACTATACATGCTTAAGATTATTGTGTTTTGATAGTATTGAGAATATACTAATAAATGTATGAGATCTCGAGGATATCACAATAATGATACTTGTAAGCATGCATAGTGATCGAGGATGGATATAAGTTCAAGGACTGAGTTATCCAGGAAGCAAAGATCAAGAGGGAGCACACTCTAGTAGTTTCTGCAAGGATGCAGATATTCAGAGGGAGTCAACCACTTCTCACAATCTACATCAGAATGGAGTTGCAGAAAGGAAGCAAAGACTAAGAGGGAGTCCACCCTACAACCAAACAAAGATAAGTATTTGAATTGTCACTTCTTGAATATTTGTTTGTTTAAATAATATTGTTCAATGATGTATATGCTTATGTTCCTAGACATAGGGTGTGTATTATGCATATTAGAATAATTGCATTAATGAACAGTATACTACTAATATGCGTTGAATGGGTAAGTGGCCTATGGCACTGTACAACATTCCATTGCTACTTATCTAGAATGAAACCTCTTTGCTGACATGTTGGGAGTTGTGCACACTCTTAACAATGTTCTGGTAGAGATTGGAAGGCATCTAGAATGTTACAGGATATGGATGAATGTTGTATTGAAGCATTGGCTAAAATAATTGCATGACTGTATGACATATTTCTTTATGTGTAAGAATTTGTTCTGAAAATTATGAGATGTTTCTAATCGTGCAATTTAACTTGTTTTGTAGGAAAAGATCGTATACGAGCACCTACAAAAGAAGGACTACAACATTTGTTTCAACAACAAAGTTATCTATTGAGGATATTGAATATATTGAAGTTCCCAGGATTCGGGAAGAATGCCATGATCAAGGAGTACCAGTTGATCATGAAGAATGATGTTTGGGATGCAGTCCCAAGACTTGAAGGGAAGTTTGTTGTGACTTCCAAATGGATCTATAAGATCAAGCATGTTGTAGATGGTAGCACGGATAAATACAAACCGAGGTTTGTAGCTTGTGGCTTCTCCCAGAATGAGGGATTGATTATGAAGAGACTTCTACACCTATGGCCAGGCACACTTCCATCAGATCAGTACTATCTTTGGCTGTAGTGATGAAATGGAAGATACACCATATGGATGTCAAGACAACTTTCTTGAATGGTGTAGTAGAAGAGGAAGTGTATGTGGAGCATCCACTCGTGTTTGAGACACATGACCGAGAGTCACATGTGTGCAAAATGAAGAAATCCTTGTATGGTTTGAAACAAGTAGCCAGGACCTGGTATGGTAGGATAGATGGCTTTCTATTCAGTTTGGGCTTTACCAAGAGTAAAGTGGATTCCAACCTTTACTACAAGGTTGAGGAAGGCAATCCAGTGATACTACTATTGTATGTGGATGACCTGTTTGTAACAGGTAAGGATAGATTGATTGCTGACATGCAGCGGAAGCTTGTTGCCAAGTTTGAGATGAAGAACTTGGGGATGATGCACTATTTTCTAGGCATGGAGGTGTGGTATTGTGTAGATGGAATCTTCCTTGGACAAGGAAAGTACATAGTAGAGATCCTGAAGAGGTTTGGGATGATGGATTGCAAGGCCATGGCCACACCTATGGCATCAAACATAAAGCTTCTATGTGATGCTTCATCTAATCCAGTTGATCTCACTGTGTATCGTCAGATGATTGGGTCCTTGATGTACCTGACGAACACAAGAACAGATATTTTCTTTGCAGTGAGCACATTGAGCCAGTTCCTGACGGATCCCAGAGGTGTTCACTTGGTTGCTGTAAAGCATATTCTGAGGTACCTGAATGGTACGGTTGACTACGGGCTCAAGTATGATGTGAATCAAAAGTTTAACCTGCAGGGTTATGTTGATTCAGATTGGGAAGGAAATGCTACAGATAGGAAGAGCACTTCTGGGTGCTGCTTCAGTATGGGATCAGGTGTGATCTCTTGGTTTAGCAGAAAGCAGTCCTGCATAGCACCGAGTACAGCCAAAGCAGAGTATGTTGCAGCTTGTTCAGCTAGTTGTTAGGTAGTATGGCTTAGGAAGCTACTGTCTGAGTTATTTGATCTCCCGCTGGAGGCTACTAGTATCTTTTGTGATAACCAGAGTTGTGTGAAGCTATCTAAGAACCCGGTGTTCCACGATAGATCGAAACACATAGAGATCAAATATCACTATATCAGGGATATGGTGTAGAGAGGAGTAGTGAAGCTTCTGTATGTTGCGATAGATGAGCAGATTGCAGATGTGCTAACGAAGCCACTAGCCAGAGTGAAGTTCGAGTACTTCAGAGAGAGGCTTGGTGTTCTTCAGATCGATGACACTTCGAGGAAGAAGTGATGGAGACATTTTTTGAAGCCATTCCAAGCATGTTGGAAGGAGCATCCTTCACGTGGCTGTGGATGTAAGTGCTGGATGATGAGCATGAGGAAGATGCTCTAGTTACTGCTCTATATATGTGTATGCATCATGTTGGATGCTTGATATGATCAGTTGGATCATTTATGTATGTATGCAACATGTTGGATGCTGGATATGATCAGTTGGATCATGTGTATGTATTTGTATATGTATCAGGTGGATACATTATATGATCAGGTAGATCATGTATGATGATATGTATCAGGAAGATACTGTGTATGCATCAGATGGATGCATTGTATGATCAGGATGATCATGGATGATGACCTTTAGGATGTTGCTCCAGATGACATGCATCAGGACGATGCAGTGATGATGATCACGATGATAATGTGTACATCAGGATGATGTATGGTTAGTATGAGGTTGATACACTGTGGTCGTGGACAGGTTGTGCAGATAAGCATATAATAGCGCCCTGAGAGGTTTGTAGATTCTCTTGCTAGGTTTTGTCGCTGGCATATAATAGCTCCCTGGGAGATCTAGAAAATGCTCTTTCGAGGTTTTTCTTTGGGAGGACATATAATAGCACCTTGGGAGGTTTGCAGATTCTCTTGCTAGGTTTTTCCACTGGCATATAATAGCTCCCTGGGAGATCTGGCAAACGCTCGTTCGAGGTTTTGTCCTATGGCATGTAAGTAGACCTGGGAGATCTAGACAAGATGAAAAAGGCCTCAGATGCTCTTTCGAGGCATTGCCTAGACCACATGTAATAAGTCCTGGAGATCTGGACAGGATGAAAAAGGCCTCAGATGCTCTTTAGGCTTCTTGCTTGACAAGACACTCTTTTAAGGTTTTGTGATGGGGGTCACATGTAATAAGTCCTGGAGATCTGGACAGAATGAAAAAGGCCTTAGACGTTCTTTAGGGTTCTTGTTATTCAAGAGACTCTTGTAATGTTTTGTGATAGTCACATGTAATAGCTCCCTGGGAGATCCAATAGGTTGGGCTGTGTGCCCGTAATCAGTCCTGGGATGCTCTTGGGAGGTTGTGTGGTGCACGTAATAAGTCTTGAGGATTCCACAGTATGGCCAGTGATGATGAAGACCTGCATATGGTGGGCCTACATCCAGTATGAAAATGGACTGGCTCTGTAGAACTTCCTATGACAAGTAGATTCAGATATTGATTGAGATAGCAGCAATAGTGACGATGACGATGACTTAGTGACGATTATCCAGTGATGATGATCCAGAGAAGAAAACTTGTGCTAGAATACCTATGTCGAGAAATACCTTCCTAGTTAAGAGGGAGTGTTGATGTATATGTAACTTCTGAATGTATTTCATATATGTATATTGTACTCCTATAGAGATGGTATTATTCCTTTATACAGATGTGTTTGTATTCCTATAGAGATGTTATTATTCCTCTATACGAAAGTATTGTCATTTATATTGTAAGTGTCATAACTTATACTTGATGGGTTATTAGACCACCTTGTTGGGGTCGGCCCTGTATAAGTCATGTGGATCAAAGGGTTATTAGACCACCCTATTGGGTGTCGTCCCAGTCAGCTTTGTGTTATGTGGTTAAGTTGAGGCTGACCTAGTAAAGGTTATTAGGAAAGTCAAGTCAAGTATAAATAGAGTGTGGGAGGCACTCTATTTGATCATTCTATTCTCTCACACACACTTTGGAGAATGGCCCACTTGTGGAGGAGGAGAAGCTGCTGCTAGGAGATGTCTATCTCTTATGCTTGGGTTGTATCATTGCTATATCTATCTCTGAGGAAGTTATTGGCATTTTTAACCTTTATGGTTTTCCCCAAGTAAACTCTGTGTCTCTTGTGTGCTTGCATTATTGTGTCCATGATTGATATGCTGTACATGTTGTTCTCTCAGTCAAGATCCTAGATCAGATTGAAGTAAATTCTGAAAAACTAACAATTTACAGCTGTCTTTTATTATATTTATACAAAAAACAAATTTCCAGATGTCTTTTGTCAAAATTTATAATAAAACAAATTAATCTCCAGATGGCTTTGCTGCCTCATTTGGTTTCTCTCCTTATGCTCGCTCATTCCCTTCAACAAGGTCGCCTGCTTTTGCTGATTTTTCCACCTCTTCAATATAACTGGCCCATTGGCTAATTTCTCTCAAAAAGGTCTTTCCCCGTGCAGATATTGTCACTTTTCGAGCTATCTCATGCTTGCACAAATTTGATTTGACATTTGTTGCCACTGCTACAGCTGCCTGAGCGATCTCTTCAAGGAAATAAGTGTGGACAACAGTCCGACCAATGAATTGGTGGAAGTCCTCTGTGGTTATAGCCTCTATATTCTTTAGCTAATCCAATTATGCATTCAAGTTACCGTGCAATTCTGCCATGTGCTGTTCTTTAGGGAACTCATAAATGGTTTGAGGTAAAGCCACGTGACACTTCTCGTGGGTTTCCCATATTTTGGACTAGACAATGTGACATTTTTTTATGGTCTTTCGGATCTCCATACTTAATTTGTTACCGAAATCCCTACAAAACTTGAGGACTCATGTATCCATGTCAAATTCCTCAGTGGTTTTAGCACGCAGGTTTGAGGGAAAACCAGATTTTCCCTTCCTCCATTCAAATTGCTCCTTAATTTCTACCACGTGTTGCGCATACTTGTTTTTTATTTTAAGCGACTCAACTTTAATGGATATCATCTTGGTTATCATTCCTTTAATCCTACAGACCTCTTATGATATCAACCCTAGTGATTGATAGGTCTTTTCTTGCACATCACAGGCTTGCTTGTAGAATGTGGCTAGATCCTCTTTCTTTTCATTTGCCTCCTTGAACTATTCTAACAGTCCTGCCTTTTCTCACATTATCCTTTCAAACTGAGGCTTGAATAAATCGATTTGCTAAACATTGCTGGCCTCATGATTTTCTAATTCTGTTATGTGAACCTTCAAGTTCTTTTGGTCATCTTCTGAGATTGCTAGCTGCATTTCTAGTGTATTCTTTTCATTTTCGAGCTGTCGGATCTTCAACGTTGTTTCTTCCTTCTCTTCCACAATATTATTGTACTTCCTTTTCAATTCATTTCCCTCTAACACCTCCTTCTTCCTGTCATCTTTTATATTGAAACATACCTCTCTGTATTTCTTGACATCTTCAACCAACCGATCGACATTGTCTTTACTTGCTTAGGATGAAGCTACCGAGCATGACGCTATGAATACAAGTTCGATGTCAGTCCCTTGGACAAGTGTGTTTTCTGATACTCTGAGTTCATATAGGTCCTGTCCAATCTCCATTTTCTTTACTGATCTTTCAATGAAAACCTTCTTCCATTGATGAAAGTAAACGAAATCCAAGTTGGCCACTTGGCGCTGCTTTCTAGGGTTGTATGGGGTAAGTGCTAGTTCCTTGGTGGTGACAACCCTTTCACTAGCTATCCTTGGTTGGTTCATTGCTTCCAGATCCAAGTCCATGGCCCACGGGCTCGACATGCCTTGTTCCATGGCTTTCTCAGCTTCTTGTTTTGCTTGCCTCTCTGCAAGCTCTAGTAGCTCTGCTTGTAACCTTTCTGCCTCTTCTTGCTCTAGTTTGGCAGTTTGTTCTTGTAAGATTCTTTCTTCTTCCTCTTTCCAAAATTTAGCAGCTTTCTCTTGTAGGATTCTCTCTTCCCCCTCTCTTAGGGCTTTTTCCTCTTGCTCCTTTTGGACTCTAGCAACTTTTGCATCATGCTAATGCTTGACCTCCTGTGCTTTTTGAAGCCTCTCTTCTTCTTCCTTTTCCTTCCTTGTTGACTCCTCTGATTGAGCTGTTACTGTCTCTTGCTCCTTCTGGATCAACCCGATAGGCTTATGATTGGAACCTTTTCCGCTTTTACGGCGGTAGCACTTTCACAATACAATTAAGTCCCTGGCACTTCGAAAAAATTCTTCATCTTGGTCCATAAGATGTTTGTACTCATAAGAATTTTTGACATCAAGGCAATGTTTAGCAACCTTGCAACCAGGATCATGTCTCCTAAAAGGCATTGTGCCAAAATGAAAAACTTCTAAGCCTTGAACAAATTTTTCACCCTCTCTTTCCCTCGGGAGGCTATATGCACCGATGGTGAAGGGCATCAGTGGATATATACCTTTCTTCCTCTCGGTGAGGATCTTGTTGATTCCGCTAGTGCCGAAGAGTTGCCTTAAAGCTTCCTTGTGCACTACAAAATTTGTAACGTATTGGGGAAACAAAATGGGAGCTTGAGATCCTCCACTCATTCGGATATAGGTGCGTTCGGTGGAGAAGTAGTAATCTCCAAACTCTTCTATGATGGGCATGGCATTCTCAGATATGCAATTTGGCTCTTCTGTAAAAATGAGTTGATACAGGGGCATGATGAGTTTCTCACAAATCTGCTTGCATTTGCTTGTGTATTTGCTTGCCCATGTGGGTTGGTAAGCTACAAAGAGAGGAATCTCTTTTCTATTCCATATACAACCCAAATCCGGGAAGGTGTGTTTGCTTAACAGGAAATCCATCAAATAAGAAGACATGAAGAAATCAACTTTCTTTTGAGTCAGTCCTCCTTGGGCAGCAATTAACTGCGACACCAAACTGCTGAAATTATGTCAGCCGAATTGAAAACGGTACCGGACATGGCCACACAAACCATTACTAGCACCCAGCCAAGCTTGAAAATATTTCCATTCGGCATGCCGAACATTCGACTCAGCATTAAGGCAATGAGTCTATAAGGAGTCTTTAGAAGGGCACTTTCATATTAATTGTTGTTCCTTTGTCTGATTTGCCTGTCACTTATCGTCACTTTTTGGCAGACTCCAGAGGGTCCATAGTTTGTTTGGCTATACACTCATTGTCCAACCATGTTCTTTCCTAGGGAAACTTGTAAGTAGCCATGATGTGTTCAAGTGCAAAAGATGCCAGATTCATCTCAGCCTTGTCATTAATGAACCTTGTATCAGTCTTAACATGAGGAATTATCCATCCAATGACCTCAGAGCACGGAAATAGCTCGGGACAAGTCACTGCCTTATGGAGGCTGGAGTTCTTGATGTTTGCATAGACCATAACTTCTTCTAGGGATGAATCTGGGTACTTCTGATCTCTGATAAACCTGTGTAAGTCACCCCATTGAAATTCTGGGACAAAGCTTCCTGGGGCCACTCCGGTGATAGCTTGCGTATCGCTAAACATGGTTTCAAGCAATGTGTCTAACAAAATCTCCACATCCGAATCCAATTCCACAAGCTTAGCTTTCCGCCTGGCATACTTCCTATGCATGTCAAACCTACAATGGTAGGGGTAGGACAAATAAGGAGTTTGACGAATTCTCGAGCAACCATTTCTAGCGAACAAATCACATCTCAAGATTCATAATATTTAAGCAGAAACTGAGCATGTAAGGGTGTTGGATGTCATTTAAAATAATCTTTCAAGCATTTAACAACACATCCATATAATGACTTAAAATGCAATTTTCACAAAACTGAAATCTACTTAGCTAGTATTTCAATATTTCATGATAAAACAATTATTTCACTATCATCATCTTTTGAAAGAAAATACATAGTTACGCAAAGCGCTATTAGTGTGGGATATAAAGGGCATTCCCAAAACTTCTACGGCTTTATGGATTTAACGTACGGCTTTATTATTTGGAGCATGTCTCATTGCCCATAATGGTGAGTGCAGTTTGGCATTTCCAGGTATTAGCAAACGTGCACTATCGACCAGAGTGTGTGTTGTAAAGCTAATACGCTATATGTGGCTTTCAAACTATGATAAGGATTTCCTAGGATTAGCCATTATCAATAAAATTGACGCGAGGTGGAAACTTTCCTAAAATACTTGTGAAAACAATAGTCGACAGGCTGAACGGCCTATGCGCATAAGGTGGATTTCCTGGGTCGTGGTTCGAGGGGAGAAATGAGAACTTTGTGCTTTTATGGTTTTTAAGGGAGGTCTGGCCATTAAGCATAGGGGTTTTCTTATATCATGCAAAGGTGGCTGGAAAAACGAGTCTTTGAAAGCTTAAAAGGGGGAAAAAAGAGCCTCAAATGGAGTTTCTTTCAGCTAAAAACAAAGGGGAGAAAAAAACGCCTAACTGTCAGTATTGGAATGGCTTCTTGATGGTTGACGTGCATACCCAGATGGTGACAAATGGAAAGCTCCCAAATGGTGAATGGCGAACTCCTCTTCTCCTTGGCAACATTGAAATGAACGACAACGTTGTTCTATGCATCTATATATAGCATGGGCATTTAATCCCCACGGGTTGGGCCAGTTAGCGTCTTAATGAGCACATGTCTCAAGGAAATAAGTAGTTAATTCCACATGGGGTGGCAATAAAACTTCACCAACTTACCTTTCCCACACACCAAAAATTTGGTCCGCGCTATGGCAGCGGTCGAACTATTAACTTATGCGCAACGAGAGGCAATGTCAGGGTTAACTCCTACGAATAAGAGTCATGCCCGAGGATTGAAGCGAGGTCGGCAGTTTTAAGATTAGAAATGGTGCAAACGATGGCAACTTTATCCATAGACTCTGCAACCAAAAGTTGCGACGAAGAGGGCGATGCGCACAAAAAGGGCAACAATTTTAAGGTTAGAATTTGCGTGGAAGGCAGGCATTTTAACTCTAGGATTTGTGATAATTGGAGCGTGGATAAGGCTTAAAAAATGGCGCGAAAGAGAAGCAATGTTATCATTAAAAGCTGCATGGAGGTGGAGGATTTAGAGTTAAAAACTGCGACGAAATTTGGGAGGAAAAAATGAAAAGGAAAGTTTTGGCGGTAAAGTTAAAGCTAAAAAATGCATTGCAGTTGGCCAAAATAAGACTAAAGTTTGTGCAATTGTCGCAAAGTTTAACATTAAAAATTGTGATCAAGATGAAAAGATAGGCTTTTCCTTATTAGAAAAAATAAAATAAAAAATTGGAAGAAGAGGAAAAAGAAAACTTGCTAAGTTGAACAAATAAGCTTCAGAAAATCAATGGACTTCTTCAAAATAGAAGGAGGGGTCCCAATATTTACAAACATTTGGGGGGGTATGTTGCAGCAACAATAGAACCTTACACATTTCTTCCTTGCATGACCACAGAGGGACCCTGTTCCACCATTCTATGTTGGTTGTTCCAATGGTGTAAGTCGATGGTCTCCAAACCCCACCTCCGGAAGCTTGGGTATTATATTCCCCCTCACACGAGTTGATCAACCTCGAGGGAGTGTGTATCGATGTTGCTACCAATAACCAGGCTGATTACGATATTATGACCAGTCTCTTGACTGCTGCTCTCCAGATGGGAATAAGTCACCTTTGTGTGTTTCTTGAATCCCTACTTCTTGTTTCCCAACTCAACAAATTTTACCAAGTACGAGATCCTTTCCTTTTTAGAAAGTTAGTGTGAACTAAACAAATGATCAGACAATTTGAATCCATTTCTTTCACTCATGTCCCACGAAATCAAAATAGTGTTGCACACCAAATGGCTAACAATATTCTAGACTGGCACATCAATCACAATATGTAGGAAGTATACCAGATAGATGCATCATCATACCATCGACATGCATATACCCATCATATAGGCATACATAAACATCAAAACAACAAAATGAAGACCATCATCATAAACTGCATCCACATGCATATATATATATCATCATAGAAATGTCATAGTTCCCATAGTAGCCAATACACATAAATAAATCAGGGAGCCGCAACAACTTCCCCATCATAAAAATACAAGACGAGTATAAAAATTTCCCATGTTCATCACATTGGGTGTAGTTCCATCAAATTCCTAATCAAAGTCATCTCCATCATCATCGTCATCCTCGTCATCCTCCTCCTCCTCCTACTCTTCCTCTTCCTCTTCCTCCTATTCCTCTTCTTCCTCTTCCTCATCAGACTCTGTCTCTGCCTCTGCCTCCTCATCATAGTAGGGGGAATCCCCCCGCGCCGTGGCTTGCAACACCTTCGCTACTATCGCAATATGCCTCATCATAGGCCTCCACTCCCGTGGAGCATTTTAGCAGATATAGATAAAATCCTGGTCCAAATGCTTCCAACCATCCTCTAATACCCCATCAAGAAAGTGGTCAATCCCAACACGCAATATTTCCAATGTCATCGAAGCATTCCACTGTAGGCGTTTCCTGTGCGCAGGAGAGTATACTCCCTCCACCTGGCCTCTCCATGCCTGGTAACCCCTTGGAGGCTATGGTCCCACATCTGCACATAAGAAGCACATCATCAGACTCAGTGTCATAAAATCCTCCAACAATCATATATGCTATCAAGTAGGTACAACATGATACTGTACACAAAGAAAATACATACCATCTGGTCCCCAAGCCTAACCGAAAGGCTGCGGTAGCTTGGATCCCCTTTGTAGTCCACCCTATAGTAAGGGTAGTCCTCTATCACCACTAGGATCTGCATCCACTGAGTAAACAAATCCTAAGTGAAAAACCTCCATAGTATCCCTCCACCCCCGCAAGTCATCATCTCACCCCATTGCCACATCTGCTGCTTAGTGGGCCCTCCGTCGTTCATTGCTCTATGTGGTTGTAGTGTCAGTACTCGCTCAAAGAAAAATGAACAAAGGAATGAGGGGAAACAGAAATCCCCTCTTATATGGCTCATGTTGTTCAACTCACGCCAAACAACCGTCAAATACATCTAGCCCCAACCATAATCAGTGTCTTCCAAGACCTACTCCACCAGTACCAACTGTCCCCCTAAGACCTTGTGGGGTGACTTCAACCCCAGCATGCACATCACTAGTGTCCCGATAGCTCGAGTCTCTAAAATCTCTATGTCATAGATCATAATAGCGTTGCCATGCACATACGTTGTGGTATAACAATGTCTCTCTAGTAAGTCCTCCATGGACACATCATTGGGATTCCTCGGGAGGGTGTTTGAAATCATGCCCAAATGTGGAATCCCCATCAAGAAGTACACATCCATGAGCGATATCTCTAATCGTTCCCCCTGTATCATGAACGCATCCGCATCCGCATCCCAAAACTCTACCAACTTGTTCAACAACAACTTCATCGTGCGCATTAGGGGCACATTTGTGAACTTCAGTAGTCCACAACGGGCCAAGGTGTCTTGAACATCCTCATCATCCTGGATAGCCTCCAATAAGTTCTCAAGCTCATGCTCTCTCCACAACACTCTCAACATCCTTTCAACCAAACAACAAAAAACCCATCAGGACCATATCAACCCTGCCTTGATCCCCTCTGGATCGTAGCACCCAAACTTAGGAAAAAAGGCATGTCCCAAGGCACACTTTTTTGCCTCATAGGTTCTATTAGCACCATTTTGTATCTGGGTGAAGGGAAGGGTTAAACCCTGAAGTAAATGAAAAAAGGACTCGATGTTTGTGAGTAATGGCTTAGAGGAATGGTATGGGGAGCAACTTGATCCATATCTTGCATCTCGAGGGAGGAAATGGCCAAAGTACAAGTCTAAACCTAGCTTAGGGGATTAAAGGGGAAAGAACCTACCTCAGTTTAAAAATGGCACGCATGAAAGGCAGAGATCCTTGGCAAGGAAGATCTACGGCGGGGAAGTAATCTCGCAAAGAAAGGTGGCGGTGGTTTATGCAGAGGCGGCATGTGTAGCCCATGAGCACATTAGAGACAGATCGATGGTTGCTGATGCAGATCAACAATCGAAAATTGGTTCACGTATCTGTCATGCGCGGAGAGGTATGATTACCATATTTGCAAACTTTTGTTAAAGCCCTGCACTTTCCAATGGTGCAGATTTGGCTGGGTGGAGATCCATGGCTGGGATTTGGTTCACAAATCTAACTTGCATGTGAGGTCTACAGGTCCAAAATCTGTGAAGTATGGTAGGGACCACGCCATTCTACGGTTCAGATGCAGGGAAGGCCAAGATCAACGGCGTTAAGTCGATCACACGAAGGAAGGGTTAAAATATGCCTCTGATATGGGTGAATTATCACCCAAGGGAAAGGGGCCACATCAGAGCCGCCATATGCCATTTCACCTACCACGAAAGTCTAGCCAGGCTTGCTCAAAGCCACATCGGAGCGCAGAAATCCTCCTGTGGCATGTGAGGGATCTTGTTAAGCAATCATGCCCAATGATTATCCTCGATCGCCATGATGTTATAAGCAGATCCCTGATGTTTTCTATTCACGTACAAATTCAAAGGGTGGCAAGATCAAAGAGCCCAGTGTTTTAGGTAGGAACCAGTTATGGCAGAATATTAAGAATCCAAGGTGATTTTCGTGCCAAAGCAGGTGTGGTTCGAAGTGGAGGATCAACCCGTTTCCCCGTCTCCTATAAGGCTTAACCACATGGAAGAAAGTTCATCCATCGAGTCCGAAGAGCACTCTGAGCGACAAGTGCCCATGAAAGCTCAACGGAAGAAGAAGAAGGAGATCCAGAAGGTCGAGCAACACACCTCTCAGGCTGAGGAAGTTCTCAAAGATTTCATACTCCCCACTAAAAGGGTGACACCTCCTCTTTCGATAGAAGAAGCGCAGGTGACTGATTCCCTCAAAATTAAGGATTTCTTTGACCAACAAGGCCATGTAAAAGCTCTAGAGTAGGGTGGCGACCTGTTCATGATGTTTTGTTCCCTGTCGCATCGGTCTGTTACATATATTTGATTTTATGTGCAATATTCCTATATTTTCAGGCCTCTTAGAGCCTACCAACTGCTCAGGGGCCGTCATAGTCCACAATCATGCAGTAACACCTGCAAAGTCGATCATGTTTGTTCATCAGCTTTAATTTTTGTTGTAATAAGCTTTCAAAGGTGATGTGTTGAGCTGTATAGGTGTCGAGACAACAATAACTATTTTTTGTTAGAAAATCCAGGCCTAAGGGCCTATATAAGCAATGTAATTGAGATAACAAAGGGTGGGAAAATCAATGGGCTGAGGCCTGGGAGAGATGAGCTCTCTTTTTGAGATGTGATCCTTAGTAAAATCATAGTGTTTGAAGCTAGTTTTTGGCAGAGAATCATGTGTCATTTAGCTTACAGTCAGTATTTTCTTCTTCTTATGTGAATGTGCATCCTGTTATTCTATTTCCATTATGTTTTCCTTTCATATTTGAAATGTGTGTGTGATAGTGCAGAATTCTTAAGCATAAGCTCTGGCTATCGTTTTCAAATATCCACCAAATATTTCTACTAAAGTTAGCATCAGATTCATCCTCGTTAGATTCCCATGCTCATGGACGGTTTGTTTCTTCCTCCTTTATCACCAGACAACAACATTTTGACTGTAAATGAGTGGCTATCTTGCCTATGTTTGGATATTGCATGTAGCAGCACTGTTATTTGATTTATGTGTTACGTTTTGACTCCATTTCCCAATGGATTCTCTCATGATTGTCTTACTAAACTTTAAAAAACCATTTGTCCTACTAGAATATTACCTCTGTTTGTTTTTCATTGCTCAGATATTTGGATTCTTTTCATTTTTTCATAAATATTAAGAAAGATCCCTCTCTGATTGTGCTAGGTCAGAAGTACATTCTAAAGTGGGTTTTTGGTTACCCCAGCCTGGCCTTCTCCCACAACCTATAGGGTCAATTTGGGTGTTAACAAAGTGGCGCCATTGCCGGGGAGTGAGGGTTATATTGTCCCTAGGAAAAACGACAAAGAATTCCATATTTGATTGTTGATGGTGAACAACGGTCAAACTTCAAAGAGGGTTGTGTATTTTTCACGTGTCGACTCCTCTCATCAAGATTTCAGTATGAGGGTGACTCCACTTGGAAGATTAGTGGCCACATGTCAAAGTTGCGGTGCTGGAGGTCTCATGGAAACTCCACTTGTGATTCAATCAAATCCGTAGGCTCCACTGGGGAACAAGCCCAACTGATAGAGGCATGGGAAAATTAAGAGTCAGGTATCAAAGTATTAATTTCTGCAAAGAGATCTTGTTCTTCTGCATGGATTTCCTTTTGTCGCTATGTGTATGTATCAAGGAATTTTTGTTTCACCAAAGATCCCCAAGCCATGAGAGAGTTTCCTTTGTATATCCCTCATTAGATATTGCAGATGTACATTCTTCCTTAATTCCTAGGGTTGATCCTAGTCTTTCTTTTGAACCCTATGAGATCCACAATCAACCCTGCAAACCCCATGGGACTGAGGCCTGTAGCATTCATCCTGTACATACTCCTTTTCCTTTTAGACTTCAATAGAGATATCGTCCTTTGAAAATACCCCCTATTCTTCATGAATACCTTCCCAAATACCATAAATACCTCCCTATTTTTGATGGATATGATGGGATCCTTACAGCTGAGAAGCATGTCCAAGGCTTTGAGCATTTCCTAGACCTTTTTAAAATAGAGCATGATGACGTTTGCATGAGGGATTTTTCCCAATATTTCCAAGGAGATGTGAAGAACTGGTTTAAGCACTTGCAGCCTGAATCTATTGACACATGGGAAGAGTTCTCTAATGTTTTTCTGTAGTTTTGGGGTATGAGAAGATAATTAGACCAAGTTCTTTCGGAATTGTATTCCATGAAAAGACAAGAGGGTGAAACCATGTCTAGTTTTAACAAGAGGTTTGCAAGTTTTTATTACAACATGCCGAAGGAAATCCAGCCCCTAGAAAATGCTTCCAAGTTGCATTATGCTTCCATCCTTCCTCCTGAGTTGTCTTTCCTTCTTTTGGAGAGAAATTCTTCCACATTGCAGCATATGTTCATTGATTCACTGGAGGTCGAAGACAATCTTAGGATGTCTAGAAAAATTTCAGGGCAAGGCATTGGTGATGAAATGGAGAAGAAATTATGGATTGAGGAATGATATGATCCATGGGCGTCTGCTTTGCATTCCTATCCTTTTTGTGGTGAAACAAACAGTGATTATCCCAGCCATATACTAGAAGATGATAATGTTGGTTTATTTCATGTAGATTGCAATCAATATGTTGAAAGCTCTGTGGTGCAAGGTATTGAAGGGGATTTCAGTCCACCTTTATATGATGAATACATGGATGAGGAGGTCATGAACCTTCTAGAGGTAAATGAGAATAAGGAGCATCCATACAGTCAATTCCACTATGTAGAGGAGCCAACCAAGGGGAGGGATTCCATTGTAGTCCCTCATTTCGCCATTGGAAACCATGGAGGTATCAAGCTTGATGAAGATAACACCTTGCCTCTCTGCTTTGAGTTATTTTCCACAATGAAGAGAAGCTTGAAGATCATGAATGAAGAGAGCCCAAGAGCCTTGCATGAAGAGCCCTCCCCTCATCAAAGGGAAAGATATGAGGCTAATTATCAATATGCTCCTGAAGACCTCTTGTTCCTTGCGGAGGTTTCTCTCCTGGCTGAAGCCGAAGTGGATGGGGGTATCCATGAAGAATTTCTTGTTCCTTTTCCTAAATTAAATGCATACACTCAGCAAGTCAGCCATGCAATAAACCCTTTGGAGGAAAACCAGGAGGGTCAGTCTACTTTTTCTTCATACTACTTAGGCCCAAATTTTTTTCAAGGAGAAGTCCTTCTTCCTGATCCATTTGAAGGCCAATACGGATTTTCTTTTGAAGCCCCAGAGAAAAATTAGGTGTTTAACCCATAAATCCTAAATAGCCTAGGGAGTGAGGTTACTAATATCCCAGGTGTTGAAACAACACCTCATGATATAGAACTGCAGTCTCAGTAGGAGCAGCTATGTGAGGCTGACTGTTCAAGTCCTGTTGGGTTGCATGAGGGATCAAGCAAGCACAATTTTCAGGGGGTGAGCATTTAATCCTTATACCTGAGATGAATGACAAAGGGGGTGAGCATGTTGTTTTCAGTTCTTTTGAACAAAAAATTTCCATACTATGAACCCAATCACATTTTGATAAGTTACCAGGTGGGTTATAGCTGAGGTATCCCTATCAGGTCATAGGAATGACAGAAAATTTTGATGGGTATCATGCTTTTTATGACCCAGTCGCTAGTTACATGAAAAATTTCTCTAGTGGGAATGGTTGGCTATATTTCTGCCAGAAGAATTACATCTATCATCACTGCCTTGTGCCGTTGTGTTATTTTCTCCTAATCTTAGTTAAGCATGATGTGAACATGTGCCTGTTGGATCGGTTGCTAGATTGGTTGCATTGGCATCTCCATATAACCTGAGGTTACAACCATTTCAATAGCATAGGGTAGAGTAGTTTGTGCATAAATAAGCTCGATATGGTGAGCACATTTTCAGCCTTTCCAGTCGTAGTGGTATGTTACAGTTTTCAATTTGTTTTCAATTTTCAATAAAGGGTTACAGGTTGCAATTTTGTGATGGGAAAAATCCAAATGGATAAGGCACTAGTCTGCGAGGTTCTTTGCTACCTTAGAGGGATGATAGAATCCCCAATTGGAGCCAGTTGTTAGCACCATTTTTTATCTTAGTGAACAGAAGGGTTGAACCCTGAAGTAAATGAAAAAAAGCCTCAGTTTTTGTGAGGAATGGCTTAGAGGAATGGTATGGGGAGCAGCTTGATCCATATCTTGCATCTCGAGGGAGGAAATGGCCAAAGTACAAGTATAAACTTGGCTTAGGGGATTAAAGGGGAAAGAACCCACCTCAGTTTAAAAATGGCACGCATGAAAGGAGGAGATCCTTGGCAAGGAAGATCTACGATGGGGATGTAATCTCACAAAGAAAGGTGGCGATGGTTTGTGTGGAGGTGGCATGCATAGCCCGCGAGCATGTTAGAGACATATTAACGGTCAAATATTGGTTTGCGTATCTGACATGCATAGAGAGGTATGAATACCATATTTGCGAACCTTTGTTAAATCCCTGCACTTTCCAATGGTGCAGATCTAGCTAGGAGGAGATCCACGGCTGGGATTTGGTTCACAAATCTAACTTGCTCATGAGGTCTACAGGTCCAAAATCTGTGAAGTGCGGTAGGGACCATGCCATTTGACGGTTTAGATGTAGGGAAGGAAAAGATCTACGGCGTTAAGTCGATCACAGGAAGGAAGGGTTAAAAGATGCCTCTGCTGCAGGCGAATGATTGCCCAAGGAAAAGGGGCCACATCAAAGCCGCCATATGCCATTTCACCTGCCACGAAAGTTTATCTAGGCTTGCTCGAAACCACACCAGAGTGCACACATCCTCTTGTAGTGTGTGAGGGGTCCTATCAAGCAATCATTCCCAATGATTATCCTCAATTGCCATGCTGTTATAAGCAGTTCCCCATTGTTTTCTATTCATGTCCAAATTCAAAGGGTGGAAAGATCAAAGAGCCTAGTGTTTCAGGTAGGAGCCGGTTATGGCAGAAGATCAAGAATCCAAGATGATTTTCATGCCAGAGAAGGCATGGTCCGAAGCGGAGGACCATCCCATTTCCCCGTCTCCTATAAGGTTCGACCACGTGGAAGAAAGTTCAACCAGCAAGTTCGAAGAGCACGTTGAGTGATAGGTGCCCATGAAAGCTCAATGAAAGAAGAAGAAGGAGATCTAGAAGGTCGAGCAGCACATCTGTTAGGCTAGGGAAGTTCTCAGACATTTCATACTCCCCACTGAAGAGGTGACACCTCCTCTTTCGACAGAAGAAGCGCAGGTGACTGATTCCATCAAAATGGAGGATTTCTTTGACCAGCAGGGCCATGTAAAAGCTCCAGAGTAGGGTGGCGACCTATTTACAATGTTTTGTTCCCTGCACATCAGTCTATTACATATTTTTGATTTTATGTTCAATATTCCTATATTTTTAGGCCTCTTAGACCCTGCCATCTGCTCAGGGGCTGTCATAGTCCACAATCATGTAGTGACACCTACAAAGTCAGTCATGTTTGTTCATCAGCTTTCATTTTTGTTGTAGTTAGCTTTCAAAGGTGATGGGTTGAGCCATATAGGTTTTGATACAACTATAACTATTTTTTGGTAGAAAATTTGGGCCTAAGGTCCTATATAAGCAATGTAATTGAGATAGCAAAGGGTGGGAAAATCAATGGGCTGAGGCCTGGGAGAGCTAAGATTTGTTTTTGAGATGTGATCCTTAGTAAAATCATAGTGTTTGAAGCTGGTTTTTGGCAGAGGTTCATGTGTCATTTAGCTTACAGTCTGTATTTTCTTCTTCTTATGTGAATGTGCATCTTGTTATTCTATTTCCATTATGTTGTCCTTTCATATTTGAAATCAATGTGTGATAGTGCATAGTTCTTAAGCATAAGCCCTGGCTATCATTTTCAAATATCCACCAAATATTTCTACTAAAGTTAGCATCGAATTCATCCTCGTTAGATGCCCATGTTGATGGACTGTTCGTTTCTTCCTCATTTATCACCAGACAATAGCCTTTTGACTGTCAATGAGTGGCTATCTTGCCTATGTTTTGATATTCCATGCAGTAGCACTATTATTTGATTTATGTGTTACGTTTTGACTCCATTGCCCAATGGCTTCTCTCATGATTGTCTTACCAAACTTTAAAAAACCAATTGTCCTACCGGAATCTGACCTTTCTGTGTTTTTCTTTGCTAAGATCTTTGGATTATTTTCATTCTTTCGTAAATATGAAGAGAGATCCCTCTCTGATTGTGCTGGGTCAAAAGTACAGTCTAAAGTGGTTTTGTGGTCACCCCATCCTGGCCTTCTCTCACAACCTAGAGGGTCAATTTGGGTGTTAACAGGTTCCCTCTGAAGCATGTTTTTATCCTCAAAAAATGCACCCCTCGAGTGCACTTGTGGTGCCCACAAGCGAACCCTAAAGAGTGCATTTCCAAAGAAATGTTGCACTTCAGAATGCAGCTATACGACACACAGTCGTGTTCCAGAAGCATGGTTGTATGTCCTAGAACTGCTCTTTGAAGCACGTTTTTTCCCTCGAAATTCACGCTCCAGCACAGTGGTTCCCAAGCCCAGCTTGGCATGCCTCCCAGAGGACAAAATCCCCCTCAAAATGCATCAAAAACATCAAAAATCACTGCAAGACTTACCTGCAAGTCATAGAACTTGATTCCACTGGTCAGGTTTAGAGAAATATGAATTTCCTCTTCTAGACCCCTCCACACTCCTCCCAATTTGCATAGTGAAAATGACATTTGGAGGTGGGCTTCCTTTGTTATTTATAGCCATTTTTATCTAGTTTTTCCTTTGACCATTCTAGAGTCATTTGACCTCCGTTTGTCACAACGTTTGCACCGCCAGATTCAGATTTTCGCCCATGATGATGCTTGAGATAATTTCTCGCTCTCACTGAAAAAATTTCGAGCATTGTTGCCATGCCCCTCGCCACGTCGATTTGCGTACCACATAGGATGGAGTTGTTTTTTTGACATTTTTTGCATCGTGTCCTATCCATGAGCCCTCTGCTCCATCCATACTACAGTCATTGTGTTATTTTTCCACCATTCATAACCCTGCAAAGAGTCCTCATCAGTGTCCCCCCCTCTCCTTCGTTCTTGGTTCTCATCATTGTCCCTTGATTGAACACATTCCTTTCTTGACCATTATATTTGTTCAGTATAGTTTTATCCCCTTTTCAAGCTGAGCAATTCCTTTACGAAAAAGGCACTTAGGGAGTTTCTGTTAATCTCTTTTCTGACTCCTAAAAGAATGAAAAGATCGTCGAGCAATCTTGCTTCCTTTCATGCTTGCTAAAAGTATTTGAAAGGGCGTCTATCTGGTATAAGTTTAACCCTTTTCTAGACTTGGTAGACTAATTACGAAAAATGAATACTCTAGTCACATCGGCTAGAAGAGTTCTTCATTGCATACTTTTATGCTTTTTCGAGCCTTGGAGACTAACACATGAAAAAGAAACTCCTAGAGTCTTCCTTTTTGCTTTCCGACTCTCTAAAATTGAAAGAAACCATGAGCATTCACCATCCTGGGCTCGTACAAATCCACATGACGGTACCTTTCAACCATCTAAGAGTCTTCCACTAGTACAAAATGAGAGATAAGTGACCAAGTGACCAAAAACATTGGTCACCACAACTTTTTCAAGGGATAAATGACCAAAATTGAGAAATTTTAAGTGAACTGACTAAAAATGACCAAGATAAATGACCAATTTGGTCATGGGGTAATAACTAAACTAAAAATGACCAAGATAAATGACCAATTTGGTCACGAGATAAGAACTAAACTAAAAATGACCACATAACAATTGGTCATTTATGTGGTCATTTTTAGCTAAGTTATTCTCGAAATGGAAAATTATAATTTTGATAATGAATTTGTACAATTTATTAAATTCTAAGACTGCAGATGGATTCATAAACACGAGCTAGTGTCGAAATATGATTCCATAGGCGAACCTACTGAAATTTTTTGCAAGATCATTTCATCTAGTCACATCTCATTCGATGTGCTTATCATGTCCATATCTTATTTCACCATTTTTGCTCCTATATTATCTCTTCGACGGATCTGCCAAGTTGCATCATCATAGTGTGGTTGAGTTAAGTCTTAGATATTTTTTTTCTTTACCTTTATCATGTCATGAATTTGGTGTCATTGTGTTTGGCGCATCATATTGGTCACATTCATATTTTGTTTGAACAAAACCATCATCATTTGGCCCTTTAAATAGTCTGTTAAAGTTTCGGCAAGTTCATGTATTTTACATCATGTTAGCTAAAAATTGCCAATTTCACAACCTCCATTAATTCTCCAAGTGAATCCATTTATCATGGTTCTCCTTGTGCCTGAGTTTGGAAATTTCTAAAGTTCCCCTTAGGTCTCTCCCTTGCAAAAAATTGCCAATATTCTCCATTTTGAAAAGAAAATAAAATCCTCCTTATTTGTAAAATTAATTTTAAAAGGAGTTACCATGATTCTAATATATAATATTATTATAATATGTTATTAATAAATAAATATATTTTATTATATATTATATTAAAAACTGATGAAATAGATTTTATTTTATGTTTGTAAAGTTTTAGAAGGGCTATTGAAATTAGAACGTATTGGGCGATCTTTGTTTTTTTTTCGTACCCCTCTGCTCCTTACATAATGAAGGCTTATTCTGTGAGGAGATCAAACTTCCAACCTAGAGAATATCATCGTGGTAGCGAAGGATTTTAGATTCTTTTGGCACTTTTTTTCAGCATTGTTTAGCCAAATTTGGATAAAACCCAAGTTTTTTACTAGGGTTTTTAACTCAGGAAGCATCAAGCAAGGTAAAAAACCAAATATTTCTAAGCACAAAAAATGTTGATTAATTTATGTGGTTCAAACTTGGATTTTGAACTATTTTAGGTGCCTCAATTGTTCTTTTACTTATAAATAGGGCTCAGTTCTACGGGTCTGAATCATAGATTCTTTGTATTTTATCATGCAATGGAAATGTGCTAATGCTAAGTTATTCAATTGTCTTTGTACAATATGAGGAATGTCCATGGCATCCTATTGATGATTTTTGTGATTTTTTGAGATGTTTATTTTTTAAACTTTTACCCTCTAAATATTTTGCGATATGTTGTTGTTTCTGACAGATTTGTTTTTACAGAGCCATGGTTTTCTAGCATTGCAGGAGGCTATCAAGGCCTATCTTGTGGGGTTATATATTCCTTCCACAACCATCAAGAGAAAAAACCTATTTCCACAACAAACCATTAAATGGAAATGGCGTTATAATTAATTTCTCATGAATGGTAATAATTATTTCATAGTATGGCCAGCTTTTGAACCCAGTTCGCAGAATTCAATGGTTAGATTGCTGACCACTATACCATGGAACCACTTTTCACTAAAAAAACCTCACAATCAATTTTATAATATATAGTGGTTATAATTTATTTACTTTATCTTTTGGATATGTTATTATTTTGATAAATATAAAGTAATATTTTAAGGAGAGGTTTGTACCTCGAGAGATTTGATCCTTCTCAGTGCTTGATAGAGCCTAGGATTTGGATCTAGGATGGTTTTGAAAAAAGAATTACCATAATTTTTAATATTTCCTTGGGTTGACATTGAATAAATAAATTTTTAATGGTGTAAAATAAAACTCTAATGTCTTAACTTATATACCAACAAAAACCATTCATTTTTATTATAATAATTTCCTTTTAGATCAAATCCAATATATTTCAAATCATTATCCAAATCAATCTCATGAAAAGGAAAAATAGAAAACAATAGAGAGAAATAAACCCATCATCTTCAAAAATTCCTAAGAGAGATAAAGTAAATTTTTTAATATTTATTTACATACTTATAACAATGTATGTATGTACTATAGATCTATAATTTTTTAATATATACAACACCCATCTTTTATCCATTACAAATAATCATAATATCATCTGACAAAAAAATAGGTGAGAAATATATGCGGAGCTTCCCACTTTAATTCCCTTTACATTATCTTCTTGCTTCTTCCTTCATTCAATATAGGAAGTTATATTTGAAAAACAAACTATAAAATTATTTCAAAACTCTTATAGTGATTACGATATTTTTCAAGATTTAAGTTAAACAATGATTTATCATTCAGTTTAAAAATTGCATGTGTTTTCTTAAAATATCAGTAGCCTTGATTGCTATGATATAGATGTCACGGTAACATTTTTTTAAGGGGATTGAGGTTTGCTATAAAAAAAATACAGATTACTTTTTAAGCTCGCAAATAAGAATGAGGTTGTTTTTATTTTTCCAAACCTCATATAAATATTCACAAATAATAATTTGTTTAAACATATATAAAACCTATCTCTCTGGAATTGAATCTATAACATCCAAAAAGATAACAGATATTTCAACTATTAAATCCACTTAAACTATATGATACATATAGATGGTACTTATTAGATTAACTAACTAAAACATTGTGATCTAAAACACCATTAATCATCATGTTCCCTATTTTGATATAAATATTCCGACGCTTAATAACCATTTCCTTAGGTGTAAGGACATCAAACTATTCTTATGATATGTATCATTTTTTTTAAACCATTTATGAAGGGTGTTTTTGGGTATAATTACTTGACCTTTTAAAAACATTGTTTATTGTATATTTGATATCTTTAGCGAAGGCATCTCCACTTGAAGTTTTTTTCATTTCCTTATAAAAAAAGTTGAATGCCTTCTTAACATTTGGCTAGTTTAGTAATAACCTCTCAATGTTAGATTTTTAGCATTAATTCAATATGCTATAGGATATTTACTGAGAGAATAACATGTACAGTATATCAATGCATAACAATCATATCAAGCATGCCAAGCATCACAAGAATCATAAGCATGAGACAATGGACACACAGAGTTTCCGTGGGGAAAACCCTAAGGTGAAAAACTCCACAACTTCCTCAGAGATAGATAGAGAAATGGCTCAACCAAAGTACAACCAAATACAAAAGATAGTCTCCTACTATGCAGCTGATCCTCCTCCTCCAATGTGTGCCACTTTCTGAGTGAGAGAAGAGTGAGTTTTGAGATGATCAAAATAGAGAATCCCGACTCTCTATTTATACTTGTCCTGACTTGCCTAATTACTTATGGAGCCGACTTGTCTAAGTCAGCCTAATAACCCCAACTACATATATTCCGGGCCGACACCCACATCAGGTAGTCTAATAACCCATCGGCAAGTTAACACACTTGCGACACTTCCTTATAGAGGAATAACACATCTCTTATAAGGTTACAATAAATATATATATGAAATACATTCCGAAGTTACATATACATCAACACTCCCTCTTAACTAGGAAGGTATTTCTCGACACAGATCATTGGGCACAATTCTTCTTCTCTGGATCATCGTCATCGATGCATCATCATCGAGTCATCATCATCGTCATAGCTGCTGCTATCTCATCCAATCTCTGAATCTACTTGTCATAGGAAGTTCTACAGAGCCAGTCCTTTTTCATACTAGATGTAGGCCCACCACCTATAGGTCTTCATCATCACTGGTCATACTGTGGAATCCTCAGGACTCATCACGTGCATCTGCAAAACCTCGCAAGAGCATCCCAGGCCTTTTACGAGCACACAGCCCAACCTCTCGAATCTCCCAAGATCTTTTACATGCCACTACACAACCTATCCATGACCACAGAGTACCTAATACTCACTATACATCCAACTAATGTATATCATCACATGATCAACCTCATCATCATCATCATCTATGAGCAAGCCATCAAGTGGGTACACCTCAGGACTGATTATACTGCCTCTGCAAAACTTGCAAGATCTCTCAGGACTGATTACACTACCTCGAAAAAACCTGCAAGAGCATCTTAGGCCAGATTACATGCCTTTGCAAAACCTATGTACCAAACTGTCACATCAATGTATTCAGATGGCCACGTAGTCCACGGAGCGCAACCCAGATGCACACACACATCACTTACACTCACCAGCATGGGAGGACCAACCTACTACCATCTGGGAAAGGCTCACAGCACTTACCTCAACGACCATGGGAGGACCAACCTACCACCATGTCGGAACGGCACAGCACTTACATCAACAACCATGGGAGGACCAACCTACCACCATGTTAGAAAGGCCCAGCACTTACATCAACGACCATGAGAGGACCAACCTACTATCATGTTGGAAAGGCTCCAACACTTATATCATGACCATGAGAGGACCAACCTACCATCATGTCAGAATGGCTCCATCACTTATATCTCACCATGGGAGGACCAACCTACCACCATGTGAGAATGGCCCAGCCCTTACATCTCACCATAGGAGGACCAACCTACCACTATGTGGGAATGGCTCAGCCCTTACAACTTTCCATGGGAGGACCAACCTACCACCATGCAAGAATGGCCTGTCCCTTACATCTTGCCATGGGAGGACCAACCTACCACAATGCAAGAATGGTCGAGTGTACATGTGTGTCTCCGGACTCATCACTTCCCTCTAGAAGGCATCTTGATCTAAAGTACACCAAGTCTCCCTATGAAGTATTCAAACTTCACTCTGGAAAGCGGCTTGGTCAACACATCGGCTATCTGTTCATCTGTCGCAACATATAGGAGCTTCACAGCTCCTCTCTACACCATATCCCTGATATAGTGGAACTTGATCTCAATGTGCTTCGACCTGTCATGGAACACTGGGTTCTCTGACAACTTCACACAACTCTGATTGTCACAATACATATAGGTAGCACTCAACTGGAGATCAAACAAATCAGACCGTAGCTTCCTAAGCCATACCGCCTCACAACTAGCTAAATAAGATGCGACATACTCTGCTTTAGCTATACTCAGTGCCACACAGGATTGCTTCCTGCTAAACCAAGAGATCACACCTGATCCCATACTGAAGCAACACCCTGAAGTGCTCTTCCGATCAATGGCACTACCAGCCCAATCCGAATCAACATAACCTTCCAGCTTAAACTTTTGATTTGCCTCATACTTGAGTCCATAATCCACTGTACCCTTCAGGTACCTCAGAACATGCTTTGCAGCTATCAGGTGAACATGTCTCGGATCTGTCAAGTACTGGCTCAAGGTGTTCACCGCAAAGAAAATATCTAGTCTTTTATTCGTTAGGTACATCAAGGACCCAATCATCTGGCAATACATCGTAGCATCAATCAGCTTAGAAGAAGCATCACACAGAAGCTTTAGGTTCGATGCCATAGGTGTGGCCATGGCCTTGTAGTCCATCATCCCAAAACTCTTTAGGATCTTTACTGCATACTTCCCTTATCCAAGGAAGATTCCATCTGCACTCTGCCACACCTCCATACCAAGAAAGTAGTGCATCATACCCAAGTCCTTCATCTCAAACTCGACAGCTAGCTTCCTCTTTGTGTCAGCAATCAGTATATCCTCACCTGTCAGAAACATGTCATCCACATACAATAGTAGTATCACTGGATTTCCCTCCTCAAACTTGTAGTAAAGGTTGGAATCTGCTTTACTCTTGGTAAATCCCAAACTGGATAGGAAGCCATCTATTCTGCCATACCAGGTCCTGGGTGACTGTTTCAAACCATACAGGGCTTTCTTCAGTTTACACACATGTGTTCCTCTATCATGTGTCTCAAACCCGAGTGGCTGCTCCACATACACTTCCTCTTCAACTACATCGTTCAAGAAGGTTTTCTTGACATCCATCTGGTGTACCTTCAATTTCATCACTGTATCCAGAGCAAGTACTAATGTAATGGAAGTGTATCTGGCCACAGGAGCGAAAGTATCTTCATAATCAATTCCTTCTTTCTGGGAGAAGCCACGAGCTACAAACCTAGCTTTGTATTTCTCGATGCTACCATCTGCAGCATGCTTGACCTTATAGATCCATTTGGAAGTTACCACAGACTTCCCATCTGGTCTTGGGACCACATCCCAAACATCATTCTTCATAATAGATTGGTATTCTTGGATCATAGCATCCTTCCATTCTTTCTTTTTTGCAACTTCTTCATAACTGGAAGGTTCTTTATCCATGATGTTAGAGAGTAAAGCAACATAAGTAGTACGTGACCTTGTTCTTTTCATTTCTCTATGTTCTTCTTCTAAAATGCCAAATATCTCTGCATCTTAGATGAGCTCTCTATCCCATGTTGGTTTCCTCTTGTGAGGATTATTCTCACGAGGTGGATCCACAGGTTCTTGTGGATCTTTCACTTCTCGATCTTCTTCAGGAACTGCTTCATTAATTGTGGTGTCTTGAGTTCTGGATATTCTGGGTTCTTCATTGTCTTCAACAGGTGTCTTTCTCGATTTGTGGTAAGATGAACTTTCATCAAATGTTACATCTATGCTGATATCAATATTCTTGAATCCAGGGAAGTAGATTTTGTAAGCCTTCGAGCTTTCACTATGACCCACAAATATACCCTTCTTTCCTGAAGGATCCAACTTTGACCTTTTCTCTTTTGGGATGTGAGTGTGTACTGGACAACCAAATATTCTGAGATGGCTCACTTCTGGTTTCTTACCAGTAAACACTTCTTCTGGTGTTTTTTTGTCAAGTATCTTATGGGGTGTTCTATTCTGCACATATACATCTCTCCTTGTTGCTTCAACCCATAAGTGCATGGGTAAGTCTTGGTCATGAAGCATTGCCCTTGCTGCTTCCATGATTGTTCTATTCTTCCTTTCGGCAACCCCATTCTGCTGTGGATTTTAAGGAGTAGTCAACTCCCTCTTAATCCCTGAATCACTGCATAACTTCTTGAAGTCTCCTGAAGTAAATTCTTCTCCATTGTCAAATCTGAAGATCTTGATCTTTAAGTCAGTTTGGTTTTCTATCAAGGCTTTGAATTCCTTGAAATTGTTAAACACTTCATCTTTGTTCTTCAAGAAGTAGATCCAAGTCTTCCTAGAGAAATCATCAATAAAGGAGACATAGTATACATATCCACTCAGAGAACTGGATGACATGGGACTGCATACATCAGAGTGGATAATCTCCAAGATTCCTTTTGCCTTACTTTCACTGCTTGGAAATGTCTTCTTTGTATTCTTTTCCTTTGCAAAACCTTTGCAAATTCCTTCATGCTTTGTATGGATTTAGGAAGGCCTTGTACCGCTTTGCTTGCAATTGGTAATGCTCTGTAATGTATGCGTGCAAGCCTTCTGTGTGAAAGTTCACTTGGCTCTACTGAATCATGGACCATGGCTTGTTCTGGATGGCCCTTCAATTTGTACAAACCTCCCTCTTGCTCTCCAATCACTTTTGCATCATCTATAGTCTTACCCTTACGCCACATTAGGACTTGGCCATCTATAAATGAAACCCTCTTTCCTTTTGCATCCAATGCAGAGATTAAGAGTAGATTCTTCTTGAGTCTTGGAACAAAGAGTACATCTTTCATCTTCATAGACTTTCCAGAGTCTAGTTTATAGGAGGCTTCACCACTCCCTTTTATGGGATACTGGTAGTCATCTCCAAGCTTCACCTTGTGGGGTGAATCATGTTCAGATAGATTCACAAAGGATTCTTTGAATCCTATCATATGTTTAGAAGCCCCACTATCTATGAGCCAATCATTACTTCCATGAGTAATGGTTCCAGTGAGAGCAGAAATCAAAACATATTCTTCATCACTTGAAGAATCTTCACTATCTTCTCTATCCCTCTTCCTGGGAGGTTCATCATCCTCTGCAACATGAGCATGATGTCTTCTTTTGAGGTTCTTCTTCTTGTGAGAACCCTCTTTCTTATTCTTATGACAATCTCTGGCATAGTGTCCCTTATCATCACATGTATAGAAATGGACATGGGTCATGTCCCTTCGATGTCTGGGACTACTTCTTTGATTTTGATATTTTCCTTTCTTGCCATGATGGTGAGCTTTCTTGTCACCATGTCTTTTGGAGTGAGCTATGAGTGCTTGGTCCTCACTCACCATCTTCTCTTCTCTAGCTACAATTCGAGCTTCTTCCTGTGAGCATTCTTCCCATAGTCTACCAAAAGAGATAAGTTTCTTTCTAGCACAAATTCCTTGGATGAAGGAACCCCATGACCTAAGGAGGCCATTAAGAGTGGTCATCACCACTTCTCCATTTTCTACAACTTCACCCACAGCTTCAAGTTGTTCTTTTATCTGGGATACCCTTGAGAAATATGATTGCATAGTCTCTGCATTCTGGATCTTGATATTCTTCAACTGATTCCTTAGGGTCATCTTCCGATTTATGTTCTTGCCTTCAAATAATTTGGTCAAGGAATCAAACATCTCTTTTGGTGTCTTTAGGGATGACACATGGGGAATGAGATGATGTTTAATAGAATCAGCAATGATCCTCTTTGCCTTAACCAAATTCCTCTTGTGAAAAGCCTTAGCGTCTTCTCCCTCTGGGATAGGGACCTCTTCACTTATATAAGTATCCAACTCATTTTCAAGGATTAACCCAATCCTATACTTCCATGCTCGGAATTTATCAGCTCCTTCAAGCTTATACTCAAGCTTGGTGTGGTGAGACATCTTTAAAGAGTACTTCAAATGGAAATATAAAAGATTTAGGTCTTACCACGTGTTTGCTGAAAATTGGATCTGGTGCCGGATTAGGGTTTGAGTTTCCCGGAGATCTACCCAACCAAAAATCTTGATTCAAAGCTCTAAGCTTATGATTTTCCAATGAGCTTCCAGCCGTGTCTTCAGATTTCAGAAATTCCTATTTTTTAAGAAACCATAATTTTTAGGGCCAAAACTAAAAAGTGCTCAAAATTGAATTTTGATTGGGCAGATAGATTCACCTTGCTGAGGAGAGTCAATTAATCATATTGCTTTTCCAAAATCTATGGATAGAAACCCAAAAACAAGAAGCCCTAGCTTCTGTAATTGCATAGTGTCTTCTTCTCAGGTTAGCTCTGATACCATGTTAGATTTTTAGCATTAATTCAATATGCTATAGGATCTTTACTAAGAGAATAACATGTATAGTATATCAATGCATAGCAATAATATCAAGCATGCCAAGCATCACAAGAATCAAAAGCATGAGACAATGGACACATAGTTTCTGTGGGGAAAACCCTAAGGTAAAAAACCACACAACTTCCTCGGAGATAGATAGAGCAATGGCTCAACCCAAGTACAACCAAATACAATAGATAGTCTGCTACTGTGCAACTGATCCTCCTGCTCCAATGTGCACCACTTTCTGAGTGAGAGAAGAGTGAGTTCTGAGATGATCAAAATAGAGAATCCTGACTCTCTATTTATACTTGTCTTGACCTGCCTAATTACTTATGGGGATGACTTGTCTAACTTAGCCTAATAACCCCAATTACATATATTCTAGGCCGACACCCACATCAGGTAGTCTAATAACCCATCGACAAGTTAACACACTTACGACACTTGTCAATAAAAATGACGACACTTCCTTATAGAGGAATAACACATCTCTTATAAGGGTACAATAAATATATATATGAAATACATTCCGAAGTTACATATACATCAACACTCAAGATATGGAAAATGAGTGGTAATATGAAAGACATATCAATGGCTTAACTCCGGCTATTCTGATATGGTGAAAAAAAATATCAATGGCTTAACTTAACTCTAATACTTGTACAATGGCAATGTAAATATTTTTTCCTGTAACCTGATCGAAACCCTAGGGATTCTTCACACACCCTCTCTGGTTATGGCGAGGCCTCCGGTGATGCCCCTGGTGTAGCCGACCTGAAACATTGTTTTCATTTGCAGTAGCATTCATCTCTGAATGATATTTTTCTGACTTAGGGTACAAAGCTTGGGGATCGAACTGTTGACCTCTGTGTACTGAAGGGCTTATAGACCTGCGTTGCGAAGAGCAAGGGAAAAACGCTATGAGAGGCCCTACGATTCACTTTTAGAAGGGCATAACAGGTACATATCTGTCTTTCAGGATGAAACTTTAGTCAAGGAAAACAAGGGGTAATAACGAGAGATATTCATAGGGTTTTCCTGCTATGGAGTGATTTTGCATGGTTTAGGATCCATCCTTTTTTCGGGGTATTGGTGTTGTATAAACGAGGTTACAGTGTCATGTTCGTGGACTAGCCATTGGGGTTGGTTTCATGAAACCCTGGCCTAGTTAATGAGGCATTCATTTTGTTCCTTTTCCATTAGGGCACAATGGTTTCATAATTTTTGTCCTCGAGACTCTCTGTCAAGTGGGGGAAGATGATGATGGGTCACCGAGCAGATCCAAAAGCTGGAAATCGACATATATTCATAGGACCTCAAGGCATTGGCATTGAATCATCCCTTCGATTTGGATGATGGCATTGGTGGTGGCTCGGATGCTGCGGGGTCTTCGCAGCCTTTAGCAAGGTATTCAAAAGCAGGCAATGGCAGGCCCAAGCACAAGAAGATTCAAGGAAGAGCACAGGATGGGGGGCTTTCTACTGGTAAAGTTGGTAGTTCGACTAATGCCTACTCCAAAATAAGTCAAATTTGGCAGTACGTTTTCTGGTAGAATGCCTACTCCAAAATTAGTTAAATTTGAAAATATATTAATTCACAAGGAACATGTTTTCCAATGAAAACATTTTCCATCTAATAGATCATTCCATAGAAAACCTTGTATAATTATCTAAATAGTTGGAAAAGCCTAACACAGACAGCCTCCATCAGAACTCCCAGTATGAAAAATGACCAAATTTCAGTCAAAATCAAAAGGAACAAAATCCAAACACTTAGATTATAGACTACCTTGAAGACTATTCACTGCTTTTCAATACTGTTTGTGAATTGAAGGACCATCGTTTTGGTTGCATCTAGAACAACATTTTTGAAAGATTATATAAAACACTTTGAAACAATTAAGATAGAAGGCATTTATTTAGCAGCAACAATAACCTCAATCTAAGAAAAACAATAATATTTATAGTCAACACACAAATGCTCCAACTTATCTTCCATAACTTCTATGTGAACCTGTTTTTTAAAATTCCACAACATAGAATTTAAAATTTATTTTTACTAGTTAAAACAAAACATACATTTGTACTAATCTGAATGTAGGTTCCCCTCCCAGGTAAGCTATGCCAAGTTGGTTCAGATGATGAGGAAAATCTTGAAAAATGAAGAGGGATGGAAACAGATGAATGTTTCACCTGGCTTGGAACTTATCTATTCAATCCAAGAATCGAGTAGGTTCAAAAAATATGCAACCCTTCTACCAAAGGAACGGTACTGACAACAAAAATGGATTGTGAACCACATTAAAGTTGTGGATGAACCTAGGTATGTGTTTTGTAAGATAGGATACAGCAAGTGAAGGAACCCGGGGAACTCTGGGATTATATGAGACATGAGGAATTTATATTAGCAGCAAACAATTTCAAAGTTGAAGCCTTGTATGTCCTACAGAAGAGTCCAGCAAGAGGCAGGTAACTTTCTCCAGTAAGATGGAGATAACCAGTGTTACATGGGGATGCGTCTCTTTCCTGATTTTATAGCTTTGTGAGGGTTTCTATAAGTAGAGGGATTGATTAATACATTCAAGCCTCTCTAACAACTAAAACTCCGACTTCTAACTTTATTAAAGAAGGGTTGTGATGATCACTGTATGATCAATTTAGCATGAGGAGTGCTAATAGAGCAGAATGATGGTAGATCTATGACTCTAGGATACAAGACTTGATAAATGTCAACTGATATTTGAACCCAAAATAAACTTGTCATAGAATTATATCACAATTGGTGAAAGTGTTGATCAGATCAGGTTGTTGGATTCTATACAATCTAGGAGTAAAATTGTAATGCTCGCCTCAGTACCTTAACTATTTAGAATAATGAGGTACTAGTTTTTAAATGAACCAGCTAAGTAAAACACGAACCATATGAATTTACTTTGAGAATGATTTAAAATGAAAATGAAGAATAGTGTATATGCTCGACTAACTGAGACATGATGATAAATGATGAATAATTTGTATGCTCGACTGACTGAGATACTAGAATGCATGATGTAAATATTTTATATAGCGCAGCGCTAATAATGTGCGCTTGAGTGTGTGCAATGGCAGGTAAGACGATATACTGACTAACCCACAATGGAAATTTAGGGGTCATAAGAACGGAAAGAACACATAGGGGTACGACGACTGTATGTCGGCCCTGGATTAGCAATCCACGCACGGGTGAAGCCGTTTTAGCTCACCCGGGGAAGCGTATGCCGTACGGGCAAGGCCATAATGATTTGGTCACGTACGATGAGTTGAGTGGCGCGCAATAAGGAGAGCCTTATCTCTCAACATCCCTTAGTCTCAAAAGAGCGTAGTTGAGAGATCGCGGTAACGGTTTCGGTCGCTATGCAGTACTCCCCATAAGAAGGAAGAAATGAAACTGTCAGAAGGGCCCGCCGAAGAGGTACCTAAACAAGAATGAGAGGAAGAAAATTAGTCAATGGTATAAATGAAAATTTCACATAAGATTTAATAAACACTTTATTTCATTTTGTTCTATTTTATTAATTTAATTAATTCTATTCAAAATTTTATTTTTAATTGATTTCATTAATTTGAATTATTTTTTTGAATTGATTTTATTAACTTGAAAAAGAATTGAAGAGATTGATTTTATTTATATTAAATTTGATTAATTTTATTATTAAGAAAAATGATTATTTATTCAAAAGATTTTATAGATTTTATTATTTTAAATCTTTCTATTAAAGATTCTATTTAATTGACTTCATTATTTTGAGAAAGAATTGAAATAGGTCATTAATAAAAGAATTGTTTTTCTTTTATTATTATTCAAGATTTTACTTTAATTAATTTTATTATTCATTTAAATTATTTTATAAAGAGGAAATTTAAAATAGATTATACTTTTAGTAAAAGGAATCATTTTTTAATTCAATCTTAATATTAGGAAAAGAAAGAAAAGTAGAAAGCAATAAGTCTAACTAAAAGATTGTTAAGTAAACTAAATGATAACCAAAAGAGAAGTAGAACTCTTCTACACCTAACTACCACTGATCCAGGTATTTAGGTGCACATTAAAGACATTAAGAAGACACGTGTGTGAGAATATTGGAAATTAAAATATTAAATTAAATTAAATATGTGCATGGACAGACACATGGCACACAGGCTTTTGCTATATAATGAGGGAGGAGAAGGAGAGAAAGATATCTCTTGCTCCCTAATGCTGGATGATCATCATAATCTTGGATTATGTTATGATTCTTGGAGTTGGGATTAGCCGGAACGGGGATTGGGAGATCCTTTCGGGTGGCTAGTTGGTGTGTTCTTGCGACCCCATTTGCTCGAGGGTTCGAGGTGAAGAAGAATAACCCTAATTTGGTAGGGAGGTCAACTGAGGGGTCACTCGGTACTTCGTCAGAAAATTGGATTGGATCGTGCGGAAACCACTTCGAGGACTCCATTGATTCGCTAGACCAACCGTTGAAAACAGGTTTGAAGTGTTTCGTTTATTTATTTTGCTAACTCTTGTGGTGGAAACAATAAATCTGGGTATATAGTTTTATTTATTTGACATTCATATACTGCAATAGATAGAACTAGATGTGTGGCCTCTATATCTTCTTCTGAAAAATCGTACTAGAAGTTCTAAAATTAATTATACTTATATGTTCAAATTTCGTGGAAGTGTTTTTGGGAAAACTGAAATGGGGGATCCTACATTTGGTATCAAAGCCGGTCGAGCCTTGAGGGCACCGGAATCATATAATTTTAAGGGTTCGTCAGTGACCATGGTGAACGACGACGGGATTGGAGCTGCAACACACAAGAAATTTCAACTTCGATCGAAGCAACTACTCTTCCAGGTTCATATTTATTAGAATACTTTATATAGATCTCTGTCTTATTTAAGGATTCTGGATCTATAAAATTCATGTAAATTTCTCTGTATCATTCGTCGTGTAGTTTAAATTCATATCATTCTATTACTGTTTTATAATAGAAACTAGATCTCGACCTACGATACTTTTCGGAGAACCATTTAACTTCTGTTATATATAAAGAATAGATCTCTGCGTGCGATTTCTATTTTTCTGAGAATAAGATTTTTAACTTCTGTTATATATAAAGAATAGATCTCTGTCTGCGATTTATATATATATATATATATGGTTTTTTTTAAATAAAATTTTTAAATCTGTTTTAAAATGTCATAACACATCTTTGCTTCTCTTTATCATGTTATATTTATATCGCACTTGGAATTTGATTGAGAAAAACACCATATCAAGATTTAGTGCTAATAGTATTTTTTCTTTCTTTCTTTTTTTTATCTTGCTGTTGATTGAATCTCTATCTTATCGTCAGGTCGAATTGGTAATGCGTACAGGGAACACCTCTCTGGTTAAACGTGTGTACCAAATCCTTGCTCACACTTCCTTAGTTGAAAGCTTGACTCGTTACCTTGAATTTGGTGACACCGCTATCATTTAAATCTGTTCTAGATCTCGCAAACGTTGAAGCTTTGAAAACCGCCAATACCATTTCTTGTGATATTTAACTTTGTGATATTTAACTTTGAGTGCAGTATCGTGATCCCCATTAGAGGCCGACATTGGGGAGTATCGTTTGCATGCTGGCCGCCTTTTTAGCCTTAATTACCTCCTCCATATCTTCTGTATGCACAGGTCAGTAGTTAATTTACTATGAGTGAAAAGGGAACACCTGCCCAACCATGTTGATTCACCCATAAATCAATTCCTTTAAATCATGATAGTAGTTCCATGACTTGGATACTGATATCGCGCCATAGAGAATTGAACCGGAGCATCCTTACTTTCTAAAGTTTCTGCAGGAGCTCTTGTTATTAAGATCCCCGCCATACTGCCTTTAGTTTATGTTTAAATCCGGCTCAAGAACATTTTATTTTTTTTATCATTGGTACTGAAATATGTATAAGTCGAAGCAGATCTCATTCCCGGTGGATGTTTGACTCCCTTCACCTAGTTATATATAATAATTATAAACAGTTTATTAAAGCGAAGGGAATTACTTTTATGCATCTCTTCTCTTCACCTAGTTATATATAATAATTATAAACAGTTTATTAAAGCGAAGGGAATTACTTTTATGCATCTCTTATTTAGATGGGTCAGGCACTTATATTCAGAAGGAATCGATAGAATTTAAGTCACAGCCTTGGAAAAGATAAGAGTTTTATAAAGTTAACTAAATTAGGAATTTTAACCCATGGCACTAATAGTACGGGTAAATTATATACTTCATCGGAATTAAATTCTTGAGTAACTGACCACCGTAGCCTGTAGAGTAGAGAAATATAACATTGGCGTAGGTCCTGGTCTCCCTACTCTACCATTTATATGATTGTTATTTAAATCTCTGTCAGGTTTATTTATGCACTCCCTCTGTAGCGTTGATCTGTACCCTCATTCTCTGTGATTGAATGCTATTAAACCCTATTGCTCCTTATCTCCTTTCAACTACCAATTGTTTAGATATTGAACTCTGTGGTTTGCACTCTCATGCGTTGAGCGTTTTCAGAAAATTTCTATGATTCTCTGGTTTTGAAATCCTTATTTTATCTCCTGCTGCCCTTATCTCTTTAGAATTTGTCCAACGCATAGTAGATCCATTGATCGGTTCCCATGCGATTGCTTGGATCACTTCTACCGATACTTATTTAAGTTTTTCCCAATGCATAGTGGATCCAGCGATCGGTCTCATGCGATTACTTGGATTATCACTGCCAATGCTTATTTCAGTTATCAAAAGAACTGTGGATCCAGCTATCAAAATTTAGCATTATGGTATTGTAGCTATGTTATACTACTCATGTCAACCTAGATCTACGCTATCTACGCATGTATGAGAGTCTCAGTTTTCATTTCTTCCGTATTCAGAGCTCTTTTTATTTAAATTAGTGGCCGAAGGGCGTATGTATGGTCACATCTAGTTCTGTGATAGCGACTTCCAATTTAGATATCTTGCCACCTTTGAATTCACTCTCAACCCGGACTGTCAAAAGTGGAAAAATATTACTGTCTTGCGAATTTCTTCATAGCGCCATGATTGGAAGGGACCCTTGTTAAGGTTAGGTTATGGCCGAATACCTTTGGGAGGCACCCTGCACTGTAATCGATGTTCATGGAGGACAACTTGGAACGTGTAGTTACGGTTGTAACTACAAGTATGCGAGAAGCACTTTAACAAAGTAACGATCGAATTTTAGTTCTAATTAAATGGGAATATATTTTAGTATTTAAGTTTCAATCGAAGTAAAGTTATTATGTAAAATTGAGATGCTTGTTTACTATGTTGAATTCCGTATGCATGAAAGAATGATGTACCTAGTTTTAACCAATATATTTATATGTATGTAAGGTGGACATACAACAAGTTGAAGTACACATAGACCAATTGTTATTAATACTTAATTCATGTATTATAATAAGCATGTGTAGAAATGCATGTAGAGTGATAATCATGATCGGGCTTCATTTCCTTATTCAAAGGGTAGTACTTGAAAAAGTGTTTAGTTTATTATATATTTATATTTTACTGGCATAATATGTAAATTGTATATGATGGGTTAGTCATATTAAAAAAAGGTATGACTTGATAGAATATCTAACTTTAAGTAGGTATATTATCTTAATGGTTTAATATGTTTGGCAAAATGCGAATTATATATGTTGCTAATTGAGGAGGACACTTATCAATTTAATATTGCATGGAGGGTTGAATTTAAATAATTATGATGGGATATTATATGATTGAGATTACTATCATCATGAATCATGGGTAGTTTTATAAATGAGGGGGCACTTGATCAATTTATATTTACATATTAATTTGCAAAGGATGTCCGAAAATGTGGCATACTTACACGAATGCCTTTATTTTAGACATGGGTATATATCAATTTGTATGCTTTTGAGAGTAGAATGCATAAATACACTTACATGGATGCATTTACTTTAGAAATTGGTATAAATAGCTACCATGCCTTAAAAGGTAGAATGCATAAATGGATAAGTATACTTGAAAATGAAATAAAATTGGTAGTCAAATATGCATATATGCATGTCATGTATATATAATATCTGAATATATAATATCTATATATTTATAATATTGTATTTGTGAATCCAATAAAGTGTTAAGTCGAAAAGTGAGATACACTTATTTATATAGGATAATATTGTATTTGTGAATCAAATAAAGTGTTAAGTTGAAAATTGAGATACATCTTATTCATATAGGGTATCATATAGGGTACAAAGGGGGTAATGTTCACAGGTTGATATAATTATACTTATGTTTAGTTAATATAAATATTTGTTTTCATATATGTTTTTATATGTGTTATTGATAGATTTATGATAAAAGTTTGGAAGTTATTGTTATTTTAAAGAAAAGGTTTTGGAGTTGTTAATTTCATGTGTATATATCATTATATAAAAATAGGGTATGTGAAAGTTATCGATTGGATTAAGTATTCTTAATTGATATAAATTGTAATTTGTATCATAAGATTTATAGAAGAGTGTATGGGAATTAACATAGCCTTTGGTTATAAAGAATATGGAGTGGTGAGGAATTATATATTATAATGTTAAGGATATGTAATTATAAGTACCTATAATTGTTCAAAACACGTTATGTAATTAGTATGGGTCATTATGGAAAAGAATTATATAGACATATGTGTTTTACTCTTTTTTTGGGGGGTGGAAAATGGACATGAAGGGAGTAAGAGAAAATATAAGTGTATAGAAGGGACCAACTAAGGATTGGAAGGGATTAAGCTCATTGATATGGACATGATGATATTGAAGAAAGGAATAAGAGATAAATTTTAATACATTCGACTAAGTCACTGAGTTTCTATGCCTCGAATCCTATCAAATTGAGAACCAACATTGTTAAAACATTTAGGGGTTTTTGAAGTAGTCATATGGAATTTGGTTGTTGGCAGTTATTTGAAGGTCTTTCCTGATTTGTTAAAATCGTGAATATATCTTACCGAATGTTTTATGATGTTTACCTTCTTGTCTTGAAGGGAGGATAACCAAATAAATTTGAACACTTTCTTGGATTTGTTATGTTTTGATAAACTATTGGGTGGCTTGTTGAAAATTTGAACATCCCAGACCCGCGTGAATGAAGAAGAGATATAGTAAATCCAGTTGGGACTGACAATTATGGAATGCATTATTGGATTTATATGAGGTGAAGTTACGATTAAGTTCCTGAGGGTGTATTGTAACCATACTAGACGACATAGGAGCTAATGACTTTAACCACTTGTGCTCATAGCCATGATTACTGGAGAAAAATAGAATTCAATGACGATAGGGATGTATGAATCTCTTTATTATATACATGTATTGTGTATCAATATAATGTCTTTTTAAATCTTTTTGAGAATGATTCTTACACTATTGAATTAAATAGATTATGTTCAAATAGAATGTAAAACATAGTTATTGTGGATGTATTTGATGATAAATAACAAGTAATGACCATATATGAATTTAAAGAAAGAAGTGCTTAGATAATTTTGAAGGTGGGATGCTTATGATTTACTATCAAGAAGGAATGAATATATAATGTCTAAAAATGGGAGATTGTGACTTACGATGAGCGATGCATGGAGATCGATGTGGAAAAAAATTAGAGCTGCGGTTTTGCTTCTTCTCCTTCGGTAAGGATACTCCCAGCTTCTCGAACAGGTTAGAATTCTTCTTCTCTAAAAAATTGCTAGTATGAAAGATTGAATGGAATTCAAGGTTCATATACTTTGATGATGGGTTATGCGTCAAGAATTTTATCGATTGGTTGTAAATGCTTATTTTCTGAAATCAAGGCGATGGCTTCGTAGGTATGCACTACTAGTTTGTAATCATGCCTTGGATTGTGAAAAGAGAGAAGTTAAACTTACTTGAATTATAGAATCTTAACTGTACTCGAGTTAGCAAGAGAAGAAAACCTTACATGAATTTGTTTATAAAAAAATTTGAGATTATACTTTTAGCTATCCTAAGCAAATGGCACTCCAGTATTTAATTATACTTTGGATTATGAAAAGAGAGAGGTTGCATGTAAGATTACTTTAGGAATGGATGAGGTATGTATTGAAGAACATAATTCGGAAGAGTTAATTCTTATTTTGAAATTCAGATATTGTTTAAAATATATGATAGTTATACGTAACCATAGAAAAGGAAGAAATTGGGATGGAAGATTTTATTCCTTATGTGGAAATGTGTTAGTGCTTAAAGGATTTACATAAATGATATAGTTTTGCTGAATGAAAGGAATTTGTTATGGACGATTTCAAATTCGGTTGCAATTAAAGAGCCAATAGAGGACTGTTGTGGGAATTGCTACACTATGAAGGTACGATTTAGCTATATTGTCAAATATGAGACGTATACTTATATGATGGTAGAAAAGAGGAAATGAAATTTTATTATCAATTGTGATTACATTGAAGAAATGAATGTGGAAATAAAGAGAAAACTCACCATGGAAGTACATGATACTTAACTTCAGGACGAAGTTTTTAGTAAGAGGGGGTGTATGTAATGCCCACCTCGGTACTTTAACTGTTTAGAATAATGAGGTACTAGTTTTGAAATGAATCGGCTAAGTAAAACACGAACCATTTGAATTTACTTTGAGAATGCTTTAAAATGAAAATAAAGAATAGTGTATATGCTCGACTGACTGAGACATGATGATAAATTATGAATAATTTGTATGCTCAATTGACTGAGATACTAGAATGTAGGATGTAAATATTTTATATAGTGCAGCGCTACTAATGTGCGCTTGAGTGTGTGTAGTGGCAGATAAGACGATATATCGACTGACCCACAATGGAAATTTAGGGGTCGTAAGAACAGAAAGGACACATAGGGGTATGACGACTGACTGTCGACCCTAGATTAACAATCCATGCATGGGTGAAGCCGTTTCAGCTCACCTGAGAAAGCGTATGCCGTACGGGCAAGGCCATAATGATTTGGTCGCGTACGATGAGTTGAGGTGCAAGCAATAACGAGAGCCTTATCCCTCAACATCCCTTAGTCCTCAAGGAGCGTAGTTGAGAGATCACGGTAAAGGTTCCCAGTCGCTACGCAGTACTCCCCATAAGAAGGAAGAAATGAAACTGTTAGAAGGACCCGCCGAAGAGGTACCTAAACAAGAACGAGGAAAATAAAACTAATCAATGGTATAAATGAAATTTTCACATAAGATTTAAGAAACACTTTATTTCATTTTGTTCTATTTTATTAATTTAAATAATTCTATTCAAGATTTTATTTTTAATTGATTTCATTAATTTGAATTATTTATTTTAATTGATTTTATTAACTTGAAAAAGAATTGAAGAGATTTATTTTACTTATATTAAATTTGATTAATTTTATTATTAAGAAAAATGATTATTTATTCAAAAGATTTTATTATTTTAAATCTTTCTATTAAAGATTCTATTTAATTGACTTCATTATTTTGAGAAAGAATTGAAATAGGTTATTAATAAAAGAATTGTTTTTCTTTTATTATTATTCAAGATTTTACTTTAATTAATTTTATTATTCATTTAAATTATTTTATAAAGAGGAAAGTTAAAATAGATTATACTTTTAGTAAAAGGAATCATCTTTTAATTCAATCTTAATATTAGGAAAAGAAAGAAAAGTAGAAAGCAATAAGTCTAACTAAAAGATTGTTAAGTAAAATAAATGAGAACCAAAAGAGAAGTAGAACTCTTCTACACCTAACTCCCACTGATCTAGAGATTTAGGTGCACATTAAAGACATTAAGAAGACACATGTGTTTGAGAATATTGGAAATTAAAATATTAAATTAAATTAAATATGTGCATGGACAGATACATGGCACATAGGTTTTTGCTATATAATAAGGGAGGAGAAGGAGAGAAAGATATCTCTTGCTCCCTAATGTTGGATGGTCATCATAATCTCGGACTATGTTATGATCCTTGGAGTTGGGATTAGCCAGAACGGGGATTGGGAGATCCTTTCGAGAGGCTAGCTTGTGTGTTCTTGTGACCCCATTTGCTCGGGGGTTTGGGGTGAAGAAGAATAACCCTAATACGGTAGGGAGGTCAACCGATGGGTCACTCGGTACTTCATCAAGAAATTGGATAGGATCATGCGGAAACCACTTCGAGAACTCTATCGATTCATTGGACCAACCGTCGAAAACAGGTTTGAAGTATTTAGTTTATTTATTTTTCTAGCTCTCGTGGTGGAAACAATAAATCTGGGTATATAGTTTTATTTATTTGACATTCATGTACTGCAATAGATAGAACTAGATCTGTTGCCTCTATATCTTCTTCTGAAAAATCGTAATGGAAGTTCTGAAATTAATTATACTTATATGTTCAAATTCTAAGGAAGTATTTTTGGGGAAACCGAAATGGGGGATCCTACAAAACTGATGATCCCTAATTGCATGATAAAATCATCCTCCTTTATTGTTGTATTCATAGATGCCTCCATGCCACAGATATTGGGTATTTAAATGTAGAGCCTCTCGTTGAACTAATTTCTTGTGACATCAACAACTTATGCCTCTCTCTATCATGATGGTTCCATTTTGTTGGTGTTAGACACCTGATGTTGATGACAGTTGGAAGACCTCTTTGTCAATTTTGAGGCCAATTGTTGCTTCTGTTGATGTCAATCTAACTGTAGACTACTGAAACATGACGAGTCATGACTGTGTGCTGCAGTTTCTGAATTTGGATACATATCACTCCTCCTCCCTTTAAAGATGATGCCCCCATAATTTTTATTCAATCTCTAAGTCAATGTTGAGTTGAATTGAATCTAAATTGAGGATGGATCAATGGCCTTCCTGCTTGGAATATCATGGCCCTCCATCATCTAGTCCTTAAGATGTGGATAGTCACTTAGGAGTTTTTCTTCAGTCAACGTTTTTTTTTTTAGAGGAAGTTGTCCTTTATGATAAGGATACAACTGTTTTATTTATGGAAATCCGAAATGCATTTGAGAAAGTCCATGGAGATAGATTTCTGTGGCTTGTTTGAAAGTGGAAGAGGCATCTATAATCCTAGCCTTCTATTAGAGTTTGGGTGCGAGTATAAGTACCTCTTCAGATTGTCCAACATCTTTCCCATTCCAAATCGGATATTAATCTTGGAATGTTGTGGTGTTCTTTTTTATCAACTCCACTCTTCTTGTATAGCATGTTTTGCATTTTTTTGCCAATTTTCCGTTTTTCATGGGGCCTAATTGTTTATTGAGCTAAATCAAGTTAAACTTACTTTTTCTTGTTTTATAACGAAACTCTGAGCATATTTTCTTGTCAATTTAGGAATATTTATAGGACAATAACTTATTGGTTGGTTCTTTATTTGTTGAATGTTGTATGAAAATGAAGATGTAAAAAAAAAGTTAATTACAGTAGTTAAATTTGTCTTGGGGTTGCCACAATTCAGACAGTAGTCACAAATGAAGATGGAAAAAAGTTATTACTGCAGTTAAATTTTTCTTGGGGTTGCGGCATTCATAACAATCAAACCCAATGGGTCAAGGTACATTCACTGCAAGGAAACATCTTGGAGTGTTAACCTTAGAAGTAGATCTAAATATCTCCACCCATAAGCTGCGACTACACAAAAGTGAACTTCTTTTTGGGCATTCATTATGTTTAGAACAAAACAAATCGATATAGTGAATAGTGATATAGGGTAGGCCACTTACATATTTGGCCCAGAATGACCTCTCTGGGGGCTTGATGGCTTCATCCTGTTCACCTACATTTTCAACTCCTAGAATATCTCCATTCATCGTAGGAATCCTGCAACCCAAAAGAACCATGCTTTAAAGTTACTACAACCAAAGAATCATCCTCTCCAAACACAAGAAACATTTTCTAGTAGAATGCCTACTCCAAAATTAGTTAAATTTGAAAATATATTAATTAACAAGGAACATGTTTTCCAATGAAAACATTTTCTATCTAACAGATCAATTCCATACAAACCTTGTATAATTATCTAAATAGTTGGAAAATCCTAACATAGACAACCTCCATTAGAACTCCCACTATGAAAAATGACCAAATTTCAGTCAAAATAAAAAGGAACAAAAGCCAAACACTTAGATTATAGACTACCTTGAAGACTGTTCACTGCTTTTCAATACTATCTGTGAATTGAAGGACCATCGTTTTGGATGCATCCAGAAGAACATTTTTGAAAGATTATATAAAACACTTTGAAACAATTAAGACAGAAGGCACTTATTTAGCAACAACAATAACCTCAATCTAAGAAAAACAATAATATTTATAGTCAACACACAAATGCTCCAACATACCTTCCATAACTTCTATTTGCCCCTGGTTTTTTAAATTCCACAACACATAATTTAAAATTTATTTTTACTAGTTAAAACAAAACATACATTTGTACTAATTCGAATGTAGGTTCCCCTCACAGGTAAGCTATGACAAGCTGGTTCAGATGATAAGGAACTTCCTAAAAAAAGAAGAGGGATGGAAACAGATGAATGTTTCAGTTGGCTTGGAACTTATATATTCAATCCAAGAATCGAGTAGGTTCATAAAATATGCAACCTTTCAACGAAAGGAAAGGTACTAGCAACAAAATGGACTGTGAACCACATTGAAGATGTGGATGAACCTAGGTATGTGTTTTGTAAGATAGGATATAGCAAGTTAACGAACTTGGGGAGCTTTGGGATTATATGAGACATGAGGAATTTATATTAGCACCAAACAATTTCAAAGTTGAAGCCTTGTATGACCTACAAAAGAGCCCAGCAAGAGGCAGGTAACTTTCTCCAGTAAGATGGAGATAACCAGTGCTACATGGGGATGCATCTCTTTCCTGATTTTATAGCTTTCTTAGGGTTTATTTAACTAGAGGGATTGAGTAATACATTTAAGCCTCTCTAAGAACTAAAACTATGACTTCTAACTTTATTAAATAAGGGTTGTGATGATTAGTGTATGATCAATTTAACATGAGGGGTGCTAACAGGGTAGAATGATGGTAGATATATGACTCTAGGTTACAAGACTTGATCAATTTCAAATGATATTTGAACCCAACATAAACTTGTCATAGAATTATATCTCAATTGGTGAAATTGTTAATCATATCAGGTTGTTGGATTCTGTACAATCTAGGATTAAAATGATGATCCCTAATTGCATGATAAAATCCTCCTCCTCCATTGTTGTATTCATAGATGCCTCCATGCCACAAATATTGGGTATTTATAGGTAGAGTCTCTCATTGAACTAATTTCTTGTCACATCAACAACTTATGCCTCTCTCTATCATGATGGTTCCATTTTGTTGGTGTTAGACACCTGATGTTGATGACAGTTGGAAGACGGCTTTGTCAATGTTGAGGCCAATTGTTGCTTCTTTTGATGTCAATCTAACTGTAGACTATTGAACCATGACAAGTCACGACTGTATGCTGCAGTTTATGAATTTGGATTCGATAATGTTTATTCAATCTCTAAGTCAATGTTGAGTTGAATTGAATCTAACTTGAGGATGGATCAATGGCCTTCCTGGTTAGAAGATCATGGCCCTCCATCATCTAGTCCTTAAGATGTGGATAGTCACTTAGGATTTGTTCTTCAGTCAACATTTTGTTTTTTAGAGGAAGTTGTCCTTTATGATAAGGATAGAATTGTTTTATTAATGGAAAGCCGAAACGCCTTTGAGAAAGTCCATGGAGATAGATTTATGTGGCTTGTTTGAAAGTGGGAGAGGCATGTATAATCCTATCCTTCTATTAGATTTTAGGTGTGAGTATAAGTACCTCTTCATATTGTCCAGCATCTTTCCCACTCCAAATTGGCTAGCAATCTTGGAATGATGTGGTGTGATTTTTTATCAACTCCACTCTTCATACTCATGGATTACATAACACGTCAAGTCAGTACAACATTCCCTTGTTGAGTTGAACGTCTTTGCACTCTTCTTCGACTCTGCTTGTATTTGACTTATTTGGGTTTCCAAAGTTCTCTCAAAAATCTTTATTGATAGGCTAGAGGGTGTTGCAGTCATCAGAATTACTCCATCTTGCCTCAGTTAGTGTGCTAGCTATATTTATTTTTGTTGATATAGGAAATCATTAGTCTGTTTTGTTCTCCTTTCTTGTACTTTATGATTGAGTTCAATATGTCTTACTAAAAAACAAGCTCATTAACAGATGAAGCATACCAAAAATTACCTTATCTATTACCTTATTACTATTACCTTATGAATAGGAAATTAACTGCCTTATGCACTGGTGGAAGCATACTGATGAGTGAAATAACTGCCTAGGATCTGTTAAACAATCTGGCTAACCACGGGGTACACAAGCTCATGAATTGGTGCATACTGGTTAGAGAAGAACTGTATAGAATGAATTAACCTACAACAGCCTAGTAGCTGTTAACCTACCTAGTCTACCAGACAAAATGTATCCTCCCATATGAGGATTGATAGTTCTTTATATGTTAGAGTAACCCTAGATTATCAATGGTCGAACTAGAATAATTTGAAGAATTAATTTACGCAGAGAGAGAAAAGCATCATCCGTAGCCTGCATTATGATTGGTCTTATTTTTATTATTTTTGTATTATTAGTCTTTATTTTTTACCATTTGTACATATAAGTGGGTCTGCTTACCATTGGTCGAGATAACTCAAATCATACCCGGTCTTAATAATTGTATGATATTATTTTATTGGGGTCCCATTGGGGTGGCCCACCAAACCGAGTGGTCCCTTGAACCTTCGAGCTGGTGCTTTGCTTCACCTTCGAGCTGCCTTATTGGGTTGGGGGAAACTCTTTTATAGAACTCTTTGCTATAACTCCTAGAACTCTTGGCACATTGTTACCCACTAGGGTGGGAGGGGTTGTTTAGTTTTCTCAAAGAAAGTAGGCATCCAGCTGAGAATCAAAGTTTTCAAAGTTGAACTGGTCCTATCAAGTCATGGATTTGTTTTGTTGAATGGGCTGTGCATACAACAAAAAGGTATTGGTTTCACTTATGGGCTGGGCTGGCATGGCATGGGCAGAACAAACAGGGATATGGGGATGGCATGGAACATCGCATGGCATGGGCAGGGCATGTTGAATGGGCTAGGCATACACAGGGATGGATGGATTGTAATGCTATTACTTTATTGAATTGATAGCGGGTGTATTCTGGGGTGGGGAATTTACTATTATTACGTATATAATAATATAGAATCGGGTTACTGGAGAGGAAGAATTTGTTGGGAACTCACATCGGGTTGGCTTTCCCACTTACGTCATTCTCCACCATCTTACATTTATATCTACATATAATAAGATGAACTCGTTAGGTAGGGCCATATTCATATGATCCCACTTACCCATCATCTACTTACAGTACTTTTCTTTATTGGCCGGCAAGTTACTGATTGGCACACCCACAATAATTTGTTATGATTTTGGAATTAGGGAGAGCCTCTATTTAAAAAAGGAAAACCTTCCCTCTATTCCAACGTTATGTTTGACAATTAAATGTAGGTCGAGATCAGGGACAACCTCACAAAATGCCTCAATAATGAAATAAAATGCTAAAAATACAAAACATCTTCATAAAAAATGAATCTAAAGGCAACACATGTGAGTAAAAAGCATAATTCCCTCTCCAAGGTGGGTGCAAAGGTCCTCCAAAGGACACGTCTCATCAAGAATAGATGCAAAGTCATCAAGTGCAGCAACTCATCATCAAAAGGTGTCATTGCATATGAGACGATCACTATGTTAGTTTCACACCAAGGAGAAGAATCAAACTTCACAATGACTGATAATTCAATACAATCTTACCAAGCCGAACTACAGTACAGTTACCACCTACCCCTATAACATGCAACACCTTGTACAATGAAAGAGAAATTACTAAGAAGACCAGGGTATGTGTCATGAAACAGATTTGGGATAGTCATAGGTCAATATTGCAAAGTAATATGAGGATGATCTTCATCCCTGAATACCCTTGTGGAGGTTCCCTTCTACTTTGAGTTAACCCTTCAGCCTGTCACCCTTTACTTTTCCTTTTTACTTTAATTGATTGGGGCATCTTCATATATAAGTGTGTTGAAAAACACATTTGTTGAGATATAATTAGTCTTTTTTTATGGATGCAATGCTATGCATAGGACTAGGGTGATGGCCTCTAGAAAGGGGGCATTGCTCAATATGCCTATGGCTTTTTATGGCATTATATAGATATATCTTTGTCACTTTTTTCCTTTTTTCATTTCATATTGGATTTTATATTTATTTACTTTTGAGTCTCATTCCTTGGGCTTACTAGCCCCTTATTCTTATGGGATTACATGTTTTTAGTCTTCAATCATAGCACATGTACAAGAGACCATGAATCCTGAAAATTATGGTGGGGACACAATACCACATTTAAATTAATCCTTAGGGAATTCCACGCCTCACTAGAATAGAGTGGTCACCTCTTTTTAAATCCTAGAACTATTAAATAAAAATAAACCTGGCAAAAGAGTTAAATAAAAAGTACATGATTCATTCAAAAATTAACCACAATGATCATTGGGAGTGGCCCAAAGATATTAAAATAGTAATTATTAAGAAGAATGGAAGTGGTGTACCTTGTAAGCATGTAGCACTATAGTGGTATGACCTGTCTGAGAGTTGGAAAGAGGCATTTCAGGCATAGTGGCTCAATGTAAAGGCGATATGCATATATAATATGCTACTTGAAAAATCTCTATAGGATACATTTCTCCTAGGGGTAACCCATGCAAGTGGATGGGTAACAGGACCTGCAACCAATAATGTGGATGAGTATAGCATCATCATTGAACTACTTTCAAATGCTATTCATTGTAATATTCAATGGTTAGTGGTTCACCTGGACTTTCAGTTGGTGGTGGCTCAGTTAAACGGTTTCTCTCGAGTTCACGCTCCTTGATTACATTGTGCATACTAACCATAAATTATTGCAATACTTGCAAACTTATCGTAAGTTGTAGGAAACTGGGTGCTGCAGTCATCAGAATTACTCCATCTTGCCTCATTTAGTGTGCTGGCTATATTTATTTTTGGTTGATATAGGAAATCATTAGTTTGTTTTGTTCTCCTTTCTTGTACTTTATGACTGAGTTGAATTGCTGAATATGTCACCCATTTGAGTTGTCAAGTTTCCTACAACTTAGGATAAGTTTGCAAGTATTGCAACAATTTATGGTTAGTATGCACAATGGTTTCTTTACCTTGCAAGTAATGTTGATTTGATTGTAGGATGATAATTGGAGGTCTGGACGATAACTAAAAATCTAAAACAGATGGGACTGAAAAAGTGATGGGTACAGAAGCTTGAACAGAAATAAGTAGTTAATAAATGAGACATGCACAATGAATATTGGACTGCAACAGTGCTTGCATTACTATGTAAAAGTTCTGTACATTACTAGATGATGGAAATTGTAGAAGCTGTGATTGTCCTGAGATATTTGCTGTGATCAACAACAATAATATATTTCATTGGTCCTCGGTCCTGGAATGTTTTGGAGTTGGCTCGTTGTTCTAGGGCTGTAATCCTTATTCACTGCTACCATTGAGGATTTATGGCTGCCTTTCACTGCTCGGCAATTGCCATCCATTGGTTAATATTTTTTTGGGGGAAACTGGTTAATGTCTTTAGACCTATGCACTCTCTGCTAAGCTGCAACACATATTCTCTCTCTCTCTCATGTATGTTTATGCCCACAGGTAAGGGCCAGACATGTTCCTTTTGAGAGATTTTCCTCTGAGAGGTTAGATCTGATCTAGAAGTCAATTTTTCTGAGTACATGCTAGTACATTGCTGGTACCTGTTAGACACAATATCCATAGAACACTTGCACCAAAAGAAAAAGTTAATATTGAGTCCATGTTGTGCTATTTAGCAACTGGTCTTCAGGTTAATGCGTCGTTAAGTCAAACAGATTTGTTCATTTTTGTATATGGGTTGATTGAGGATGGTGTGGAGGAAGAAAAAATAGTTACGAAGACAGATTTGTTTAGTAAATCTGGTGTAGCATCTTCAAAATCATCAGTCTCATCTAAAAATTCAATGGATATACGTGTTGATCATATGCTAGATGCACCCAATAGGTATCTAATTACAGTGTTTGCACTGAGACTTCTTGAAAATCATCTAAAAAAAGTCAAAGTAGATACAAGTGATCACTATTTAATAGCTCTGCTAGACTCCTTTATATAACTACTATGGCACTATCTAAAATATAACTATTAAGGAGTTATATCACGTTTTGTGAAATGTCTTGCTCATCTATTGAGACTTCCCCTTCCATCTATTGATATTCACAGTAGCAAGATTACCTCGTCAGTTTTTAATATGGTTCTGAAATCAGGAAAGAGTGACAATCCCGTAATGCAATCTTCTGTTAATTTACTTGTTATGCTTTTGAGACATGCAAATACAACCATCTCAAATGATCAATTAAAGCTGCTTCTCCAATTCCCACTTTTTATTAATTTAGAGAGTAGCTCAACTACCATTGCAGTATCACTTTTGAAGGCAATTGTTAGGCAGAAGGTATTGGTTCCAAATCTGTATGATTTGATCACTAGAATTGGATGCTTGATGGTAACTAGTCAAGCTCTACTTATTCGCCAACGATGTAGTCAAGTTATTTTACAGTTTCTTCTTGACTACCCTCTTGGTGCCAAGTGATTGCAACAACATTTGGATTTATTAGTTGCAAATCTTAGGTAAGGTGTTGTTAATTTATTGCCAATATTTCAGTTCTATTATTATATGTACAGAAGTTAAATTTACTTTTAATTGCATTTGTTGCAGCTATGAGCATACAAGTGGTAGGGAAGGTGTACTGGAAATGTTACATGTGATTATTTTGAAATTTCTCAGTAATGTGGTAGATGAGCAGGCAGAGACAATTTTCCTACCATTGGTGACTCACCTTGTTAATGATAGTGACAATCAAGTTCGAGCTATGGTAGGAACAATTTTGAAAGTTTTGATTGCATGTGTCATATAGAATTATGAAGACATCTTTATGTGCTACTTGAGTGATGAAACATGTTGTTAAATGCTAGTAAAAAATGCACCACTAAAGCAACAACTTAATTCACCAGTTCTAAGATTTGCAGATGTTTATTATCAAGAAACATTATAGAGACTTCTCATAACTGATAACTATGAATCTGTGTGCTTTTGATTTAAACAAACAAATAAAGCTTCCCAATTATTCATTGCAAATCCACTCTAAATTCCGATATATAGCATTTTTAATAACTGCAAGGTCCATGACCCATAAGGAATTCTATTTAAGGGTGCTAGCTCAATGGTAGAGCACTTGTCTTATAGGTGTGAGGTTGGTGGTTCGATTCCACTGTGTCCTGTTTATATTATGAAACCACTAAAAAGAGATAAATGTTTAAAAAAATGACCAAAATTTACATATAAACGACCACCAGTACAACACGAGAGATAAGTGACCAAAATATGCATATAAATGACCAGTTTTGAGTTGGCTATCGCTAGTAGCAAATTAGCGGTCATTTATCACGTGACAAAAAATGTGTTTATTAATTGTGACAATTAATGACCAAATATATTACCAAATTAATGACCAAATATACGACCAAATATATGACCACAAGATAAGCTATAAATGACCAAGTTAAATATGACCACATTTTTGGTCACATGATATATGGCCACTAATTTGCTACCAGTGGTCACCAACTCAAAAGTGGTCATTTATATGCGGATCTTGGTCGTTTTTTTGGTCACTTATATCTCATTTTGTACTAGTGTTCTTATTGCTTTCAGACTCTTTAAAATGGAAAGCACCCACGAGCATGCACTGTCCTGGGATCGTATAAATCCACATGACAGTACCATTTTGAGCACACTTCTATCCCTTCTTTGAGCTCCTTAAACCATGAATAAGGACCAAATGGTTCCTCTCGGCACCACAACAGATCAAATATAGTCCCACTATTATGGAATCCTCCCTAGTATGGTCGTCTTTGTTCATAGTATTCTGCAATGTGTCACCCTTCGAGTCTCCTGATATCACTCATCAGTTCCCCTCTCAGTCCCCCCCATTGTAGTAATAATCCTTGGCCCCTTAGCTTATGATCCCCTTCCCCGAATTTAGTTTCATATGCTTCTAGGTCAGCCTTTCCTTCATACTCTGAACAAAGGAATTTTGAGTCCCCCCCACTCTGAGATCCTTGTATCCCCCCCACAGTCCGTCAATATCACATCTAGTACTATCACCTTTTGGTTGTACACCTCACGCTCCTATCAAGGAAACATAATTTCCTTGTTAGTTACAGGTCTCCCTCTGTCGATGCCAACCCATCTATTCCAGAGGATAGACCTAGAGGTCCCCATAAGTTGGAATCATCACCATTAGAGGTGAGTGCCTACATACCATTTGAGAGGAGTCCTTAGTGCCTATTCAAATGGTTTTTTCTCACGTGTTCAACTTCAACATCATCATCGCACTATTGAGATTCGTGCAGGATATTGATCCCCTCAGTTATTGGTCGAAGACCCCAGATGTCCCTTGACTCTATCACATTGGTGAGTCTATTTGGAACCCCCCAGTTGTATGTTACCATGGATATTCGAATACCCAATTCAGATGCAGTTCAGTGTACCTTTGAGATTCGGACTCTCAGTCATTGATTCCATCCATTTGTTGGACACCTTCAAATTGAGCAAAGCATCAGTTGTTATGGTACCACATTCAGTATGACTGTCATTGTTTCCATGCATCAGTTGTTCAGATCAGTCATGGTCAAACTATGAGTATGTCCCATATTTGTGTCCCATCTAGACCATTATGATGTACACAACACTTATCCATGTATTGTTATGGTCCCCTTTTGGGCCTCATTATTATTTGTATATCTTGATACGAGCATGGGTATGCCTGCCCCGTCCATATATTGATATTATTCCTAATTGTTGAGGACATGTATTTTCAGTTTTAGCCTTTATAGTTTGTATGGAGCACGTGTTCCAGTCTCCAATGAGTTTATGCTCTCCTCCTTCACAATGCTCATACCCATGGAAAATGAAAAGAACATATGATTTCTATCGGCCATATGATGAGCTCCTACCCTCAAACATCAGGGGGCAATGTGTGAATACCCAAAAATTGTTCACTAGCTCATCTCCCTAGTCAAATAACCCATTTGTCCACTTTTCCTACATTTTTGGCCTCCAAAACCCTAAAAAACCCTCAAATGGTTATCAAAAAGGAAAAAAAATCATTATTTCCCTCCTCAATTAATGAAATTTCTTCAAAAAGGTCAAAAACCCTCAATAAAGGGTTTGAAATTCCCAAAACTAAAATAAAAAGGGAAAAAAAGTCAAAAATAATTTCAAAAAGAGGGAAAAACCCTAAAATCATTTACCAATAATTTTGGTTTCCCAAAACCATGGGTCAATACTCGACCATCCAAAACCTCTATAAAAGGTGATGGAGGCCCCCCATTTTCACATCCATGATCAACTCTTCACACCTTATGCTGTTGAAATTCCTGTTGAACTTTAGCCTATCACCATGAGCTTTTGTTTCCCATTTCAGTTGAGTCTTGGCCACCTTTTGAGAATTTGGAGAAGATCAAGGAACCATGGAGACTTGGTGCACTACTCACGTATGGCTGCAAGGGATCCTACCACCTCACCTTCTGAGGTAACATCATATTGTAAACCATTTTTACACATTAATACATAAAACCAAATTTTCATTCATGGGTTCCCATCTATTTTATTATGCAATAGTTAATTTGTTTAATTTTTATTTCCATTGTTGCACTCACATATATTAGTTATATTTTGTTTATTTACTAGTTTTTACCCATTTACATGAACTACTACTAAGGGTTCTTGAATCCTTAGAAGGTGCTATTTAGCATGAGCTGGTGTGAAAACACTACCCACAATAATAATCCATATATATATATATATAATATAAAGTGACCATTATATTCAATAATCTTCTTTCCACATGGTCTAAACTATTCATAATAGCCACCCAAAGATATTCCTATTATATTTTAATACCATACTTTACAACACCAGTATATATATATATATATTATTTTTGAAACAAAATGTTTATCATCACTTTCTACTTATGTCTCTTATCATAAATCTTTATACAAAAAAAATTCACCTACAAACTATATTCTACCACCAATATTTGCACAATAACATACTAACCATTATTTTTTGTATAATTGATTCTACCTCACGTAAAATTATTCTGAGGATATTACACCTAGGTCTAAGGTCGAACCTATTGGAATAAATGTAATTTCCTTCTTATAAGGATTAGTTAAGTGTTTGAGAAATTTTATTAAAATGCTAACTATACTACAAGCGAAGTGAACATACAGTCAACTCCACTAACCAAATTTGCAAAGGAAGAACTGGAAAGGGAGAATGTTAAGAATCTCTACTAATCGAACCATGCATAATTCAAAAGCTTACTATAGACCATGCATAAACCCACAAATATCTAAAAAGTCTGTAAAGAGACTAAACCGAGAACACTCTGTTCACCTAAGGTGACACCTTTGTCAACGGAAGAGAAAAAAAAGTGATAGCTTTAAATCTAAATGACAAGGGAAACATGAGATCCAACTAAGTACAATGTTATCAAGTATTTTAGAACAATCGGCCAGAAAAATACGACATTCTCATATTTCTTAGGAAATTTGGTGGACATGATTGTGTTGGCAATTCTTTAAAGAGAAACAAACAAACAAAATAAACACCATGGCTATCACAGCAAATCCATAAAGATGAGACCCAAGAAACAACTATCATCTAGGGATGCTAACTCTAGAAAAATTAATTCCCAAAGCCCAACCCACACAATTGGCACACCAATCACCAAATCAAAGATTCAGCGTACTCCTGAGTTTAAACAAAAAAGGGGAAATACTTCCTCTAAACACATACCGACATTCCAGGGCCATTACTCTAGTAATAATAAATGTTTTACAAATAAACTCAGAAACCGATCTTTCAAATGCTCTGTGCGTACATGGTATTATCACATACTTTCATAGCAAGGGTTTATAAAGAAGCTCAGAATCAAATGTTTCAATTTTCATGTGCAAACATGACATCCTCACAGACCTTCATAACAAAGGTTTATAACAAACTCAAAATCAAATCTTACAATTATTCTGTGAGGACATGATATTATCGGATACTTTCATAGTAGGGGTTTATAAAGACACTCAAGTTTTACTCTGTGTGGACATGACAATATTTAGATTTTTATAATAGATGTAAATAAATTTATAATTCAATCTTTCAACTTCTTTATGTTGACGCGACATTATCGCAGATTGGAGTTCAAAATAACCTTAAATATTATCGATCTCATTGTCCCAACAGGCCACTTGAGAGCTTTGGCATCTTGAGCAGAACCCCATTCCATATTTACATTAGTTTACATAACAACAAGGTAACTAAAATAAAAGGGGATTTCAATGATACATTCTTTGGAATAACACAAACACTGGATGTCGATGTTTTCCAAAATGGAGGATCTTGAACATGTATCCATTCAGGATATTGTAGACACAATAAAATAGGCATTGCTATTTTCACAAAAATAGAGGATCCGAAACTACATTCATTCTCGATATTACAATCAAAGTAAATAGACATCGATGTTTTGACAAGACAGATATTTCGGTAGTGTTGATGTATATGTAACTTCGAAATGTATTTCACCCATGTATATTGCATTCCTATAGAGATGTTATTATTCCTCTATACAGAAGTGTCGTCATTTATATTGTAAGTGTCGTAACTTATACTTGATGGGTTATTAGACCACCTTGATGGGGTCGGCCCTGTATGAGTCATGTGGGTAAAAGGGTTATTAGACCACCAAGTGTGGGGTCGGCCCGGATTAATGTAACCATGGCTTAGTATACTGCGTTAGACAAGTCAACCCTGTTAGTTTATTGGGTAGGACATGACAAGTATAAATAGAGATTGGGAGATCTCTATTTAATCATCTCATTACTCACTCTTCCATCACTCGGAAAGTGGCACACATGTGAGGAGGAGGATCAGCTACTAGGAGAAGACTATCTCTTGTACTTTTGTTGTATCATTGCTCTATCTATCTCTGAGGAAGTTGCAAAGTTTTTCACCTTCTTGGTTTTACCCGGTGAAACTCTGTGTCTCTTATGTGCTTGTATTATTGTGTCCATGATTGATATGCTGTAGATATGTTGTACATGTTATATTCTTAGTTAACATCCTAGATCAGATTGTAATTTCTGAAAAACTAACAGGTAGAAAATATTCATAAGAAAAAAAAATCAAAATTCTCGTAGAAAAGAGGATTCAATCTTTAAATACAAACTTTTAGTTACAAAATAAGAATTTCCCTATCATATATACATATTCGCCATAACATAAAAACTACCACACGAAAGTTTTCATATATGATCGAGATTTTATTTGTTCAAACTACCCATATCCAAGCTCTCAAATATATTATTTAACTTATAAACACATAATTGATTCTGTCAAGTTGACGATTGATCTATATTGCCATTTTTCAAAAATACAATATTTAAGCATTACTCTCATAATCCATAATGAATTTAGAAATACAATAGTATAAAATAAATAATATAAAATTATCACCATTGTCGTTTGTTTATCAAGATTACCAAATATACTTACTTGAATTAACAGTAAAAATAGCTTGGAGAATCAGCTCCTCCCAACCATAGGAGAAAGAGAAACTCGACTATTTTCTCAGCTCCACCCCCGAGGTGGATCGCCACCATGCATCCAGAACGTTAAGCAATCACTTCCATGCGACACTCTCTCTCCAAGAGTCTGTAACAAGAAATGATGGACTTATGAAAAGAGAGAACACTCAACACAGTTCTCTGTGCACAACATAATGTCCCATTCTATATTAGTGCACTCATATATATAGTTTTTCCTAGTCTTGTGCCATCCTAATCAAATCTTCAATCAGTCCATCAACCCCTATGATTTAGGTTCTTGTCTACTAGTTGAGCTTTTCGATTTTATTTGATTGGTAAAGATGTCATGTCCCCATTTTGACCCCCTTCGCATTAAATCATAAATGATGTAAATATTGATATTTAATCATGGTGAGGAGCTCAAGGCCAAGTCCCCACCATTGATTTAGTGTTTTATGTATCGGAAATTAAAAATAGATGCATGTGGTTCTTGTGCTAGATAGGCACAATGTAAATTAAGACATCATATAAATACGAATTTTAATGAAAAACCAACAACTGGCTATGCTATGCAACAAAGAGATGGGGGCATGATTCTACAAGGAATAGGGAGGGAAATTATTCAAACCCTTGAGCCAATGGTGTTAATCCATGTGTCAATGAGAAAACCCATAAACCACCAACTACCCATTTTGGGTTATGGACCCAATCATTTAATTCTTCCAGAAATTGGTTGAGGCAGTTAATGCCTTGGGAATGAAGAGGTATGGAAGCCAATTTTGTGCATGGGCAAGCCATCAACCTAGGAATTCGTATTTTTGCTTTTTGGGCAAGAAAACACCCACAAAATGGTGCCCAAAGCTATTCTGAACCCATAGTCTTTCCTCTCCCACTCAGTCTGAACTACTGGGTCTTTCCCCATCACGTTTTCCACCATTTTCCATGCTTGGGAGCTCGTTTTTGCATTGTACAATAGCTAGGAGAGGAGGGCCATGATTTGGGACTGTGAGGGAGGTCGTTTTTGCCCCAAAATACCCATGGGCATTTTTCTGAAAATGATTTCTGCTCTCCAAGGTTGTTCCCCAATTGCCATTTCGTTTTTGGGCTTTCCCATGTTTTTCTGAATTGGTAGAAACCCCCTCTTTGGGCATCCCACTGAAGAAACGTTTTTATCATGCCCAACAATTGTGGTTCTACTGTTATGTGCATCCTTGTTTTGGTTTGAATCTGTGAGCAAGAGACTTGGAGTGGTAGTAGACAGAATTGGCTTGATAAACCTAGTGAAGGGAGTAACCTCTCAAGAAGATCAAGAGGGCTGGCTACTCTTCTATCCACACCTTAGACACTCTAGATTGGAAGGTATGGCCTGAGGGACTTTGCATTGATGAAGGGAATACTTCCTTGAGTGGGGTGTGTAGGCATTGTGGGTGCCAAGCTAGATAGATCTTGTAGAGGTATCCCTGGCTCTGTGCTTGAGCTCACTAGCTTAGCAATTCTTCCTTCCCATTTTCCTAGCAGCTTGATAAACCCAATTGTAGATTGGCTTGGCTCAGCTTGGTGTATGCTTGGCTATGTGTGAGTCTGTTGTTCCCTGATTCCTTGTAGAGATCATGCCCAGCTCGGAGGTGGCAGTGTGTTGAGACATTGATGATCACAACTGGCCTATGGTTGGGTGGAGTGTTGCAGTTGCATAGCTAGTTGCTTGGGACTACTTGTTATAAGATAAGTATTCTCTTGTGTTAACTTTGCAATTATTTACTTGATGAATATCTTGAATGTATGATGGATGTGTAATTAATATTACTTATGCTGTGTTTTTTCTTATAATTATACATGTCCATATGTTCTTTTGTATTATGTGAATGCTTATTTAAAAGTTCATGGGGCTAGATGCTCGGTTTTAGCATCATGATCCTCTCTATCATGCTGGTAGGATAGGAGGGGACGTTACAAAAGACCTCTTTTTCTTGCTTACACATGTTCTCTTTGCCATGATGGTGTCCCGTCATTTAGCTGAACTCTCAAAGTGCCTTTTTCATTTATTAATAAAAATAAATAGTTTGTTGTGCAAAGTGTCACTCAGTTTTTTTGAGTGTTAATTAACTCTTACAACAAAAATAATTGTCAGAAATATTAAATCAAAATAAATTAAAAAATGTTTTTGGGGTATCACATTTCTCCTCCACTTATTCTGAACACTTTCCTCGATGTTCTTTATTCTGAGCTCTCTTGCTCATTTTGGAACATGGAGGGATATGCCTCTCACATTTTATCCTCCATTTCCCAACTTGCCTCTTCAAGGTTGAAGTGCTTCCATTGCACTTTTATTTGAACGATGACTCGATTCCGTAACATATGTCCTTCCTGTCTCATATGTAGAAAGGTTTGGGCCGAAACTTGCCCTTGGGTTCTACCTGAATCACATTCCAGTCAATCACATGAGTAGCATCATACACATATGCTTTTAACAAGAAAACATGAAATACATTGTGTACTTTTATATTAGGGGGAAGTGCAAACTGATAGGATACTGACCCTATCTTAGTTAACACTTCAAAAGGCCCAGAATATCTGGGCGCCAGCTTGGAACACCGTCCCAAGCTGAAGGTACTCTTCTTTTGTTTTACCTTTACATATACATGATCACCAATGTTGAACTCTCTTGGAGTTCTTTTTAAATGTGCATAACTCTTTTGCTGATCATGTGCAACTTTTAAGTTTTGTTGCACTTCTTTCACAATCTATTCCATTTCCTTTAACATGTCAATTCCTAGAATAATCCTATCAACAATGTTATCCCAAGAAATAGGAGTATGGCATTTCTGACCATACAATACTTCAAATGCACTCATTTTTAATGAAGCTTGATATCCATTATTATAAGCAAATTATACTAAATGCAAATACTCTTCCCATTTACCTAGTTTTTCCATTATATACATTCACAACATATATTTTAACACAAGGTTAGTTCTTTCAGTTTTCCCATCTGTTTGAGGATGATAAGTAGTACTGAAATTCAACTGAGTATCTAGACCTTTAAACAAAGACTTCCAAAAATTACTTGCAATTTTGCATCTCTATCAAAAATTACAACTTTCAGATTATTTCTTTCATAAAAATATTAGGAATGTTAATTGCTTTAAAGGTAGATTTCACAGGTATGAAGTGTGCATCTTTACTCAAATTATCAAAAACTACCATTATTGGTTCATGTTTTTTATTTGTTTTAAGTAATACTATTATAAAGTCCATGATTATTATCTCCCACTTCCATTTTGGAATATGGAAGGGTTGGAGTAACCCGACAGGATGTTGATGTTATGTTTTTGCTCGTTGACATTCAATGCATCTAGCTAGGTAATTTGCAACATCATTCTTCATGTTAGGCCAATAATAACTTCTTCTTATCTTTGTTATGATATTTTGGTATCCCGAATGTCCGGTATACGGTTTCTTATGTAGCTCATTCAAAATTAGTTGCTTAACTTCTTCATAATTAGGTATGTGCAATCGATTTTTATAGACTAATATAAGTCTTATGAGATTATGGAATGAGTTGAGGATTTGTTTCCATTAAGATCATGTTTTAATTGTTCTTTAATTTTTAGGTATTCTTCAACATTTTAAGCTGCATGTTTTATCAATTCTTCAAGATTTGTCTTATCACTTCTAAAAGCAACCGAAAAATGTGGAATGGCATTCCTAGTCAGGGTATCTGCCACCTTGTTCTCTTTTTCTTTAATGTGTTTTATTTCAAAATCATACTCTCTCAAGAAGGATAACCACCTTGCTTGACAAGCTTTTAAACTTTTATGATCAAATAAGTATCTTAAGCTTATATTATCAGACATTAAAGTGAATTTTATTCCTATTAAGTAATGCCGCCACATCCTTAATGCATGTATTATAGTAGCTAGTTCTAAGTCATATGTCACATAGTTACGTTCACTTTGTTTAATTTTCCTTGACTCATAGCTTATTACATAATCCTCTTGTAATAGGACACCACCTAATCCCTCTAAACAGTCATCCGTACATACCACAAAGTCCTTGTACAGATCCACTATTCTTAAAATAGGTGCGGTGGTCAACAAGTGTTTAAGATTTTCAAGTCTTTCTTGACATTTGTCATACCATATGAATTTAGTTCCTTTCATTTGAAATGAATTTATCGGGTAAGAAATTCTAGAGAACCCCTCAATGAATCTACGGTAGTAACCCTTGATCCCCATAAATGATCGAATATCAGTTACATCCTTAGGAGCTAGCAAATAAATGATCACCTTGATTTTGTATGGGCTGGCAGAAATGCATTCCTTATATATTACATGACCTAGGTATTGAATTTTATCTTGAAAGAAGTCGGATTTACTAAAATTTGCATAAATTTTATGTTTTCTTGGGGTTTGTAATACTAACTTTAAATGTTCTTGGTGCTCTTCCTCATTTTTATAATATATTAAAATGTCATCAATAAATACTATTACAAAATTATCTAAGTACTTATGGAGAACATTGTTCATCAAACACATGAACGAAGCCATAGAATTGGTAAAGAAAAATGGTACAACCAAGGAATCGTAATGCCCGCACCTGGTTCTAAATGTTGTTTTATGAACATCCTTATCCTTAATTCTTACTTGATGGTACCCAGGCCTTAAATCAATCTTAGAGAATATTATTTCTCCCCGTACTTGATCAAACTGTTGATGTATATGTAACTTCGGAATGTATTTCACATATATGTATATTGTATTCCTATAGAGATGGTATTATTCCTCTATAAGGAAGTGTCGTCATTTATATTGTAAGTGTCGTAACTTATACTTGATGGGTTATTAGACCACCCTATTGGGGGTCGGCCCACTCAGCATTATGTTATGTGGTTAAGTTCGAGCCGACATGAGTTAGGTAAAAAGGCAAGTCAAGTCAAGTATAAATAGAGTGCGAGAGGCACTCTATTTACTCACTCACTTCACACACATGCTCTCAAGGAGGAGAGGCGCACTTATGGAGGAGGAGGATTGATGCTAGGTTATGGCTATCTCTATTGGTTGGTTGTATCATTTCTCTATCTATCTCTGAGGAAGTTATTGGGGTTTTTCACCTTTATGGTTTTCCCCAAGTAAATCTTTGTGTCTCTTGTGTGTGCTTGCATTATTGTCTCCATGATTGATATGCTGTAGATATGCTGTACATGTTGTTCTCTCAGTTAAGATCCTAGATCAGATTGAAGTAAATTCAGAAAATTCAACATGGTATCAGAGCTAGCCTGAAAGAAGGCATGATATGGCATGTATGACACTTGTTGCACTTACGATGCTAGGGCTTGATATAGCAAAAACCAGTCATCGTAGCACTTTCGCTATAAATCCGTTTTGGCAAAGTTTTCGGATCTGAAATTGTTACAAGCCGAAGCTAAGATCTCCAGGTATCTTGTGTCCAAAGGACAACCTCTAATTCGTTGTACTTTGTGATTTATGATCTGTACAATATAGGGTTTCTGCCTCTTCCAGATCTGAGTCAAAATCAGGTGACCTTGGGAAAAAGGTCATAACTTGGGCTAGGAAGCTCCAAATGAAATTTCGTAAAAAGTGACAGGTAGTACACAGTCTGTACTATCTCAGAAAACGTTTTCAGAGGCCGAAGTTGAACCAGTGACACGTGTCACGCCGTACAAGTTCACTCTACTGTTTTATCCCATAAACAGGTCACGTTGCGATACTTGGCATAACTCTCTCTCAGAAAATCCAATTGAGGTAAGACCTGTCAGGATGGAAAGATAACAGGCCGAGCTATCTCAGAAAACGTTTTCAGAGGCCGAAGTTCAAACAGTGACACGTGGCACGCCGTACAAGTTCGCTCTTCTGTTTTATCCCAAAACAGGTCACGTTGCGACACTTGGCATAACTGTCTCTCAGAGAATCCAATTGAGGTCAGACCTGTCAGGATGGAAAGGTAACAGGTCAGGCTATCTCAGTAAACTTTTTTCAGACCCTGTGGATTAAAAATTTCGGAGTTACACCAGAAACAATCAGGTACATATTTATGTCAAAACAGAATTATTTTTTGGTACCTTCATTCATGGCTTCCGGAATTTAGGGCTTTGAAGAAAGTTGGAATTTTTGTAATCGGAGACTACGGCTGAATGCTACTCATCAAAATAAAAATTTAGAGACCAAAATCAGAATTTTTGGTTGGGCAGAAGGCCGGGCTTGATCAAACCCTAGTTCGGGACTTTGATCAGGAAAGTGTAAAATTAGGGCTTCTGTAAAAATGGGAATTTTTGAAATCTGAGACCACGGCTGGAAGCTCCTCAGAAAATTAGAAGCTTAGAGCTTTGGATCAAACCTTTTGATTGGGAAAAAGAGTGGGATTCATCAAACCCCAGTTCAGGGTCACGTCCAGTGAATCCGGAAGTTTCAAAGGCAAATTGAGGAGTGAAACTTTGCAGTTTTCAAATTCTGAATATACCAGTTTGATCAGTTCATCAAGGCGCATATTCCTATCCTATCGGAAGGTTGAAATTCAAAGTTTGAATTTTTGGGGTTTCTCTGACAAACCCATATCCAGCTCAAGGTCCAGTTCTTGCAAATCAAGTGGATTGGGTTAATCCTAGAAGAAGATGGATTGATCACCTGCATAAGTGAAAGAAGTTCCTGTCTCAGAGGGAGATGAGGATAAGGCTTTACATAAGGAGATTACAAGCGATCTCGACATGTATGACTCATCGAGGTATGTTTTGAGATTTGTTCATAATTAAGTTTATGGTATGCTTGTCTTCATATTATCACGGTTAGTACAATCTTGATTTTAGACTTGTCATATCACCTTAATAAAATTATGAATGGATGATAGAAGTCATTCATTTATTAGGAGTATGAAACTTATGTTTGTACTAACACATTGTGATGTTGTATGAGTTTTATGTTGTCTACTAACATGAAAGGTACACCAAGAAGACAAATCATGTTCTAGTTCAAGAACATATGATCATGAGCACAAAGATTCATCCATTGCCATGGATCTCATAGAAGATCCATTCTCGAGGTATGTATAACTTAGTTTTATAATGGTTAACTTATGAGACATGCAGGTTACTAGCACAAGTCACTAAAGAGAACCAGAAGACATTATGCGGGTATGTTAGACATAAATAGCTAGCATGCTAATCCAGGTATGTTTTTCCTATATCAAGCTAAAATCCTACCTTGTGTTAGGATCTTATACTGTTGTTGATAATAATTATTCATGAAGTCATAGGTTTGAATAATCATGGTTGGATGTATATTATTATAATTGATGATATGACTAACCAGAAGAATCATGAAAGTATAGGCTTGAATAATCACAGGTTTTATGCATTTTATATCTTATCTTGATTGATGATTCAACTAACCTGAAGAGTCATAGGCTTGAGTAATTACAGGTTTAGACATGTTATGTTTCTTATGATTTGACTAACCATAAGAATCCTTGAATGCTCATGCTTATTATTTCTGTTTGAAATGATCATGACTATACATGCTTGAGATTATTGTGTTTTAATAGTATACTAATGAATGTATGATTTTATATGAGATCACAAGCATAACACATTCATGATACTAATAAGCATGCATAGGGACCAAGGATGAATATGAGTTCAAGAACAGGTAATTCAGGAAGCAAAGATCAAGAGGGAGCACACTCCAGTTGCTCCTGCCAGAAAGCAAAGGAGCACACTCTAGTTGTTCCTGCAAGAAAGCAAAGGAGCACACTTCAGTAGTTTCTGCAAGGATGCAGATATTCAGAGGGAGTTGATCATCTCTCTACATTTCACAACAGAAAGGTGTAGAAGAAGCTACCTCAGATTAGGACTTCAGCAGCTCCTGCAAGGAAGCAAAGACTCAGAGGGAGTCCACCCAACGAACAAACAAAGATAAGTATTTGAATTGTCATTTCTTAAATAATACTGTTCAATAATGTATATACTGATGTTCCTAGAATTAGGTTGTGTATTATGCATATTAGAATAATTGCATTGATGAACAGTATACTACTAATATGCATGGGTAAGTAGCCTATGGCACTGTACAACATTCCATTGCTACTTATCTAGAATGAAACCTCTTTGCTGACATGTTGGGAGTTGTGCACACTCTTAACAATGTTCTGGTAGAGATTGGAAGGCATCTAGAAAGTTACGGGATATGGATAAATGTTGTATTGAAGCATTGGCTAAGATAATTGCATGACTGTATGGCATATTTCTTTATGTGTAAGAATTTGTTCTGAAAACTATAAGATGTTTTCTAATCATGCAATTTAACTTGTTGTGTAGGAAAGATCATATGCCATCTCCTACAAAAGGACTACAACATTTGTTCCAGCAAGAAAGATATATATTGAAGATATTGAAGTTCCCAGGATCTGGGATGAAGAAATGGAATGCCATGATCCGTAGATCATGAAGAAGATGTTTGGGATGCAGTCCCAAGACCTGACAGGGAGTCATATGTATGCAGATTGAAGAAAGCCTTGTATGGCTTGAAGCAAGCTCCCAGAACTTGGTATGGTGAAGATAGATTGATTACCGACACGCAGCGGAAGCTTACTACCGAGTTCGAGATGAAGAACTTGGGGATGATGCACTATTTGTTTTTGGCATGGAGGTGTGGCAAAGTGCAGATAGAATCTTCCTTGGACAAGGGAAGTATGCAGTAGAGATCCCAAAGAGGTTCGGGATGATGGATTGCAAGGCCATGGCCACACCTATGGCATCGAATCTGAAGCTTCTATGTGATGCTTCATCTGAGTCAGTTGATGTCTCTATGTATCGTCAGATGATTGGGTCCTTGATGTACCTGACGAACACGAGACCAGACATTTGCTTTGCTGTGAACACATTGAGCCAGTTCCTGACGGATCCGAGAAGTGTTCACCTGGTTACTGTAAAGCATGTTCTGAGGTACCTGAAGGGTACAGTGGATTATGGGCTCAGGTATGAGGCGAATCAAAAGTTTAACCTGGAAGGTTATGTTGATTCAGATTGGGCTGGCAGTGCTGCAGACAGGAAGAGCACATCTGGGTGCTGCTTCAGTATGGGATCAGGTGTGATCTCTTGGTTTAGCAGGAAGCAGTCCTGCATAGCACTGAGTACAGCTGAGGCAGAGTATGTTGCAGCCTGTTCAGCTAGTTGTGAGGCAGTATGGCTACGGAAGCTACTGTCTGAGTTATTTGATCTCCCGTTGGAGGCTACTGGTATCTTCTGTGATAACCAGAGTTGTGTGAAGCTGTCCGAGAACCCAGTGTTTCATGACAGGTCGAAACACATAGAGATCAAATATCACTATATCAGGGATATGGTGCAGAGAGGAGCTATGAAGCTCCTGTATGTTGCGACGGACGAGCAGATTGCAGATGTGCTGATGAAGCCACTAGCCAGGGTGAATTTCGAGTACTTCAGAGAGAGGCTTGGCGTGCTTCAGATCAAGGATACTTCGAGGAAGAAGTGATGGACACATTTGCTGAAGCCATTCCAAGCATGTTGGAAGGAGGATCCTTCACATGGCTGTGGATGTAAGCGCTGGATGATGAGCATCAGGATGATGTTCTGGTTTCTGCTTGGATATGATCAGTTGGATCATTTTATGTATGTATGTATGCATCATGTTGGATGCTTGGACCATGTATCTGTATATGTATCAGGTGGATACATTGTATGATCAGGTGGATCATGTATGGTGATATGTATCATGTATTTGTATTTGTATCAGGTGGATACATTGATGATCAGGAGGATCATGTATGATGATATGTATCAGGTAGATACTTGGTATGCATCAGGTAGATGCATTGATGATCAGGAGGATCATGTATGATGATATGTATCATGTATTTGTATCAGGTGGATACATTGATGATCAGGAGGATCATGTATGATACTTGGTATGCATCAGGTAGATGCATTGATGATCAGGAGGATCATGTATGATGATATGTATCATGTATTTGTATCAGGTGGATACATTGATGATCAGGAGGATCATGTATGATACTTGGTATGCATCAGGTAGATGCATTGATGATCAGGTGGATCATGCAGCAGGATGTTGCAGTGATGATCAGGATGATCATAGATGACGAGCTTTAGGATGTTGCTCCAGATGACATGCAGCAGGACGTTGCAGTGATGATGATCAGGATGATCATGGATACATTAGGATGATGTATGGTGAGTATCAGGTTGATACTCTATGGCCGTGGATCAGGTTGTGCAGATGAGCATGTAATTCGTTGCCCTGAGAGATTTGCAGATGGTCTTTCGAGGTTTTGCCTATGGCATGTAATTCGGTGCCCTGGGACATCTGGCAAATGCTCTTTCGAGGTTTTGCTCTGGGAGGACATGTAATTCGTTGCCCTGGGAGATCTGCAGATAGTCTTTCGAGGTTTTGCCTATGCAATATAATAGCGCCCTGGGATATCTGGCAGATGCTCTTGCGAGGTTTTGTCCTATGGCATGTAATTCGTTTCCCTGGGAGATCCGATAGGTTGGGCTGTGTGCCCGTAATCAGTCCTGGGATGCTCTTGCGAGGTTTTGCCATGACCACATGTAATTCGTTGCCCTGGGAGATTTCAGGTCGGAGTTGTGTACCCGTAACATCCTGAGATGCTCTTGCGAGGTTTTGTGGTGGACCACATGTAATTTGTGCCCTGGGAGATTTCAGGTCGGAGTTGTGTACCCGTAACATCCTGAGATGCTCTTGCGAGGTTTTGTGGTGGGGTCACATGTAATAGCGCCCTGGGAGATCCTACAGGTCGGAGTTGTGTACCCGTAACATCCTGGGATGCTCTTTCGAGGTTTTGTGACGCACGTAATAAGTCCTGAGGATTCCACAGTATGGCCAGTGATGACGAAGACCTGCAGGTGGTGGGCCTACATCCAGTATGAAAAAGGACTGGCTCTGTAGAACTTCCTATGACGAGTAGATTCAGAGATTGATTGAGATAGCAGCAGCAGTGACGATGATGATGACTCGATGACGATTATCCAGTGACGATGATCCAGAGAAGATGACTTGTGCTAGAAGAACTGTGCTGAGAAATACCTTCCTAGTTAAGAGGGAGTGTTGATGTATATGTAACTTCGGAATGTATTTCACATATATGTATATTGTATTCCTATAGAGATGGTATTATTCCTCTATAAGGAAGTGTCGTCATTTATATTGTAAGTGTCGTAACTTATACTTGATGGGTTATTAGACCACCTTGTTTGGGGTCGGCCCTGTATAAGTCATGTGGGTCAAAGGGTTATTAGACTGCCCTATTGGGGGTCGGCCATGTGGGTCAAAGGGTTATTAGACCACCCTATTGGGGGTCGGCCCACTCAGCATTATGTTATGTGGTTAAGTTCGAGCCGACATGAGTTAGGTAAAAAGGCAAGTCAAGTCAAGTATAAATAGAGTGCGGGAGGCACTCTATTTACTCACTCACTTCACACACATGCTCTCAAGGAGGAGAGGCACACTTATGGAGGAGGAGGATTGCTGCTAGGTTATGGCTATCTCTATTGGTTGGTTGTATCATTTCTCTATCTATCTCTGAGGAAGTTATTGGGGTTTTTCACCTTTATGGTTTTCCCCAAGTAAATCTTTGTGTCTCTTGTGTGTGCTTGCATTATTGTCTCCATGATTGATATGCTGTAGATATGCTGTACATGTTGTTCTCTCAGTTAAGATCCTAGATCAGATTGAAGTAAATTCAGAAAATTCAACACAAACATGTCATCAATGCGGGGCAGAGGGTATCTATTTTTAATTGTCATTTTATTTAATTTTATGTAATCAATGCAAAGACTTAGTGTGCCATCTATCTTTTTAACAAACAAAACTAGTGCTCCCCACAGAGACACACTTGGTCGTATATATTCTTTATATATTATTTCTTGCAATTGTAATTTTAAATCCACCAATTCAAGTATGTTCATTCGATAAGGAGATTTTGAGGCAGGTGCCAACTCAATGGTAAAGTCAATATCCCTCCTTGGAGTTAGTCCAGGTATCTCTTCTAGAAAAACATCTTTAAATTCATTTAAAAGAGGAAAATTCTCCAAAATAGGTTTTTTATTATCATCATTAGTTTTGATGATATGCAAAGAAAAAACCTACATCCTTTCCTAGCACACTTTTTCAATTGCAAAGCAAATATTTTCCTAGTAAGAACCTTTTTTTGGAATTCCTCAAATAATTTTACTTTCATCATTTTCATCAATACAATTAAATTTTTTCTCAAAGCAATATGGTACAACTCTATGTTTCTCTACACAATCCATGCCAATTAATACATCATAAGGTCCTAATGGAAAAATGTTCAAATCTACTTTTGTAATCAAATATTGCATATGAACTTCACAACTAGAAATAAAGATGGTTACCTTTATTTTTTTTCCTGTGGCTAATTGCACTAACCATGAATTTTCAAAAACATACTTTTTCATTTTACATACATCTACTAGCTTAGGAGATATGTAACTTAAAGTAGATCCATAATCAATTAATATAGAAATGGGTTTGTCAAAGATCTTACCATCTACCTCGATCATGAAAGGTTGATAATGCACTTGATGATTGTCCAAGGTTGCGCTTTTCTTTAGTATGTTTAGAGCAACCTCTCCAACTGTGGCTGCTTCTCGAATAGTATGAATGTTACAATTATCTTTCTTACGAGGACAATCCCGATAGAAATGACTCTCCCCACAGCCCCAACACTGTAAAGGTTATATTTTTATTTCTTCTTTATTCTTATTAAAGAGATTATCTTTATTCTCGGCACTTGTTATCAGTTGTTTATATTCAGTTCTTATTGTTTGTTGTCTACCCTTAAAGGTATTTCTCTGGAAATTCCTATATTTGTTGAAAGGTTTGAATTATCTTCTTTTAAAATTACTCCCTTCTCTTTTCATGAAATTATAAGTATTTTCATTCTCACTTTTTTATTGATCGTAAATTAATTTGTCCTTTCTCATTGCTTCATATAAGTTTTTAGGTTCATCAAACTCTAGTTTTTCTTTATAAAAGCTAGGTAAGCAACCTAGAAATCTTTGAATTTTAGGATTTTATTCGTTTAGGTAAGGCACATATCTTAAAAATGATAGAAATTTAGTATACAATTCATGCATAGACATTGATCCCAATCTTAGCTCAGAAAACTCATTTGCCTTCCCCTCATAGTAATACTCTGAGAGGTATTCCTTTTTAAATTCCTTTTTAAACCAATTCCAACTTACTTTCCTATCATTGATTCTTTTTGCTCTTTTTAAGTCCTTCCACCAAATCTCATCCTTCCCGACTAGATTGAATATGGCCATTCTCTCCTTCATATAGTTGGAATAATTGTACATAGTAAAGTACTTCTTCATCCTAGATAGCCAAACCTCGACTTCTTCTCCATTTTTTACTTTGTCGTCATAGGTAGGAGGCTTTATTTTTTAAAATTCCCTCTTTATATTTTATCTTCTTCCAGGTTCGTCTGCCCTCAGAGCTATCACTAGAATCTTATGATTAACTAGATATAGGGATTTCTTCATATGACGAGAAGTCAAAGGATGATTTTCCTAGTTTACATTTCTTTTTATTTTTATTATCATTTATTTCATTCAGTTTAGACAATAAGGCTTCGTTTAAGTCTTCTTGGGATTTAAGCACCCTTTCATGTTCAGTCTTAAAGTTCATTAATTCAACTTGTAAATATCTTAGTGTTTATAATATCTCATTATTAACATTGTTATTCTCATCATTAAGTTCAACCCAAATTGGTGGGGTAGGGGATTGTCTTCCAAACATTTCTTTGTGCAATTTAGTAAACACAAATTCTTCTATGCATGAAAGAAGAACATTTAAGCAAAATCAGTTTTCTCATAACATCAATGGACACAGTAAGACCAAGTGTCGTAATCTAAGCTTTGATACCCCATGAAACAACCCTAAAAATAATAATTATGAAAATTTTTGAACTTGTACTAAACTAATGTAAAAGGAAAATAAATGGCATGACTTTTAAATAATAAAACGACAATTTCATAATTTTCAAAAACTATTTACTCGATCCTCTCAAGATATATATGTACTTCTAATAAAAATCTAAAGTTTGTTTCTCATAATTATCATAAGGAATGTATCTTTACACTTTGTCAACTTCCAATAAGTATATATATATATATATATATTCCTATTATCTTAGGATTGATTTACTCCTTAATGAGACATATATACTATATATAATAATCCTAGGAAAAATACTGTAAGTATTGAACCCATCGAATGAGAAGGAGGCTTTTGATGGAAAGGGAATATGAACTAGCTTATGCAATGAGAGTTTTTTGGCCAATCTTTGTCCTTGTGTTTCAACGAACAAGTTCGGGGGTTTCAGAGCAAGTAGCTTGATTGTTTCTGGAATTTGGTTGGGAGGAACAGTGACCTTCAATTTTGATTTCCCCTCAGTTGGTTTCAGGTTCCATTCTACTTAATCTTGTTCTGGATCTAATTAGTTATACTTCTCTATTGTTTATGAAAATAATACTAGTTTCTTATTTAGTATTTAGTTTTATATCTAGAAAACTATATTTATGCATCAAACAAATTATCAATTACTATTCTGTAATTATTGTTTATGAACAGATTATTGTACAACCCTTACATCAAATAGATTGATAGACTAGGCATAAGTATATTTTCTTGTGTAATTATTTAGGCTTAAAAACAGAACACTAAATAATAGTTTAGGAGTATTTATAATCAGAATTGAATGCCTTTAAAAATAGAGTCAATAAATAATGATATATTATATATAGTGTAATATTAATAATATATAGGGTTAACAAAAGAATCTAGAGATTTATTTGAACACAAAACTAATAACTATAATTTATATTTTGATTATCAAACTGTAAATAATTTTCGAAGTTATAAACCAAGCCAACAGGGCAAGCAAATATCCATATGTTAAATAGTAGCATCGAAAAATAGTACCCTGTTTTCATTTAAAAATATATACAGTAGCAATGTCAACATTCGGTTCTTTACATCGAGGTACACAGTAGAAAATTACATCCAAAAATCCGAAGCTATCAGAATTAAAATTTAAATGAGGCAGGCCCTCTAAACTTGAACCTAATACATGAAAAGATTACAGAGACTCGATGCATCAAATTTAAAAAATGGAAGAGCTCAACACCCAGGCTAAACGCCATAGCTTTTCGAAGGAGCTTAACTTAGAAACCTAAGATGCAAGAAACCGAGAAGTCACCTTTACAGAGTTCCCAATACCATGAATGTAGATACATAGTATCACACCAAGCGACGGAGTTATCTTGCATACCTGTTAGATAGCGAAAGCATCCACATATGGAAGTTGGGTTCGCACCATATGTCGTGATCAAATGCCAAACAAAATTTGAGGACGTAGTTAGATTTCTTGCTGACAAGTTTTATAAAAACCCTAAGTCTTAACTCGTTTATCAAAGAATCTACAGGGTGGAAATTTTTACCTATTGGAGACGACAACCGCAAGCTGGAGGAAGAGACACCATAACCCAGAATCATAGAAAGAACATAACCTCACTTCTGGGCCAAAGAGATGCGTGGGGTCACCTTCTAACCAGCACTGAAACTCAATACGACAAATTTTGGTGTTTTCTCGACTGGCAAACCCTGTAGTAAACAAGAAGTAGTTTACAAACCTCTCCTACACCGTACCTTACCCTTGGAAACAAATTATAATGAAACCACTTACCATGCATGCAATCGCTCGTGGGTATAAAGGTTTACTCCAATGAACACACAATCTCGAGGCCTATACAAGGAATATCATTATCGGTCTTGGGATTTATTTTAAAATCTATTGTAAAACAATAACAAAGAAATAGGTAAATATTACCTGTAGTGACATAAATATCAGAACTTTTATATATGCTTTCTCCTCGCTCAGAATTCCAGCACGCTCACGATTGAAAACCAGAGAGGTAAAGCCACAAACCTTTCTACAACAAAAGGACAGAGGAAACTACTAAGATATCACAGAGCCAAAACATAAGAGGAGGATCTTAGCTCTGTACAAACCCCACACTTCTTTTCGGGTCAAAAACACAGGTTACAGAGTTTGAGTAAACGCGTAGTGGTTTCGACTAAGGGTGAATAAGCCTTGAGTTCATGCTAAGAAGAAGCACAGTTACCATACCAGGGATATGCCGTCAGCGGGGTCAGTCTGTAAAAAGGAACAATAAGGTAACGAAAACATCAACCTTTTGATAGTATCCCGATCCAGGAGGAAGGACACACTTAATGTGCACACTTTCCTATCTCATCCAGGCCCGAGGAGCTTCCATCCGACGATGGAGAGTAAGGAGTAGGGTACAAATGGAGGGTAGATACTTCATCCACAGAATCGAGGTCTGAAGAGCAGTTAATATGCTGCAAGTTCAATTAAACCACCACTGGCTGTGTTGTCACTTTCCATGCCACGGAACCAAACTTAAATTCGACTTCACACCAGTCACTTGGCCAGCATTAAAAATTTCCTACTGTCGAGACTTTTGCCACGAGTTTTCTAGTGCAACTTTCCAAACATTACACCTTGTAATTCATGCTATCGTATAGTTATACCTTAGCAGATTTAATCCAAAGTTATGCAAAGGTAGGGTCAAAACTGTAACAAGGATTTCGGAGCATGAATACTATGTATTCAACCTTGATGATACTTTAATCATAAGCAAGGCTCAATGCTTATAAGCATTAGCGCAAACGTAAGGTCTATGCATAAACTTCACATTAGGACTAGATAAAACCATTAGGTTTCAACCGAGGTCCTATCTAGTATCTTTTAAATAAACTCTGATCTTGATAAATAACGTGCTAAGAACTTGTTGGTAACACATGTAAAAATCTCACCTTGGTAAATCCATGATCCCGAAGAAGAGAGGTGTACATTTCCTAGCATGCAAACAACTTAGGATTAGAACTGGAAGTAAAATTATGTGTTTGTATAATTAAAACTTACACGACCGTGCAAATATGCTAGTAAGTAAAAGAGTTTATAGATAGATTTTTTTTTATTACAGGTATTTTTGGTGTTGTGACACAAAGATATTCCTATTATATTTTAATAGCATACTCTACAACACCATTATATATATATATATATATATATATATATATATATATATATATATATATTATGTTTATCATCACTTTATACTTATATCTCTCATCATACATATTTATACAAAAAAAAAAAAGTCGCCTATTAACTATATTCTACCACTAATATTTGTGCAATAATATATTAACCTATATTTTTTGAGGAGCTTAAGCCGAGGTCTAAGGTCGACCTCGATGAATAAATCTAATTTCCTTCTTATAAGGCTTAGTTAAGTGTTTGAGAAATTTTATTAAAATGCTAACTATACTGCAAGTGAAGTGAACATAGAGTCAATGCCACTCACCAAGTTTGCAAAGGAAGAAAGGGAAAGAGACTACTAATCGAACCATCCATAGCTCAAAAGCCGACTATGGACCATGCATAAACCGACAGTTATCTAAAAAGTCTCTAAAGAGACTAAACCGAGAACAACTTGTTCATTGGAGGTGACACATTTGTCAACAGAAAGAGAAAAAAAATGGATAGCTTTAAAATCTAAACGACAAGGGAAATATGATATCCGACTAAGTACACTGTACAATGTCATCAAAGATTTTAGAACAATGGACCAGAAAAATACGAGATTCTCAGATTTCTTAGGCAATTTGGTGCTCAGGATTGCGTTGGCAATTCTTTAAAGATAAATAAACAAAAAAAATAAACGCCATTGCTATCACAGCGACTCCATGAAGACGAAACCCAGGACACAACTCATCTAGAGCTGCGCACCAATCACCAAACCAGAGAGTCGGTGTACTCCTGAGTTTAAAAGCAAGGGGAAAGAATTCCTCTAAACACAGGTCGTCTTTCCAGTGCCATTACTCTAGTAATAATAAATGTTTTGCAAATAAAATGAGAAACCGATCTTTCAAATGTTATGTGCATACATGGTATTATCGCAGACTTTCATAGCAGGGGTTTATAAAGAAACTCATAATCAAATTTTTAAATTGTTCTGTGCATACATGACGTCGTCGCAAACCTTCATAACATAGGTTTATAAAGAAACTCAAAATCAAATCTTACAATTCTTCTTTGTGGACATGATATTATCGCAGACTTTCAAAGAAGGGGTTTATAAAGAAACTCATATTTTACTCTGTGTAGACAAGGAATTATTTTATATTTTTATAACATACGTAAATAAATTTAGAATCCAATCTTTCAATTTCTATGTGCGGACGCGACATTATTGTAGATTGGAGTTCAAAAGAACCTTCAATATTACCGAGCAAAACCCCGTTCCATCTTTACAATATTTTACATAACAACAAGGTAACTAAAAGAAAAATGGAATTCTATGATGCATTCCTCTGAATAACACCAACAAAGGATGCTGACGTTTTCCAAAATAGACACAAAAAATAGGCATCACTGTTTTCACAAAACAGAGGATCTGGAACATATATTCATTCTAGATATTACAGTCAAAGAAAATAGACATCGATTTTTTCACAAGACAGATATTTCGGTAGAATATATTCATAATAAATAAATTAAAAAAAAAGAAATCAATATTCTCCGAGAACACAGAATTCGATCCTTTAATACAAACTTTTGGTTACAAAATAAGAATTTCCCTATCATATATACATATTTTCCATAACCCAAATACTACCACACGAAAATTTTCATATATGATCGGGATTTTATTTGTTCAAACCACCCGCATGCACCCAAATTTATTATTTAGTTATCAACACATACTTGATTATGTCAAGTTGACGATTGATCTATATTGTTGTTTATCAAAATACAATATTTAAACATTACTCTCATAATCCATAATGAATGTAGAAATACAATAGTGTAAAAGAAATAATATAAACTTGAATGAAGGTGGCGCAAGGTTGGTCCCCTCGAGGACTTCTTGCTTAACAAAACACACGACACACAATGTTCACACAGACTGGATGTATACAAGATGCCTGAAGCTGGCTTCTATTACTTCAATTAAATTACAATGTCTGAATAAAAAGCAAATGAACTAGTTGGCCTCAACCTTATACAATATACAGAAGTAATGGCTTGTTTTCTCTATGTACAATATTCTTCCTCTCCTAGTTCTTTGTTGAACGATGAGATATGGATTGGATGTCTGCTAGCTCTTCCCCCTGGAACTAACTCTCCCTCTGCACTAGTATTCTATTGCTTCTCTGTTGCTCATCCCGAGGTCCACTTCGTTCCCCGAGACACTCTTCCTTTATCTGTTGAATCCACCAGATACTGTAGACCTGTAGTTGTCAGCGTCCTATGGCCGCGCTGCACAACCCCACCTGTGGTGACATCTGTCCTGAACCCAACCACCGGCATAACTTCTCATAACTTCCTTAGCAACCACGAACGGATACCAAGTACTTCACCTTCACTTCTGGGCTTCTCTGACTCTGCTACAGTAGTTGGTCCCATCACTAACCTTGACCATACTGCCTTCTGTCATCCATCAGCCTTAACTGTCGGCTTACTTCACTTCCCGGCTTCCAGTCCACCCCTTCCTCCACACTTGGCTTCCGCTACAAACTTGTCGGTGTCGTTGTTTGACAACCTGTCGATGCCTGACCTCTTTCGCTTCTTCCCGACGTATGTCGAATTTTAACTTGTCGACTCTCCACCTCATGCTCCTGTCGACCACATATCAACAGCTTCTGCTCGACTTCCAGTCTTCCTTCACACCAGTGGTCATCAGAAATCCCCCTTTTCGGCCTTCTTCAGTCGATCAACTTCGAATGTATCGCCTAGGCCTTGATTCCCCTGCATTAGAATCCCCAGGTGAAAAAGAACTCGATTGCTCCGTCAGTCTCTCGAATTCCTCTTCAGAAATCCAGGTTTCCTCCTGCAACTTCGCACCTTTCCATCGGACCAAATATTCTTTTTTTCGTGAACTGCACGTATGCCCAACTTCGCGTTCCTCTAGTACTTCAACAATTTCTTCTTTGTCGTGTTGACCTGGAATTTGCACTGTGTAGTCGATGTTCGACACTTCCACAATGTTGTTGGTTGAACCTTCCTCAAATTTGTATAGATATGAGACATTGAATGTAGGTGAAATGCTCAAGTCTTTCAACAGCTCCAACACATAAGAATTGTCCGAAATCTTCTTCAAGATCTTACATGGTCCAATATTCTTCAGCTTCAGCTTGTTATAGGTTCCTGTTGGAATCTATCCTTTCGCAAGTGTGCATAGACTAAGTATCCTTCGTTGAACGGCTGTAGCCTCTTCTTTCTGTCATCTCTCAATTTGTATGCCGCATTGCTATTTTCAATGCGCTTTTGCACATCGTCATGCATTTCTTTCATATGCTCTATGAATATTCTTGGATCCGTGCTTTTCGTGATTTGTGTCGGCATCTCGACCAAATCTTCCACTCCATGTGGGCTTCATCCTTGAACAATATGGATTGGGCTCATACCTGTCGACCAATTCACAGAATTATTGTATGCAAACTTTGATCGCGCCAACACGTTCTCCCACTGCTTGGGTCTGTCGACTGTCAAACACCTCAAAAGGTTTCCCAAACTTCTATTCACCACCTTTGTCTGTCCATCTATATGTGGATGATATGCCGAGCTAAATTACAACCTCGTGTCTAGTTTCTTCCATAGGGTTCTCCAAAAATGTCCCATAAACTTGGTATCTTTGTCCAACATGATACTCTTCAGCAACCCATGCAATCTGACTATCTCCATGAAGAATAGTACAATAATACTTGTGGTGTCACTTTTCTTCCGTCATAGAATAAAATGTGCCATATTCGAAAATATGTCGACTACAACAAAGATTGATTTGTTACCCTGCTGCGTCTTCGGCAATCCTAACACAAAATCCATGTTTAGGTGCTCCCATAGGGTATTCGGTACTAGTAATGGCGTATACAACCTCGTATTCTTACTTGTTCCTTTTTCCAACTGGAAAACTCGACACTGTTGTACCCACTTTCCGACATCTATCTTCATTCTTGACCAATAATACTTTTCTTTGACCAATGCCTTGTTCTTATCGATGCCAAAATGACTTGCTAATATGCCATTATGCAATTCTCTAGTTAGGTTCTCTCTTACGGATCCTATGGGAATACATAATTGTTGTCCCTTGAATAGGTATCCCTCTTGGATGAAATAACCCAAGTATGGAGTCCTATCGACACTCCATGGTTCACTACTCGCCTGCCATGCTTTTGCAAAATCCTCGTCGATCGCATACTCTGTATTCACCGACTCTATTCATGTTTCTTGAACTGACGTCATGTTCAGCAATGCAACTCTTCAACTTAACATGTCAGAAACCTTTTTCGACTTTCCCAACTTATGTCTCAACATGAAGGTATATCCCTATAGGAATTCGATTCACTTCATGTGTCACTGATTCAACTTTGACTGAGTGTTCAAATACCTCAGTGCTTGGTGATTTGTGTACTACACAAACTCCTTCTGAAACAAATAATTCCTCCACTTCTTCAATGCTTGGACAACAGCATAGAACTCTTAGTCATAGGCCCAATATTTCTGCTTCGCATCATCCAACTTTTCGCTGAAGAATGCAATTGGTCGGCCCTCCTAGCTCAACATTGCTCCAATTTCCATTCCACTCGCGTCGCAATCGACTTTGAAAACTTTGTCGAAATCTGGGAGCACTAACACCAGGCTCTCGGTGACCTTTTCCTTTAACTTGTTGAAATCTCTTTGGGAAGCTTTCGTCCACTTGAACTCTCGTTTTTGCATGCACTCTGTCAAAGGTGCACATATCCAACTAAATCCCTTGATGAACTTCCTATAGAAAATGGCGAGTCCATGAAAAATTCTTACTCCAGACGCGCTTGTCGTTTCTAGCCAATCCAATATTACCTTCACTTTCTTTGGGTCAATCACTAACCGTTTACTCGAGATTACGAATCCCAAGTATACTAGTTCTTCCTCCATGAAGAAGCACTTTTGTAGGTTCACCATCAAATTCTCTTCCTGTAGCTTCTGCAATACTTGTCGAATGTGCCCCAAGTGTTCGACCTTGGTTTGATAAAAAAACAGGATTTTGTGTAGGTATACTACGATGAAATTTCCCAAGAATGGATTTGGTACCTCATCCATCGACCGCATGAATGTACTAGGTGCATTAGTCAATCTGAATGGCATGACCAACCACTCATACAACCCTTCCCTCGTCTTGAATGTTGTCTTCCATTCATCTCCTTCTCTGACCCTAATCTGGTGATAATCACTCTTCAAGTCGATCTTCGTGAAGTATCTCGCTTCACTTAAACAATCCATCAATTCGTCCATTCTAGGCCATGGAAACTAGTACTTGATCACGATCTTGTTGATACCTCTGGAGTATGTACACATCCTCCATTCTCCACCCCTCTTTGGCGGTAATATTGCTGGTACCAGACAAGGGCTCAGACTCTCTCTAATCAATCCTTTGTCCAAAAAATCTTGGGCATGTCGATTGAGCTCTTGACCCTCTTTCGGAGTCATTCTATGTAGTTCCTTGTTTGGAAAACTCGATTCTAGAATCAAGTTGATATGATGGGGAATGCTCCTCGTCGGTGGAAATCTCGTCAGCTTCTCGTCGGATACTATTCTCCTGAACTCGTCAAGCATATTTTCGACTTCGACTGGAATTCTCTCCGTTGTCGACCTTTCGACACATGGTCCCTTCATAATGATAGTGAAACATCTCGACTATTTCTCCTCCTCTACAAGGAACTCTTTGGCTGTACACATCCACACTAATTTCTCCCAATAGTTTCTCTCGCCCTGCTTGCAGTCGGCTTGGTCCTCTTGCTTCGGCTTTAGAGTCCTACGTGTGCCATTTTTCCACACTGTGACTGTGTTGGCTTGACCATCATAGATCATCTTCCGATCATATTTCCATGGTATCCCTAACAACAGATGACATGCATCCATCAGGATTATGTCACACAGTACGCTGTCTTCAAGTGTCCCAACCTTGAAGTTAATTAGACATTGTCTAGCTACTTTAACATGATGTCCTTTTTGCAACCAGGATATCTTGTATGGATTTGGGTCTTCCCGACATCTCAAACCCATTTTCAATCACCTCTATCGACACAAGATTCTCTTGTTATAATTTTGATAATTTCATTTAAATATTATCTAGGATCCTACTAATAGAATAACATGCACAACATAACAATCATAGACACAAGACACACAAAGTTTCCTCTGGGAAAACCAATAAGGTGAAAAAACCCCGCAACTTCCTTAGAGATAGAATGAGCACCAATACAAAGATCACAAAGATCAAACCCCAAAAGATAGATGTCTTCAGCAGCTACTCCTCCTCCACTTGTGTGCACTCCCCTCTATCAACTATGCGAGTTGGATGAGTGAGTTAATGAATAGAATGAGAGAGTCACACTCTCTATTTATACATTAACTTAACCTTCCTTTAACCCTAATTGGGCCGACTTCCTAAGGAATCCTAATAACCCATCCACATGACTCATACAGGTCCGACCCCACCAAGGTGGTCTAATAACCCATCAAATGTAGTTACGACACTTACAATGTAACTTCCAACACTTGCAAATACATATGACGACACTTCCAATTGGAGGAATAATTCATCTCTGTTGGGGATACAATAAAGTACAAATGTAATATACAACTGAATAACTTCCAAAGTTACAAATAATTCAACACTCCCTCTTAACTAGGAAGGTATTATCTTGACACAGGTCATCAATACATATAGGCACAAGTCTTCAATATTGGAACTGGATCATCATCCATGGATCACTGGAGCATCATCGTCACTGCTGTTGTACTCGTCATCTCTATCACTGGTGCAATCTCTCAATTCTTCTCGTCATAGGATGTTCTACAAAGCCATCCCTTTTTCATGCTGGATGTAGGCGTAGCCTCCATGTAGGTCTTCATCATCTCTGCGAGCAGCCTGATAAAGGAGAAATATCAAGACTAATTATGTGCCTCTACAAAACCTCAAAAGAGCATCTCAAGACTGATTACGAGCTTACTACTCAACCTATAAGATCTCCCAAGACTACATTACATGCAAACCTCACAAAAATTCGAAAGAGCATCTCAGGACTGATTACGAGCTTACTGCTCAACCTATAAGATCTCGTAGGACTAAATTACATGCGACCAAACAAAACCTCGAAAGAGCATCCCAGGACTGATTACAAACTTCTCGCTCAACCTATCCTATCTCCCAGGAATACATTACATGCTACCAAGAAAAACCTTGAAAGAGCATCCTAGTACTGATTATGAGCTTACTGCTCAACCTATCGGACCTCCCAGGAATACATTACATGCTACCAGGAAAAATGTCGAAAAAGCATCCTAGGGCTGATTATGAGCTTACTGCTCAACCTATCGGATTTCCCAGGAATACATTACATTCCACTGCACAACTTGCCACATATCCACGGCCTCGGAGTATCATCCTCATACTCATGATCAACCTGATCATCCTCGCACGGAGCATCATGTTGATGCTCATGATCATACTGATCATCATCATATAGAACATCATCTGGAGCATCATCCTGATGCTCATCACACAGCACTTACATCCACAGCCATGGGAAGGATCCTTCTACGACCATGCTTGATATGGATCTAGCATCTGTGTCATGTCACTTCCTCCTGGAAGTATCTTCAAACTGACGAACACCAAGCCTCTCTTTGAAGTACTTGAACGTCACCTTGGCTAGTGGTTTGGTCAACACATCTGCTATCTGCTCGTGCATTTCAACATATAGGAGCTTCACTTCTCCTCTCTGCACCATATCTATGATATAGTGATACTTGATCTCGATGTGCTTCGACTTGTCATGCAACACTGGGTTCTCATAAAACTTCACACAACTCTTGTTGTCACAGAAGATACAAGTAGCATCCAACTAGAGATCAAACAAATCAGAGAGTAGCTTCCTTAGCCATACTGCCTCACAACTAGTCGAACAAGGTGCGACATACTCTGCTTCGGCTATACTCAGTGCTACGCAGGATTGCTTCCTGCTAAACCAAGCGATCACACCTGATCCCATACTGAAGTAGCACCCGAAAGTGATCTTCCTATCTGAGTAAAAATGCTTCAAATGCTCAAGTACAGTACATGAAACTTGTAGAAGACATCCATGGCAGTATATTTATCACAAATATATTAGATAATCATCCATCCATTCGAAATAATCAACATTATAGTGTCATACATCAATGCATTGGGGAAATGGACATTGTTTGCTCATTAATCAATAGTTTTGCATACAACCAGTGGGTATTTCGACCTAAGACTTTCTGAATATGAATAACAGAGGATATGAAGCTATTACAATCATAAATATATAATGAGAAGCTCTCTCAAGAAGCACAAGTGCTCACCAAAAATGCCCTCCCTCAAGGAGCATGAATATGCCTTCAAAACTGGAAACGATGGAGAGAAAGTGCTGCACTAAACCAAACCATGAAACTTCCTGTAGCTACTACCTGCAAATACAAACTCCATTAAAGCACCATGAAAGACCTGAGTGGCCTCTCAAACACCAACTTGGATGAGAATCTTTCACCCTCGAAATTGGCTAAGGCAAGAAACTAGTCATCCACTAGCTCTCTCTTCACAAATGCAATTTTTCTCAAATCATCAAAAGCCATTCTCATACTTGATTTCTACATTTTATAACCAACATTAGCCTTCAAGGGGTCGAAATCCTCTCAATATATTCAATAATTTTCCATTTAGAAAATATTCCTCATTTGCCACTTGTCTCCTAGTTCCAACTTTCCATTTTCTCCCAAATTCGAATTTGAGTCTCTTTAGATTCCTCCAACTCCATGAGCGCCTTCTTGAGCCTATGTTTGGGGCTGACATGTCATAATGGTCAGGTGTAAGAAGTCAGGTCTGAATTTTGTCATAAAATGTCATAGATGCTTCATTATTGTTGTCATAAAACTAGGGAATCTAGCCCATGTGTCCACTAGTCTCCAATTTGACTCTTCCTCTCCCATGGAGGTTACTATTCCTTCCCATTTCGACCTAATATGCTCAATGCCATGTGTTATGACTTACCAACTCACCCAAGAGTGTTCACCTTCCCATGAATTCGAATTGGCAAGAGAGAGATGCCATGTGTCATTGAAAAATCAAGCTAGTGTGGGTCCCACCACCTCCATATGTCTCCAAAACCACTTGCCACCTAGAATTTCTCTTGAATTTATTTATTCATCATATTTATTAAATGCTTGAACCCTTCTAATGTCTAAATATCATTTATTAGTTTCCTTAAATTAGCATCCCACATGTGCCCATCCAACCTAGGAAACTAGTAAGATTGATGGGATTGTCTTACTATGCACTTATTTGAATGGGGACATTACAGTCCTCCCCACCCAAGATTTCTTGTCCTCAAGCAATTTCAAATTTGGATGCTGCAAAATCTTCTCCTCTTTCCATGTGGCATCTTCATTTGGTAAGTTCTTCCATTGCACTAAATATTCTTTGATGATTCTACTCCTCAACCTTCTTTCCCGTGTCTTCAAAATCTTTTCCGGAACAAGTGTGAGCTGACCTTCATCATCCAAAGGAGGAAGTATTTCTGAAGTGATGATTTGCTGATCAAGAGCTTTCTTAAGACAAGAAACATGAAATACATTGTGGATTTTACTCCCTTCCGGAAGTTCTAGTTCATATGCTACTTCTCCAACCTTCTGCACTACCTTGTATGGCCCATAGTACCTTGGTTTTAATTTTTCTTCTCCATTCTTTTTGAGAGATGTCTGTTTATAGGGCTGCAACCTTAAATATACTAAATCATTGACTTGAAAGGTTCTCTCTTCTCTATGTCTATCAGCATATTGTTTTTGCTGATTTTGAGCAACCTGCAAATTGTCTTTCAAGAGCTTTAAAATTTCTTGGCTCTCTTCCACCCAATCTTTAGCCTTTGGGGCTCTACTATCACCAAATATAATGTCAGCAAATGTAAGTGCATCATAACCATATAATTCTTTGAAAGGAGACATTGCTATTGACATATGATAAGTGGTGTTGTAGCAAAACTCACCCAAGTGTAGCCATTTTGCCCATGCTTTTTGCTGCCCTCCCACATAGTTTCTTAGGTATCCTTCCAACCATTGGTTTACCCTCTCTGTTTGTCCATCAGTTTGTGGATGATAGCTGGTACTTGGAGTCAATTGAGTGCCTACCAATCTAAAAATTTCTTGCCAAAAAGCACCCATGAATCTACTATCTGTATCACTGACAATGCTCTTGGGGAGCCCATGCAATCTGAAGATTTCTTTGAAAAAAATATCAGCCACTTGTGCAGCACTAAAAGATGATGTAACAGCAAAGAAATGAGCAAATTTTTTCAACCTATCAACTACCACATAGATGCAATCCTTACCTAAGGATTTAGGCAATCCGGTGATGAAATCCATGGAAATACTGTCCCATTTTTGCTCCGGAATGGGCAATGGTTGTAATAGGCCGACTGGACATGTAAGTTCTGATTTGTTTTGTTGACATGATTTACATTCATTCACATACTTCTGAACATCTTCCTTCAGCCCCTTCCAAAAATTTCTTTGCCTCAACTGTCTATAAGTTTTGAAGATCCCCGGATGGCCCGGTAGTGGGGAATCATGTGCTTCTTGCCAAATTCAGTACTTGAGCTTGGAGTTATGAACTAAATAAATTATTCCCTTATAATATATAAGCCCATTCAAAATCCTATAATTATCATCCCCTTTGATTCCATCCAACACATCACAAGCAAATTTGTCTTTGGCATATTCAACTAGTAGCATGTTTTTCCAATCCTTGGCAATATCCATGAGAGAAAAGGAAGGCCTTCTTGACAAAGCATCTGCTACTATATTATTTTTTCCTTTGACATATTCAATATCAAAATCATAAGCTTGAATCTTGCTTACCCACTTTTGTTTCCGTTCATTTAGATCTTTTTGGGTGAGAAAGTGTCTTAGACTATTATGGTCAGTTTTCACCACAAACTTGCTGCCCACCAAGTATTGTCTGATTTTGGCCAATGCATGCATAATGGCCAGCATTTCTTTATCATAGATGGAGTAAATTTTTTCATGAGGCTGCAACTTTCTGCTCTCAAAGGCTATGGGGTGTTGGCCTTGCTTTAGGACAGCCCCTATTCCTCCACCTGAAGCATCACATTCCACAACAAAAGGTTTAGTAAAATCAGGAAGTGCAAGTATGGGACAACTACTCATTACCTCTTTCATTTTTTGGAATGCTTTTTTAGCCTCTTCATCCCACTTGAAAGCATCCTTCTTAGTCAAATCAGTGAGTGGAGAAGTCAACTTGGAGAACCCTTTCACAAATTTTCTGTAGTAGGTGCATATGCCAATAAAGCCTCTCAATTCGGTAATATTTTTCGGTGATGGCCATTCCAAGATAGCCCTGATTTTTTCCATGTGTACCTTCACTCCTTCTTGCCAAATAATGTGCCCAAGATACAATGGTTCTTTCATCCCAAACTCACATTTTGATAATTTAGCAAATAAGGACTCTTCATGCAAGATTTTCAACACAATCTCTAACTGTTGCAAATGCTCTTCCCATGTTTTACTGTAAATGAGAATATCATCACAGAAAACAAAAAAAAACCTTCTTAGTTGCTTGCAAAATATCCTATTCATACATGCTTGAAAGGTGGCTGGAGCATTAGTTAACCCAAAAGGAATGACAAGAAATTCAAAGTGGCCAAAATGACATCGAAAAGCGGTCTTTTGCACATCTTCTTCTTTCATTCGAATTTGGTGATACCCTAATCTAAGGTCAATTTTTGAGAAGTATTTGGCCCCATGTAGCTCATCCATGAGCTCATCAATCCTAGGAATAGGATACCTATTCTTGATAGTCTTTTTTTTCAAGGCTCTAAAATCTATGCACATTCTCAATGTTCCATCTTTTTTCTTCACTAGCACTACTGAAGAAGCATAAGGGCTAGAGCTTGGTCTAATGAGCCCCAACTCTAGGAGTTCTTGGATAGATTTTTCAATCTCATCTCTAAACCTTTTAGGATGTCTATAAGGTGGTATCTGAATGGGTGAAGTACCCTCCTCCAAAACAATACTGTGCTCAACCCCCATATCTGGTGGCCTACCATGTGGAAGGTCTCTAAAACCCTTTTCATATTTTTGCAAAAGTCTCTCTATCTCCTTTGGGTGTTTGACAATATTTATAGTTGGCTTGGGAGATGTAATATGACATTCAGCAGCCCATTCTATATCCCCATGCCTCAATATAGATCTCATGCTATTGCAAGTCACAACTTGATTTGGATAAGTGTGTTTCCCTCTCACAACTCTTTGTACTCCTTTTGAATCTTGAAATTTCGTTTCGGGAATTTGATAATTTACTGTATGCTCTCCTATTGAATACAACCATTGCACTCCCAAAACCACATTAGTATCAGCAACATCAACCACATAAAAACTATCAACAAAAGTATAGTTACCTACGGTGACTTGCAGCTTTGGAACCCATGTTTTGCATTGCATTGTGTTGTAACCGGGAATGAAAACTGTGAAGCCATCGAATGGTTCAATATGTATCTTTATTTTCTCTACCATCTCTGCATCAATGAATTTATGAGTGGCTCCTCCATCTACCAAAACTGAAGTTCTTTGTCCTTGTACCACACCTTTGCATCGGATAGTATGATAGCGAGGTACTGTTGAAAGCACTGCCATTCTTGCTTTGTCCGGTGAAGGATGATTTTCTTCTTGTCTTTCCTCTTCTACTGCTGTCTCATATGCCTCTTCTTGATCTGAAATATGTCCATCTTCATCCATGCCCCCATCATACCCCTCATTATCAGAAAATACTTCTATGTATTGAGCCTTTCCTTTGGTACATTTGTGCCCCGGTGTCCATGGTTGGAAGCATGTGAAGCATAGTTTCTTTTTTCTAAGTTCATCCCTGTTTAGTCCCTCTTTTTTATTCCTCTCAAATAACTCTCTTTGCCAAGGTTTATTATCATATCCATCCCTTTGCCAAGGTTTCTTTTCAAATTTATAGCTAGGCTTAGGAGGAAATCTCGTTCTAGGAAGCACATTTTGGAGATCCCTAGTCAAGCTCATTGCATCTTTTAATGTAGTTGGCTTGTGGGATTTGACCAAACCTCTTAAGGGTTCATCCAAACCTTCAGTGAACATCAATACTAATCTTTCCATAGATACATCAGCCACCTTGACTGATAATTTTTGAAAGTCCAACATATATTCGGTAGGGGACCCAGTTTGCTTCAATTGAGCTAGTTCTTTGAAAGGCAATTCTGGATCTTTTTGTTCAAATCTTTCTAGTACCCTGTCAACAAATTATCCATATGTTTTAACCTGATTATGACCCAAGGTTTTCATCCCATGAAACCACCATTCATTGGCATCTCCTTCCAAATGCAAAATGGCCATTTTTAATGCATCCTCTTCCAACATAGGATTCAGCTGAAAATATACATCCAATTTTTGCACCCAAGTGTTAGCAGAATTTTGAGAAGAACCATCAAAAGTAGGAAGTGACATTTTTCCAATAGCACTATTCAATTCTTTGTTTTGGAATGGAATCCTATTGTCTCCCTTCATTTTAATCTTTTGCATAGCATCAATGTAGTCACTGAGTGGTACACCTCTTTTACACTCTTCATTCAAATTATTCCAATCATTTATTAGTTTCTTGTAATCCAATTCAAGATTGGGCTCTTCTTTGGGTGTGAGAAATTTAGGTGCAGTATGCCTTTGTGTGCTTTGAAATTCATCAGGTCTATTATGAGGTCCTGTACTTGAGAAAATATGCTCATTCCCTTTCATCTTTTCCCCTGAGTGTGAACCACTATTATCTCCTATCATCCCTTTGCCTGAAAGTTGGCTACCCAACAATTCGAAACCTTTCATCCTTTGTTTATTCATATCTAGCATAACCATGGTAAGTCCTTCAAAACATGGTTTTAAGGCTTCAATAAATTCCTCCTTATGTCTTATTTTTCCTCCTCCTCTCTACCCATTGTTTTAGAAAAAAACTCTTTTTCTGCTACTATCTCTTCTTCAACCAAAACTTCTTCAACTACTGATTCAAAGGGTGGTGTTTTATTTGTTTGGATTCTTGTTAATACCATCAGGTTCCAAGACCATGCTCTGATACCACTTGTAATATCCCTTTTTTAAATTTTATTAAAATGCCCAATTTTCCACTTTTTTTTCCCAATTTCGACCTTTGACTAGTTTTACTGTTTTGACCTCCAAATCAACCCAAATGCTCCCAAATCTTCTGTAGGAGTGTATGAATGGTATTTAGACTTGAATATAAGGTTCAGGGATGTTTTGTGGCCCTCCAAATACTGCTGCAAACTTGATTTGTATTCTGATCAATATATGTAATTTTGACTAGTAATTTGTGCATCAAATCCCCCTCGGGTAACACTGCAAATGGCCTTCCAAATGCCTCCAAACTCCCACAAATTTATGAACAGAGGTATATAATGTGTTAATTATGTGGTTAAGGTCTCATATGCACATTTAATTGATTTTTAATACTGTTCTAACCCTCTCACATTCAACAGCAAAAACCCCAAATTCGACCCTTGGGGAAATGGCACTATTTCACCTCCCAATACAACTAAACTGAGTAAAAATGCTTCAAATGTTCAAGTACAGTACATGAAACTTGTATAAGACATCCATGGAAGTATATTTATCACAAATATATCAGAGACTCATCCATCCATTTGAAATAATCAACATTATAGTGTCATACATCAATGCATTGGGGAAATGGACATTGTTTGCTCATTAATCAATAGTTTTGCATACAACCAGTGGGTATTTCGACCTGCGACTTTCTGAATATGAATAACAGAGGATATGAAGCTATTACAATCATAAATATATAATGAGAATCTCTCTCAAGAAGCACAAGTGCTCACCAAAAACGCCCTCCCTCAAGGAGCATGAATATGCCTTCAAAACTGGAAACGGTGGAGAGAAAGTGCTGCACTAAACCAAACCATGAAACTTCCTGTAGCTGCTACCTACAAATACAAACTCCATTAAAGCACCATGAAAGACCTGAGTGGCCTCTCCAAACACCAACTTGGATGAGAATCTTTCACCCTCGAAATTGGCTAAGGCAAGAAACTAGTCATCCACTAGCTCTCTCTTCACAAATGCAATTTTTCTCAAATCATCAAAAGCCATTCTCATACTTGATTTCTACATTTTATAACCAACATTAGCCTTCAAGGGGTCGAAATCCTCTCAATATATTCAATAATTTTCCATTTAGAAAATATTCCTCATTTGCCACTTGTCTCCTAGTTCCAACCTTCCATCTTCTCCCAAATTCGAATTTGAGTCTCTTTAGATTCCTCCAACTCCATGAGCGCCTTCTTAAGCCTATTTTTGGGGCTGACATGTCATAATGGTCAGGTGTAAGAAGTCAGGTCTGAATTTTGTCATAAAATTTCATAGATGCTTCATTATTGTTGTCATAAAACTAGGGAATCTAGCCCATGTGTCCACTAGTCTCCAATTTGACTCTTCCTCTCCCATGGAGGTTACTATTCCTTCCCATTTCGACCTAATATGCTCAATGCCATGTGTTATGACTTACCAAATCACCCAAGAGTGTTCACCTTCCCATGAATTCGAATTGGCAATAGAGAGATGCCATGTGTCATTGAAAAATCAAGCTAGTGTGGGTCCCACCACCTCCATATGTCTCCAAAACCACTTGCCACCTAGAATTTCTCTTGAATTTATTTATTAATCATATTTATTAAATGCTTGAACCCTTCTAATGTCTAAATATCATTTATTAGTTTTCTTATTACCATCCCACATGTGCCCATCCAACCTAGGAAACTAGTAGGATTGATGGGATTGTCTTACTGTGCACTTATTTGAATGGGGACATTACACACACCTCCATACTTAGAAAGTAATGCATCATACCCAAGTCCTTCATCTTGAACTCGACAGGAAGCTTCCTCTTTGTATCAGCAATCAACCCAATCTCACCTGTTACAAATAGGTCATCTACATATAGCAGGAGTATCACTAGATTTCCTTCCTCAACCTTGTAGTAAAGGTTGGAATCCGCTTTACTCTTGGTAAAGCCAAAACTAGTCAGGAAGCTATCAATCCTGCCCAACCATGTCATGGGTTCTTGTTTCAAACCATAAAAGGATTTCTTCAATTTGCACACATATGACTCCCTGTCATGTGTCTCAAATCCGAGTGGATGCTCCACATACACTTCATCTTCGACTACACCATTCAAGAAGGTTGTCTTGAAATCCATCTGGTCACTAGTACAAAATGAGAGATGAGTGACCAGGCGACAAAAAAAATTGGTGACCAGAGCTTTTTCAAGGGATAAATGACCAAAATTGAGAAATTTTAAGTGAGCTGACTAAAAATGACCAAGATAAATGACCAATTTGGTCACACGATAAGAACTAAACTAAAAATGACCACGATAAATGACCAGTTTGGTCACAAGATAAGAACTAAATTAAAAATGACCACATAACAATTGGTCATTTATGTGGTCATCTTTAGTTGTGTCATTCCTACAGTGGAAAATTATAATTTTAATAATGAATTTCTACAATTTATTAAATTTTAACATTGCAGATGGATTCAGAGACCCCTTAATTTAGTAAATTGTAAGAAGGGGTCTTTGAATCCATCTGCAGTGTTAAAATTTAGTAACTGGTAACACTAATAGTATAGAACTTGGATTATTTTTCAATACATGTCTTCTATGAGATCATTTCTTTGAGGCCATCCTGATACCTATTGTGTTAGATGAAATTTGAATTGTGTTGCAAGTGTGCATATTTTCATCTTTTTTAATAGGCCTTAATGTTGAAATTTGGCTTGAAATGAAACTATGATGCATTCCATATCCACTATCATATCCAAGGTAATGTGTTTGTCACGTCTATATCCTCTTTTGGCTTTTCACTTTTGTATGCCCCCTTCGGCACAGTTTCTAAGTTTCATCTCAAGCACCCGATAGATTTATGACTTTTCTTTTCTTTTCTAAAGGAAATGGTTTTTATTTTATAAAAGTAAAATTATTTTTGTTTGGTTATTGTATGGAGAGACATTTTTGGATACCTTCTTAAATAAAACGATTTCTTATTTTATAAAAGTAAAAATGTTTTTATTTGTTATAATATGCATATGGAGACCATCATCATTGAGTGCCCTTTGGATTGAAAATTGACTGTCATAAAAAAATATGCACTTCTCTTCGATTCAATGTGCTTCATATCATATTTTTGAGGGATCAATCACTGGCATGATTGTATTTTTTGAATTTACAATGTTAGTAGCATGTTAGGACCTTAAAAAAGGAACAAAAACAAATTATATTGCAACTAAATAATTAAGTTGGATGAGATTAGACAGAATGTTGTTCAAAATACCTCCTTGGTTCATCAACAAAGGAAAAATTGGCATGGAAAATTGATTAAAAAGAAACAGTTCCAACCCAGTGATTATGCACTTCTCTTCGATTCAAAATTTTAAAATTTTAAAGGGAAATTGATCATGATAAAAAAATATGATCCGAAGTAAATATAACTCCGGTGTGCATATGGGTAAGTTCTAATAATAATTTATATTTTTTTTGTTTCAGTATTGAGAATTTTTTTTTTATGCTGGTTATTGAAAATTGTCTTTAGAGATGTGGGAAATCGTGTGCATCAATCAACACCTAATTCACAAGATTCAGCAAATTTGAACCTTGAGGTTCGAATTTTTCCAAATCTCAAGCTGGTTCGAATCTGAAAGTGAATTTTAGGGCGAATTTAATAAAAAAATTGAAAAAAAATGCGTTGGTTTCTTAACCTTAACCTTAGTTCTAACACATCGTGGTCTACCTACCTCAATCTAGAATCCCAACCCACTAGCGAAGTTTTTCCTCTCTCCTTGCCACCGCTTAGCAAAAAAAACCCTCATGCTAGTGCTTAGAGCTCATGACTCCATGAGGTTCGATCTCAGTGTTCATGAATCACTGCTACTGCTCACAATCACCAACTCACCATTTGAGTTACAGACTACAATCATAGACTCGCGATTCTATTGTGCCATCGTTAAAGATTGAAGTTAATTGCTACCGAGATTAATTTACCTAAGAAGATGAGTTGAAAATTGAAACAAACCCCTAGTCATGCATTTCTAGTTCCCTTTACAATTTGCACTGAGAGTAACGAGGTGCTTACAACCCCGTATGGGGGAGATGTTGTAACGTGTGTGATGTTTGTTACATTTGTGATGTTTGTCACGTTACATTTCCATGTGGCTCATAACTTATAAAAAATAAAAGGTAATTAAAATTTTCATGTTCACTCATAACTTATTAAAAATAAAAAGTTAATTAAAAAATTAAAAAAGAGGGATCCAATTTCTTTCTTGAGGTGTAATTTTATGTTTTAACAAAGTAATAAATAATTTAACATATAAAAGAAGTTGCATTTACAACTACTATATTACTACTAAAATACATTTTCATATATATATATATTAAAACCATCTACATAATCTTGATTCACTCAATTATCTTTTTATTATTAAAATGAAGTAATAACAAAATTCCATATAACAAAATTTTCACAATTAATTGGAACTACAACTTATGACAACATTTAGCTAGAAAAAAAAGGAACTATAACTTAGAACATAATTTAGTATTGAGAAAAAATAGTAGAGTTTTGTCATTGTTAAACTCTTCAAAAATAGTAGAGTTTTGTCATTATTAAACTCTTCCAAATTCTGTTATCAAACCTTTATAGTTACAACATTCAACCAATACCATTTTGACATAGACCAGTTTGTTCACAGAAAGGAGTTCACAAGGGCATAGAAATTCTATTCGAGGTAAGTATACTTCTAAACTTATTCAATTTAGGGTTTTGTTGTCAGGGTTTGAATTGGCAGGGTTTCATTATCTGTAATTCAAACATGAAATTTCTATTGTATTTTGAAGCCTTTGCGGTTTGGCTATTGATGTTTTAGATTGGAGACATGCCTCCATCATGGCAAGAGGTAGTGTCATTTGGAATTATTGATGGGTCTGAGTTCCCTTCCATGGCCGCATTTCAATTACCGAGAGTACTCATCCCTCCCCTCGCGCCTGCTGCAGCCCCTGACCCGGCCAGGGTTCAAAACATGCTGCAGGAGATTATGCCACTGGGCATTGTCCCACTTAATTTAGTCAATAATGTCGCAGAAGCCATATTTTTTGGAATTCAGTCAGCCCTAGCTCTGCAATGGTTGAGATAGTAAACACGAGAATTTGATAAGATTTGCAAAATATCTAGGGTTTGAATTTACAATCAACTTGAAGATATATACATTTGAGATTTCCTCGAATAATCAAACCTTAATAGTTACAACATTCAACCAATATCATTTTGACATAGACCAGTTCGTTCACATAAAGGAGTTCACAAGGGCATAGAAATTCTATTCGAGGTAAGTATACTTCTACACTTATTAAATTCAGGGTTTTGTTGTCAGGTTTTGAATTGGCAGGGTTTCATTATCTGTAATTCAACCATGAAATTACTATTGTATTTTGAATCCTTTGCAGTCTGGCTATTGATGTTTTGGATTGGGTACATGCCTCCATTGTGGCAAGAGGCAGTGCCATTTGGAATGAATGATGGGTCTGAGTTCCTTGCCAAGGCTGTGTTTCAATTATCGAGAGAACTCATCCCTCCCCTCACGCCTGTTGTAGCCCCTAACCCGACCAGGGTTCAAAACATGCTGCAGGAGATTATGCCGGGCGTTGTCCCACTTAATTTAGTCAATAATGTCGTAGAAGCCATTGTTTTTGGAATTCAGTCAGCCCTAGCTCTGCAATGGTTGAGATAGTGAACGCAAGAATTTGATAAGATTTGGAAAATATTTAGAGTTTGAATTTACAATCAACTTGAAGATATATACATTTGAGATTTCCCCAAATTATCATTGTATGATAATTAAAATCCATTACATGGTTCAGAGTTTTATGTACACCCATTATTGCTCAATTTATTTTTTGAAATCAATTTTTTTATAGAAAACTACCCAAACATAAATGAAGCCTCATCTCAATTCCTGGATAATAATGTTAGATTTGTGGAAATTTCCACCCAAGAAAGGTTTCTCTTTATCGGTTGGGATGTGGTATAGCAGTTGACCAGTTGGAGTTTAACCAGCTGAGGTTTGATTATTGGGGTATTTCTGTATAGACTCTATGGAAAAATCCCCTTGCGACATGTTCCATGTCCCAAAAGTTTCAATCCTGCTTCAGCCAAAATTGGGTGGTTTCTAGAAAATTTATTGTGGTTTTTAATTATTGAAAAAACAGACTTCATAGTTCTTTAGAACTATCCCCATCCCATGTTTTATCTAGGAAAAATCTAGTTTGTTGCATGTTAAAAGTACGAGTGTTTAGAGAGAGAACTTATGGCTAATGTTGCTCTTTGGAATTACCACCTCGGTTTTAATTATTAAAAAAAATAGGTTTGATTGTTCTTTGAAAGTATCTCATGTTTTATTTTTGAAAATATTTGTTGCATGTTTAAAATATGAGTGGTGAATTGTAATAGAGGAAACTTGTATAATAGCCCCCCCAAAAATCAATGTTTTTAACGGAAATAGAGTGTTTTTATCATTTTAGAAAGAAATTATAGAGGCCTTACAAATCCACTATCCCTATCCTGGTAACCTTGTTTGCAAGCCTCTATTAGTATTGGATATTTGTTCCTTTCATTCCCAGCAATGAAATCCATAATTATTAACAAACTCGTTGATTTCTTTTTTGGGAAATCATTACTTTTCATGAGTGACACATGCTGGTAATATTGTTTGTGAATACAATAATCTTCCTGTCAGAACCAACCTTTTATATGGCTTTATTCTGTCAATGTTATTCTTTTAATACCTTTTCAATGTTATTATTTGAATGAAGTTGGATATCAACAGATCATTGCTGCAACTTGGAAGCATATTTAATATGTTGTTGGTTAGCACTTAGAGAATTTAGTTGATTTTTGTTTGTAACTTTGTGTAGTTGATATATTTATATATGATTAGAAGTTGCATATTTAGATGGCTCTGTTGAAAATGTGCAGTCTCTTTTCTAGACTATTGTTATGCAATGTTTTGGTTATGTTAACATGATTTTGTTCCTTCCCAAGTGATACTCACATTAGCTTACTTTTTGTGGAAGTTATCATGTTTCATGGTAAGCACATATATGTATCATTATTTTCTTTCTTCTCAAGTGATTGCCATGTGTTATCAATTCCAATGAATTGTTTCCTTTTTCCATATAATTAGAACCATCAAGAAGTCAGTTCTTCTTAGTGTCATTTGTCTTTGTTGCAAGTATGTTGTTTTTTGGTGTTTCTGAACAATGAGCACCAATTATAAATAAACTTTATATTTCCATCTGAACTCTATTGTATTGGTGTTTTTAATTGTGCATATGAATTGTCACATTATGCTTTGCCTGATGATCAAATTGTAGAAATCGTGGGTGAAGCACCTAAGGTTCAGAAAGCACTGGAGATTGTTGCTAGTCACCTTGACAAATTTTTGGTTGATCGCAACATTCTTCCATTGTTTGAGCATAATGTGAGTAAAATACTTTTAAAGTAGTTGTCTATCTTTAACATATATGATATGGTATAGTTGCATCATTCTTCAACTTAAGAAGAAAAAATATATTCCAGATTGTCATGAGTTTCATATCCAAAAATTTTATGATCCCTGAAAGATAAGTTATTGGATTCTGAATTTGAAATTGTGAGTTTTAGTGCTCACCGTTGAGATATTTTTCAATTCTTTATGGATGGCTAATTGATCGCTAGGAACATGTGTTACTAATATAATTATTATTGTTTTTTTATTAGCAACAACATTTAGCAAATGATGTACAAGATTTGGCACCAACATGGGAAAATCCAGCAGTGCCACCTCTTTCCAGTACTTCTCAAGCTGGACTGGGCATGGGTTTGACTTCATCATTTAAGCATGATTCATTCTATCCTCCTCGGGATACTTAGATTGAGACACATCCTCATCACTGTGGATTATCTATTTATGTAAAAGATCCAGGACATATGGGATTAAGATCTTCTTTACATACACCTCCAGCTGCACCAGTCATCACTCAGGTATAAATTTTGCTTTAGCAAATCTAGGAGATTTAGTCAGTTTTCAGTTTCACTCTTTTGATCATGATAGAATGAATAATGAAATGCTTGGTGGCATTGGAAAATATGCCATAGTGGATTTGTTAACTATTTTTTTTGTATCCATTTTGAAAGAAAGAATTTTACAAATTTCTCTCTTGGTATCTTCTTTAACCTTTCTTGACATGAGTCTTTGCCGAAATCAGTACCAGAATTTTCTGATGACATTTATAAATTTGAAGTATGTTTATGAATGCCCGTAAACCTTTTTCATCCAAGAAAGATGACATTAGAACCTGAGTGTGATGTAAATCACAGAAAATCCAGTTGATTTCTGATGGAGTTTAAGAGTGGTTAATTTGTGGGAGTGCAAGAATGCATCACATTTTACAAGTGATGTTTTATGTGTACATGAAAATAAATTTGGGCAGTTGCTGTTGTGATATCCGAGGATTTGTGTTTCCAACATATATTGCAATTCCCTCAGCTCGGGGATATTATCACTGGAAAAATTGTGATTTTTTCAAAAATTCAAATTATTGTGATATATATGGAAAGATATTGTGATATTCTTAAAATATTGTGATACATCAGGAAATATCAAGAGAAATAGGACAATATCGACTGAGTCAAGATATTTTTGGGTTGTTTTTGCTCAGTTTGAAGAGGGAAAGCAGCTGATTGGGAACAAAGGGGCTGCCATTCATCGTGACACTTCTCAATAAAAGGGCTAAAGGGAGATCGTTGCTTCAGGAGATTTTTGTATTTTTTTAATTTTGCCAATATTTCTCTGATGTCACTGATAAGCTTATTTCCATACCCTTAGCAATATATTTGTTGACATGATGCTTGCAATATTTCCAAACAGTGGTGCTCTTGCTGAACCTTTCCTTGAAACAAAGCCTGAATGTTGATTCTCACGTGCCACCAACAGTTCCTGGAAAATCTTCAATTCCAAAAAAGTATTTACCTGTCTCGAGTTTTCCACAAACGAAATGAACCCCATATGTAAGCCCATTTTTTGCCAATCGGGACTTGGTAGGAAAATCTTGATAAATGACCAACCAAGGAAAGTGATTTGTAAACTGGCGCAGGTATAATGCTGAACAGTTTGTCACAACAGATCTTCGATTATGTCTTTTGATTATTGCTTTATAATCTGGTAGATATGCTTTCTTCTATCTAATTGTAGAAAAATTGAAAATTTTCATGACAACACATACAACCATGAGAGTTCATGGAATGATTCTACCTTGGAGAAACTGACAAAAATCCAACAATGCAATGTTGTCGTCTTTTCTTTATTGTTTTTTATTTTATTTTATATGATGTGTTTTGAATCAGTTCTTACTAGGAGCTAACAAGAAACATAGTATGTTTGCTTGGCTTGTAGTATCTGTGAGAAATAATCAACTTACCTACAAAAAGAATATCATTAACTTACCTACAAAAAGAAGATCATTGAATTGCCACAAGGGAACCATTGTTTGAAGTTGGATGACAAAGTCATAACAGTTAATTTGCAGGTTTTTACTATCAAGAAACATTGTAGAGACTTCTCATAACTCATCACTATGAATCTACGTGCCTTTGATTTAAACAAACAAAGAAAGCTTCCCAATTATTCACTGCAAATCCACTCTAAATTCTAATATAGATCATTCTTAATAACTGCAATGTTCATGACCCATAAGGAATTTGATTTAAGGGTTCTAGCTCAATGGTAGAGAACCTGCCTTATAGGCACTTGGTTGGTGGTTCGATTACACCGTGCCCTATTTATATTATCAAAACCACTAAAAAGAGATAAATGACTAAAACAATGACCAAAATTTGAATATAGATGACCGCCAGTACAACATGCGAGATAAGTGACCAAAACAATGACCAAAATATGCATATAAATGACCACTTTTGAGTTGGCGATCGCTGGTAGCAAATTAGCGATCATTTATCATGTGACAAAAAATGTGGTCATAAATTTGATCATTAATTGTGACAATTAATGACCAAATATATGACCACAAGATAAGCTATAAATGACCAAGCTAAATATGACCACATTTTTTGTCACGTGATATATGGCCACTAATTTGCTACCAATGGTCACCAACTCAAAAGTAGTCATTTATATGCGGATTTTGGTCATGTTTTGGGTCACTTATCTCTCATTTTGTACTAGTGGGTGTATCTTCCACTTCATCACTATAGCCAGAGTAAGCACTATTCTGATGGAAGTGTATTTGGATACAGGTGCAAAAGTCTCTTCATAATCTATCTCTTCTTTCTGGGAGAAGTTATGAGCCACAAACCTTTTCTTGTATTTCTCTATGCTACCATATGCAGCATGCTTGATCTTGTAGATCCACTTGGAATTCACAAAAGATTTCCCTTCTAGCATTGGGACCACATCCCAAACATCATTCTTCATGATCGACTAGTATTCCTTGACCATGGCCTCCTTCCATTCTTTCTTTTCTGCCGCTTCCTCATAACTGGAAGGTTCTTTGTCCATTATGTTACATACTAAGGCTACGTAGCTGGTGTGTGACCTTGTTCTTTTTCTTTCTTTGTGTTCCTCTTCTAGAACACCATACCTCACTTCATTTTGGATGAGCTCTCTTGCCCATGCTAGTTTCCTCTTGTGAGATTTATTCTCACGAGGTGGATCTACAGGCTCTTGTGGATCTTTTATTTCACGATCCACTTCTGGAATTGCTTCATTCATGGTGTTGTCTTGTATTCTTGGTACTCTTGGTTCTTAATTTTCTTCAATAGGTGGCTTCCTCAATTTGATGTATGCTGAGTCTTCATCAAAAGTCACATCCCTGCTGATATCAATCTTCTTGAACCCTGGAAAGTAGATTTTGTATGCTTTTGATTTTTCACTGTAACCCACGAATATACCCTTCTTTCCTGAAGGATCTAGCTTTGTCCTATTTTCACTTGGAACATGTGTATATATTGGACAGCCAAATATCCTGAGATGGCTCACTTTTGGATTCTTACCGAAGAAGGCTTCTTCTGGTGTCTTGTTGCCAAGTATCATGTGTGGTGTTCTGCTCTATACATATACAGTTATCCTTGATGCTTCTTCCCATAGATGCATAGGCATATCATGGTCATGAAGCATTGCCTGTGCTGCTTCCATGATAGTTCTATTATTCCTTTCTACAACTCCATTCTATTGTGGATTTTATGGAGTGGTCAACTCCCTCTTAATCCCTAAATCACTGCATAACTTCTTGAAGTCTCCTGAAGTGAATTCTCTGTCATTGTCGGATCTAAACATCTTGATCTTCTTATCTTTTTGGTTTTCTACCAAGGCTTTGAATTCCTTGAACTTATCAAACAGTTCATGTTTGTTCTTCAAGAAATAAACCCAATATTTCCTATAGAAATCATCAATGAAAGAAACATAATATACATACCCACTCAGAGAACTGAATGACATTGCACCACATACATCAGAGTGGATAGTTTCCAAAATTCATTTTTCCTTGCTTTCACTGCTTGGAAATGCCTTCTTTGTGTTCTTTCCTTTTGCACATCCTTTGCAAACACCTTCATGTTTTGACTAGATTTCAGGAAGACCTTCTACTGCTTTGCTTGCAATTGGTAGTTCTCTATAGTGCCCATGTGCAATCCTTCCGTGCTAAAGTTCACTTGGCTCCATGGATTTATGTACCATGGCTTGTTGAGGTTGTCCCTTCAATTTGTACAATCCTCCCTCTTTCTCTCCAATCACTACTGCATCATCTATGGTATTACCTTTTGGCCACATAAGTACTTGGCCATCCACAAATGCAACTCTCATCCCTTTTGCATCCAAAGGTGATATGGAGAGAAGATTATTCTTGAGTCTAGGTACATATAGAACATCTTGCATCTTTAAAGAATTCCCAAAGTCTAACTTGTAGGAGGCTTCACCACTTCCTTTTATTGGGTATTGATAGTCATCCCCAAGTTTCATCTTATGAGGTGATTCATGTTCAGATAGGTCCTAAAGAGATTCTTTAAAACCCGTCATATGTTTGGAATCCCCACTATCAATAAGCCAATCATTACACCCATGTGTAACATTACCTGTGAGAGAATAGCTTAAAACATATTCTTCGTCACTTGAAGAGTCTCCACTTTCTTCCTTAGTCTTCATTCTGGGAGGTTCATCATCCTCAATAGCATGAGCATGATATCTCTTCTTATTGTTGTCAAAGCCTTTTCTTTTCTTGGGACATTATGAGGCATAGTCTCCCTTCTCATCACATGAGTAGAATCTAATGTGAGAGAGATCTTTATTCTTTTGATGATGGTGAAAAGGTTTCTTGTGATGAGGTTTCTCGCTCTTGAACTTAATTTTCTTGGTGTGAGCTATGAGAGCTTGTTTTTCACTTCCCATCCTTTATTCTCGAGCCACAAGCCTAGCTTCTTCTTGTGAGCATTCCTCCCACAGTATACTAAAAGAAATCAATTTCCTTCTTGCATAGATTCCTTGGATGAAGGAGTCCCATGACCTAGGTAGGCCATTCAAAGTGGTCATCCCAATTTCTCCATTCTCCACCACTTCATTCATAGTTTCAAGTTGTTATTTGATTTGAGAGACCTTAGTAAATTAGGATTGGATGGTCTCTCCATTCTAGATCTTTACACTCTTCAATTGATTATGCAATGTCATCTTCCAATTTATATTCTTTCCTTCAAACAACTTGGTCAAGGAATCAAACATCTCCTTGGGTGTCTTTAGGGAAGACACATGTGGTATGAGATGGTCTTTGATAGAATCTACAATGATTCTCTTGGCTTTGACCAAGTTCTTATTGTGTAAGGCCTTATCCTCATCTCCCTCTGGAACTGGAACCTCTTCACTTATGTTGGTGTCCAATTCATTCTCTTCTAGGATTAACCCAATACTATACTTCCATGCTTGGAAGTTATCAGCCCCTTCAAACTTATCCTCAAGCTTGGTGTGGTGACACATCTTAATGAGAAACTCAAATGGAAATAAAAGATTCAGGTCTTACCACTTGATTTGTTCAATCTATATCTGGAGCTAGCTAGGGTTTGTCAGAGAAATCCTAAATATACAAAATTGGAATTTCAAACTTCTAACTAGACATAGAGATACAATTGATTGAGGCTAGAAAGATGGTGTGCTCAGATTTTGAAAACTCCAAAAATTGACCCCTCAAAATTGATCTTCAAATTTCGGATCTACAATTTCTGTCAAAATCTCGTTTTATGGTTTTCTGGTTTTCTAGTCAAAATCCCAAACTAGAGTTTGATAGAGCCCGAGGTTCTTCCCAACCAAAAAGTTTGATCTTGGTCTCTAAACTTCAATTTTTCTGAGGAGCATCCAGCTGTGGTCTCTGATTCCCAAAATTCCAACTTTTGCAGAAACCCTAATTTCCCATAGTAGTGACAGGCCAAAAACTGAAAGTGCTCAGAATTGAATTATGTTTTGACAGAAAGATGTGCCTTCCTTACGAGAGTCAACCTAGCCTCCTTCCTTTGATGATCTATGGAGAGAAACCCAAAAATTGAGAAGCCCTAGCTTCTGCAACTGCATAAGGTCTTCTTCTTAGTCTAGCTCTAATACCATGTTAGAATTCTAATGATTTCATTCAAATATTATCTAGGATCCTACTAAGAGAATAACATGCACAACATAACAATCATAGACACAAGAGACACAGAGTTTCCTTGGGGAAAACCAAGAAGGTGAAAAACTTCGCAACTTCCTCAGAGATAGAATGAGCACCAATACAAAGATCAAACCCCAAAAGATAGATGTCCTTAGCTGCTACTCCTCCTCCACTTGTGCGCACTCCTCTCTCTCAACTATGCGAGTTGGATGAGTGAGTGAATGAATAGAATGAGAGAGTCACACTCTCTATTTATACATTAACTTAACTTGCCTTTAACCCTAACTGGGACAACTTCCTAAGGAATCCTAACAACCCATCCACATGACTCATATAGGGCCGACCCTACCAAGGTGGTCTAATAACCCATCAAATGTAGTTACGACACTTACAATGTAACTTGCGACACTTGCAAATACAAATGATGACACTTCCAATCAGAGGAATAATACATCTCCGTTGGGGATACAATAAAGTACAAATGTAGTATACAAGTGAATATCTTCTCAAGTTACAAATACATCAACATACATCTCTGTACTTCGACCATCAACTATGGTCTTGAAATACCACTCGTCAATCAATGCTCTGGTTCGAAAAATAGCCTTTCGTTGCACCGGTTCTTTCTCGTCACGTTGGTCGTCCTGCACCAACTTTCTCCTAGACGTCATGGTTCGACCTATTCTTTTATGATCCTCATTGCTGTTGGATGTCGATTCTGTCCTCTTGTTGGCTTTCTCATCCCTTCAACTATTTTGCAGCATGTAGGTTCTCTGGGAACTCATATGCATTGTGTCCTAAACCTCAACACTTATAACAAAGCATAGACGGTCTGTTACCTTTCTTCTCTGTCGGACCAGTTCACCCATACACCCCCTGAGCATGGGTCTCTCGACCATCCTGTCGATTTCCCTGCATCTTCTCTCTGGTTGTTGTCCCTTCAACACGTTGATTATCTTTGACAGCTTCTCCTCTGGTTCCCCTACTTTGGATTTCGTGGAAACAGTATTCACACCTTGACCATTCACCCTCCCTCTGGTTGATGCGGCTTTCCTTGACAATTTCTCTTCTGCCTTCAGAGCTAACTAGTAAGCTTCACCGACCACTCTGAACCTTGACAGGCTCAACTCGTCCTGTATGGCATACTTCAAGCCATTTACATATCTCGTGACAACTTCTTTGCCTTCATTGGTTTGACCCGACCTTATCGACAACCTGTAGAACTGTTCTATGTATTCCTTCACGGTCATCTCTTTTTGTTGAAAGTTCTGCAATGTCCTAATAAAGAAAATCTCATAGTCACTTTACAAGAACTTCCCCTTCAGTTTGGAAACCATCCTGTCCCAAGACTTTATTTTCTTCTTGCCTTTCTTTACTCTGTCATCCTGTACATTGTTCCACAACAATGAGGCATGACCCTTCAACCTTAGACATGCATTCTTAACCCGTTTACATTCCTCAATCTGCTCTATGTCCAAGTATTTTTCCATTTCTCTGAACGAGTTGATCAAGTCTTTTGAGTCCATACTTCCTGACTAGGTAGGTACATACATATTTGTCCAACCTCTCATCTCTGGTAGTAGCTTGATCATGTTGTCTTTTTGTTCCTCCTTAGCTTCTTCCCATGCTTCCACCTCCTCGACTTCCTTGTCATTGTGGTCTAACGCATCAGGAACGCATACACACCTTTGGCTTTCTTTGATCGCTGCGACTTCACTAGTCAAACTTCGAATTGTTTGCATGCACTCTTCGAACATTTCAAGATCAACTGTGACTGCAGTGCCATGCGCTCTTCGTCCAACTCCTCGGACATTAACGCATATGTGAGCCATTTTCAACTGCAACTGAAACTCCCACTTGCCCAATCGCAACCAAACTTTCACAATTGTGCACAACTCTACCCGACCGCAGCTGGAGTTGTCTATGCACTCGACACTAGATTACTTTCCATCTTTGATACCAACTGGCGCAAGTCAGTTTGGTATCACTGTCTTTCCTGCTCACAGGATGCTTCACTAAATGAATTCTGCTTTCAGAATCTGATACCACTTGGCACAAGGTCGGTCCCCTCGAGGACTTCTTGCTTAAAAAAACACACGGCACACAATGTTCACACAGGTTGCATGTAAACATGATGCCAGAAGTTGGCTTCTATTACTTCAATTAAATAACAATATCTGAATACAAAGTAAATGAACTAGTCAGCCTTAGCCTTATACAATATATAGAACTAAGGGTGTGTTTTCCCTGTTTGCGATCTTTTCCCTCTTTTGGTTATCTACTGAACGATGAGCGATGGATCAGATCTCTTCTAGATCTCCCCCTAGAACTATCTCTCCCTCTGTACTGGTCTTCTATTGGTGCTCATCCCGAGGTCCAGTATGTTCCCCGAGACACTCTTCCTCTGTCCTTCGAATCCATCAGATCCTATATACCTGTAGTTGTCAATGCCCTCTGGCTGCGCTACACAACTCCGCCTATGGTGACATTTGTCCTGAACCCAACCACCAACATAACTGCTCAGAACATCCTTAGCAACCTCGAATAACTACCAAGTACTTCACCTTGACTTATGGGCTTCTTTGACTTTGCTACAGTAGTCGGTCTCATCACTAAGCTCGACCATACTTCCTTTTGTCATCCGTCAGCCTTACCTGTCGGCTTCACTTTGCTTTCTGACTGCCACTTCGCCTCTTCCTCCATGCTTGGCTTCCATTGCAAACCTGTCGACACCCGACCTCTTTTGCTGCTTCCTGATATATCTCGACCTTCGACTTGTCGACTCTCAAACTCCTTCTCTTGTCGACCGGATAACAACAACTTCTGCTCAACTGCCTGGCTTTGACTACCAGTCTTCCTTCGCACAAGTGGTCGTTGACAATTCCCTTGGTCGGCCTCTTTCAATGGATCAACTTCGACTATGTCGCATAGGCCCCTATGCTCCTGCATCAGAATGGTAAAAACAAGCTTGGAGAATCTGCTTCTCCCAACCATAGGATAGAGCAACTTGATTGTTTGTTGAGCTCCACCCCCGAGCTGGATAACCACCATGCATCCAGAACATCAAGCAATCAATTCCACGCGGCACTCTCTCTCTGAGAGTCCATAACAAGCAATGATGGAGTTATGAAAAGAGAGAACACAACACAGTTACTCTGTGCACAACACGGTGTCCCATGCTATCTGAGTGCACTCATATATATATTTTTTTCGAGGGCTTGTGCCATCCTAATCAAATCTTCAATTAATCCATCAATCCTTATCATTTAACATCTTGTTTGGTAGTTGAGCTTTTAGATTGTATTTGATTGGTAAAGATCACTTTTTCTTGCTTACACATGTTTGTGTCCCTCTTGGTGTCCCTCATTTAGGTGACTTTTTCTTTTATTAATAAAATTAAATAGTTTGTTGTGGAAAGTATCGCTTAATGTTTTTGAGTTTTAATTAACTCTTATAACAAAAATAATTGTCACAAATATTAAATCAAAACAAAATAAAAAATGTTTTTGGAGTATCACACATAAAATCAATCTAGATAATACACTTATCTCAATCTAGGAAAACATAATCTATAATGCAATTAAATTCTAAGATATAAAAATCTATCCATATAATAATCTATAAATTTATGAATACATGATTTTTATTATGCTACTTTTTCTCTTTCAACAATTACCGTGCCATTCTATTCAGGGATCTCAGAAGCGCAACGCTAAACCTACCCGGGGTAACATAGGTTTTAAGATTTGCCACACTCACAACTTGAAAATTCGTTGTAGCGACGTAAAATGCTTAGCATTAACATATGGGGTAAATTGTAAAAAAGAGGAAAAAACGTCGCTTATCATGAGAATATGGCGATATCTTAAACTAATAAAGAGGATTATTCTCTTAGAAACTTATAAAGGACTATTCTATTAAGAAACACATACTGGTGGTCGTGGACGTCTTGCCATTTTACAGAGATTCAATTCAAAATTCAAAGCGTCTTATCATACTATTTTGATCAGTTAGCAGCCCAACTGTTGAGTTTTCGTTTCAGGCCGTCTATGTCCAGCTGAGATCGCATTAGTACCTGTAAAAACATTAAATTATCGAATCTGTATTGGATTTAGAGGAATGAATACGAGTAACAAAATAAAATATATAAAAATTTAAAGCATTCTTTTCTATATACAATATGAGAATGACTAGTCAGAGGAGAAACGAATTTGCAGTTACATGTATTACCTTGACTCGGATACTATGAAGAACGTTCTCATTAGTGCACGATTTATGGGAATGGAGAATGTCCAGACTCTCCTCTTCCAGTACCTCATACAGTCTTGAGGTAAGACCAGTAGAACGTTTGGGAGTGATGATCGTGATCAAGAGCTGATCTGACCCACCTAGCTGCTCTATTTTCAGTGTTGGTAAACTCGACGGCTGCGAATCGATTGAACCAATCGATTCCATATGTTCGCTTCCCTCAGACATTTTATTGCTATCTGTGGTCGAACTAACTTTGTTTGATGGGTTACGAGTTATCTCCGAAGACGGAGCAGTTGCAATAACCGTTAGTTTCTGCGCTATATAACTCAAACTAAAATTCATCGATAGATTATCCAAAATTCAAATACAGTTACATAGATTTTTTTCAAAGAAGGGAAATGAGCCATTACCTTAATGGGCTTGGGTATTATGGATATTCGAAGGATTAGAAACAGCAAATTCTTCTGTATTTCACTCCGCAGAAGATTTCTGAAACTTCTCTTAGATTTCCCATATCTTCTTCGTCGCAGCTTATGCACTATATATTCACGATTTTTGCAATATGCCTTTGGGTTACATAGCACACCAGATCATCGCTACCCAGGGAAAAGACATGATTTTGTTCGATGGCATCGTTTGCCTCTATTGTTTGTTAAGCAGCCGGCTGGCATAATTTGCTTATCTGATTCTGACCTTCCCACAAGAGAAATATAGGCGGTGACGATAGAGATACCAAGAAAGATTCCATGTAGTTATCTCGGCAGATAAACCTCACCCCAAAAAACCTCACCCCACATGTAGCGCGAAAAGAAAAAGATTGGCTGTAATCATGGCTGGGGTGCCCTGTTCTTCCATTCGCACATGTAGATTGGTGGATTGAATAGTAATGGGCAGAATAGTAAGGGGCAGAATGACAGCATCTTTCCTGATCGATATCTTCGCACGAAGAGGTGGCACAATTACATAAAAGTTGTGCCATTCTCGCATAAAAGTTGAGTTCCCCAGCAGTAGCATCTTTGTAATTAGCGTAGTACTCCAAGGTCCCACAATTGCATAGAAGAGGTGGAACCGTTTACATCAAAGTTCAAGTTGTTTCATATATGTTAAAAGACAGGATTCCATTCTTGCATAAAAGTTGACTTCCCTATTAATAGCATCTTTGTAATTAGCGTGTTACTATGTGGTTGTCCAATTGCAATGAGGTGTAACATCTATCCAATTTGATTCTTATTGTTATTTATTTTGTAAATGTAATTATGATTCTGTAAGTTGCTTTGGTGAGGAGCTCAAGGCCAAGGTCCCACCAATGGACGAGGAAACTACTATGTTGTTCGTAAGTGTTACCTTAAATCTAGGAGACTTCACGGCAATGCATCTAAAAGACGACAACTAAATTCATTAAGGGAATAACAAATAACAAACGATGGATCATCATAGTGCTACTAGCATTAGGAGCAAAAGTAAATCGACGTAACTAGAGCCTAAGGTGATGGATTCATTCTCTAAGTTGAGAGTCTAAAGAATATAACTATTAAGGAAACTTAACCTATTGATAATTGTCCAATGGTTAAGAGAAACTGTGGATGTCATAAGATCATTAGAAATATTTTAACAAAATATATTGCTTGCTTAAATGACATTAAGAAACTAAACATAATATATATATATATATATATATATATATTCTATAGATTGAACTCTTTAATATATATATACACTTCTATGTATATATAAGAAGATGGTAGAACGAACCTAGATATTAATTATGGTTTTGAGAAATTACTTATAGTTAAAGATAACTATTAATACTAATTATATGGACATTATATTATGTGGTAAACCATATTGGATCCAAAATTATCTACAGTCCATGTATGAAGCTAATCTAATAAAGGATAAAGTACCTTTATAAAAAAATTAAATTATACAAAATGAATTACGTATAGTCACGCGTTTATAATAAAAAAAATTAAACTTACGGATATAAAAAGAAAAATAGATTTATACATCTATGGAAAGAAATTATAACTTATCATTTGAAAACACAATTGTTTTTGGAGAAGAACCTTTTATGAAGGTGCCATTATATGTATTTTGAAGCAAAAACAAATACTTAGAGGAATAAGTTACCAAGGAACTATAAACTATTATTAGTAGTTGAAAAAGAAGTTTCCATTTAATTGTTCTAGAGTTATTTACGGGATGATCCCAACCATGAAGGGTGTGCGCCGAATATGTGTCGCCTAGGACCTAATATGGTTCCATTTTTCGCTACACTAACTTTGTTTATCTGCCACTTGTTCTTCAGTTTCCATCAATTGTCACTTAGGTGGTAGGTATGTAACATACCCTTTAAGCTGGAAAACATTTTATGTTCAGAAACATTATGATAACTTTTATTATAAAGTTTTTATTGAACAGGTGTCCAAGGATGACTGTAATTTGCACAATATATTATTATTTAATAAATAAAATAGAAGACAAACACCTAAGATGACTGTTGAAAGAGTGGTTATTGATCCACTAGGTGGAATGGAATCTGTAGTAGAAGGCAATGGACAAGTGGCAACATCATGATGCAACTAACTAGTTGTTGGTATGGGACAACTCCCTTGAAATGTGGTCATAGTGCCCTGAAAGATGGGACTGGAGCTTGAGGCTCATTTATTCTAAACTGACCACTAAAAGACCTAGGCAGTCTATATAATAGCCATCAAATATTGAATTGAGCTTCAATCATTTTTCCTGACGAGGAAATTTACCTTGGGGTTTTGTTGTGTTTGCACCCAAGAGATTTGATGAGGGCATATGTTGTTGTTGATCATGTTGTGAGTCTGTCAAAACTCTTATTGAGTTCAGGAGGTTGATGCTGAGTGCAGAAGGCATTTTTCAGGAGGTTGATATCGAGTGGAGAAGGTATTTTTAGTGCCTTGCTTCTACACAGTTTCCACCCACTTAGTGGATCAGTAATCAGGCTCGGGGGTTCATTAGAAGTCAACACTTGAGCTGCTTCTTCTGAAGCAGGTTGCGAGGAACAGGCCTCCTTGGGTGTTTGTTGGCCCTATCGTCTTTTGCAGGTTTTATTGTCTCATTTGATTTTTATTTACAAGTTCTGTCGATTATTTCTGTTTATTTAAAGTTGTCATCTACTAAATTTTACTGTTTATTTCATAAAGTTCATTTCAGCTGTTCTGAATATTTTAATGATTTTGCATAAATCGAAATGATTGAATAAATGATCTCTGCATTTTTCCCCATGCAAAAGGAACAACATCATACTCCAGTACAAAGATAGATTAAATTAGATAAGTCTAATAGGAAAGTAGCCGAGTGAATGAGAAGATTAAATTGTTATAAATTTCTCAAGTTTTTATTTCTGTGTAATCCCTGCATTTACATTACAATACCCCTATTATTAACAATTTTAGTTAGTTGTATTCATAATTTATGTATATACTTTTGTTTATAATTATCTCTGTTTTTCAAATATATTTTGTTTCTGTTCTAATAGTACAGGATTTATTTTATCCTTACTCAGCAGTTAAATGTTCTTATTTATACTAGATAAATAAAGATTTACTTTCAAATACAGCAGAATGATATTCTTCTATAGACATTAAGTATTTCCATTTATTACATGTATAGTACATACATTATTTTATAATATAAATACACATTGAAAATCAAGACAGTTGTTATCCCTGTCAAAACCCTAATAGAGTTATGATTCACTAGCCTATAGTAAACATTTTAATTTAAACATCATTACTGTAGATCGAATAGATAGATTTAAAACATCATTACTGTAGATCGAATAGATAGATTTAAAACATCATCTCCAAATGTTTAAAGATTATATGACTGTAGGAGTAAAATCGAACAGAACACACAATTTTATTGATATCTCAACATCTCAATAGCCATCATCATTCCATACATTTTAAACTTACCAAAACTTAAACCTTGACAGATTCCTAGTTGCACTACTTAAACATTAACATAATCAAAATGGAGGCATTGGTCGAAACCCATTGCATATTTACAAACAATTTAGTGAACAATAGGTTTATGCCGAGAACTTATCTCAGGGCTTAGTTAGAGATTTTTTTTACAAAGGTAAGGGCTAAACCCTAGCATAGGAAACACTCTCCTATTCGTTCCAAGCACAGCAACAATTTCATAAACAAAAAATGAAGCACATACATGCTTTAAGCCTTAACAACAACTTCATTCATTCATTACTCCTTTAAAACAAACAATTGTATTAACGTTGCATTAAAACATACATTCGTCGAACAGTAACCAAGTCAAACACAACGGTCGGTTAAACATTGTTTTTTCCATATCATCGACGAGTTACAACTCGTGTTTACAGACCCAACACAAATCAACAAATTACATGATTACAATAAAATAAATCTTAAACATTCCATTTAAATTTCTTTCGAAGAAGTTTGAAAAACATAACCTACAGTGTTACAAAATAAACGAGATTTCTCACAGGTTATGAGCCTACAACATCTAGCTGGTAGTAACCGTCACATCCTGTTATGGTTTTAAAACATTTACATTTCTATCTATCCATTACAAAGAAAACGATAGCCATAGTTTTGAACATCAAATATTACTTCATTAAATTATGAGGGAGAACCCTGTCTTAACACCATTACATTCAAAACCAGAACCAACAGTTGCCATATGGGTCGAGGGATATCCTCCCCTACTTTCAGCAATATTCACAAAACCCAAACCATAAAAACCCTAAGAGTTTTTCAACAAGACGATACACAGAACTGCCAAATAAGACGGCCATCATCTTCTCTATAGGGTTTCCAAGGCAACCACCAAAGGCTTACTAGTTGGTATAGCTTTCCAACCTTCAGATGCCAGATTCGAGGAGCCATTCCTTAGCTATACCTGCAACGACCATTTTCCACGGATTAAAAACATTATCTGAATAAAAAGAACTTAAATATTAGATGGTTGATAAACTATTAAGTAGTTCGTGGAAATATTACAATGAAGGAAGGAGAACACATTAACTCGCAGATTGATAGTTGTAAAATGAGCGAACACCAAGTTTGTATCCACTACAATGAACCCTACCACGTTAAATGCTGAAGCAACCAGAGCCAACACCCAACCATCGACTCTAAACATTTCACAATGTCAAGACCTGGAACAACCAAAGTAAAGGGATGATTTCTCACATAAAGATAACTTCCAAGAACCAACATGTATGATGTTCAAATCTCTCAAAAGGTACAAACTCAATGGATGAATTAAACCAGTAACTACTGTATGAAGGGATAAGAACTCGACTCTGTCATTTTATGAGGTTACCAGTTCAAAACTCAGAAGTTGTAGGCAGAACATTGAGGCTAAAAACCAGCGGCCTGTCGGCCAATGTAGAGCCACCACCATCAAACAAAAATGATAGAATAAACACGGTATTCCAAACCAAGTAGGGTTTAACCACTACATCAAAACCCTCACAAGATCGACAGTGCGGATCTTAGGCAAAGATTACGAAATTTACAATAGTCAATCATATTAAATGAGCCATCATTACCAAAACCACAGAGGAGCCAACTCTACAGCAATTGCCTTCGTGTCAGCTTACAACTTAGCAGTCTAAGGTTGTTATTGGAAACTAGCATGTGCACCAAATCTACGGTATCACCCACGGTGGATTTCCTTTATATTGTTAGCCGTGTGCATTAAATACTCAGGATTACGATCTTACTTGCCAATCGGTCACGTGGATATCCACCATAAAACATTTAATGCACTTTGCATCACTTGGGTACTGTCGACATAGTGTAACCTGTCAAGACCCTAAGTTAGCAAATAAATTCATCAAGGTTTGCATATAACACAATATAGCATAGTTTGTATAATTAACCATTGCACAATATTACAAGGCTAGTATACATTTAAACATTGCCTTGTATGAATGTTCTCACATATTATACATTACAATGAAGTTTTACATAGCACAAAGTAGTATAGGGTAACATCTAATACATAGATGTGTACATAGATCCATGTAAGATACACTCAGACAATAAGGTCGTACTCAACTGAGACCTTTCACATAATACCAGAAAAGTTAGTGTACTAAATAAAATAGAATCTCTATGATGCATATAGTTCCTATAGTTGCACAGGAACCATATTGCACTAGTAGTGTCATGCGAATACATAAGTGCCGCTTAGGGTATTACGTTATTTACAACTCACATTTCACCTATGTGATAGTTGATAGAATGGTAATAAAACATGTTCACGATAGTTAAATAACAACCCTATAAACAATGGTAAGACAGATCTTAAAAGTTATACATGATGAAGAGAATCTCAACACATACAATTAAACCCATGTTAATGAATGGTGCAAAAGGAAACAATTCAAAACGATACTATCATTCCATGTGGTAGGGTCTAGACTACTTAACAAATAGTTGCACATGAATTCGCACGATTTATCATTGAGATAGAAAGTGAACAATTACATATAGAAAACATAACGGAGACCAAATAGATTTGGGTACAATACTGTGATATAGACATTATAGTTCTTCTTGATAACGGTGGATTTCTCTCACAACTCTTATCTCTTACCTGTCAATCTGTCACAAGTACGAGTTCACAAAGTTTAGCACGAATGCTAAGTAAGCCTCGGGGCATCCAAGAACCCCTTCATCAACCAAACAAAAATACCTTAATTAAACAATTATTTCAACAGCTATAAGCAACAACAGAGGTAATATGTAATAGCATAGTTAATTACAGATTATATTTCATGCATTGTTATAATTCCACACCTTAAGTAACATTTATTGTCACATAGATTTTTTTTTTTTATTTTGCGATTTTTGGGATGTTACAAGGTATGACTCTCTTCATAGGAAGGGATAACAGGGGAAGAGGCGATCGCTCTCTGTGCGTTTGGATCTCTAGATATGACAGAGTGAGTACTCGAGAAAATCACGACGTCTGCAAAAATTCTTGTTTTTGATGCTGCGTTTGAATTCTGGACTTAGTCGGCTTATGGTGGAAGGCGACCGAGTTTCTCCTTCTTTTAAGAAACCCTTCTAATACGCTGTGACTTTTGAGGTAAACGCTGTCTTAATTCATTATTTATTTAGCATCTCTGCAGATCGTGGATAAAATCCGATTTGGATCCCTGTAGGAAATCAGGTTAGTAGGGGTAGGGCTGTGTTATTTCTTTAATTATATATTGTTAGCAATGTTGAAAATTGTAGATAGGAATCCGATTTGGATCACTGGAGAAAAATCAGGTTATCAGAGTTGAGTTTGGCAATGGCTCGGTTATTTCTATATCTTATTTAAATCACTGTAAAAACAAAATGTGTGTCTGGGTATTAGTAGCGTGGATTGATGCTAAAGGAAACAAATTTATAGATTTATAGTTATCAGAGTTGATCTCTGCGAATGACCTCATAGTTGAGTTTGGGTAAAACAAAGACTCTACTAGAATATTTTATTCTATCTCTGTAAAAATGTAATGTAGGTTTGTGTTTTAACATCATGGATTGATACTAAGGGAAAGTGAATTTATCGATATACCGTGATCAGAGTGGATCTCTATGGAAGATATCAGAGTGAGTTTGGGTAAGAGGCTCTGTTATTATATCTTATTTAAACCCTTGTAATAACCCATTTGTAGGTGAGTATTTTTGTAAGCTAAATAGCCATTTTCTTGTGTTCAAGTGTTGTACTTAGGACAAAAACATAATATGATACTTTTCATATAATGAATCCCGATGTAGCGTTGGACCTTGGATTGTCTTGACAAAGCATATTTATATGTATTAAGATAGACAGAGTTTTGACCAAGACATCAATGTGGTGATGAATTGTATTAAAGATAAGTAAACCTTTATTATAATGATGATATCCTTATTTGCCTAAAAGAAAAAGATGTTATTATTAAAATATATTTTTTAAAAATATGTTAAGGTAGATGATGATATTCTTAGATAAGATATTAAAAGTGTGTTAAGGTATAGCATGTTATCCTTAGTCAAACATTTCCAAATACACTTAAGGTGTGAATTGGATAGAAAAAGGGGTATAATCTTAATGTAGTCTCTATAGGAACTTTTGATGTATGACTAACCTTAGCCCTTGATAGAGTGATGAAAATTATTAAAGTAAGGTTTAGTATTTTCAAAGGCATACACGTACCATTGGAATAAGAGTTGTCTTTTTATTTTGAAAGGCCTACAAACTTTTGTGTATACCTCCGATATAGTTGGGATGTAGTATTTTAACATAGCATTGATATACTTTGAGAACACTCTTTATGAGAGAGGCTAAAAATAAAAATAAATTTAGGAAGTAGTTGTGGCAACAAACATATTGCATGATGTAACCCCCTTTTGAATGAATAAAACGATGCAACACCTTTCATGGACGTAGCCCAAGAGTGGGTATAAGTATATTTTAGCATCTCATTCATTACCAAGATCATTCATATTTGTATTTAGATAGAAAACTCCCTCGTATTTATAAATGGAATGTGGAGCCGTATAATTATTAGTTTGCTTCATCATGATAAACCTGAATGGTAATTTGAAGTCAAACACATATAAATGAGTTCATGAAGAATCTTAAAACGATTGATGAACAAAGATGGTTGTCACTACTATATGCTTTAGGAGTTAGATTCGATAAGTTGATTATAAGGAAAGGAAACAAAGATTAAATGAATGTTTGTTTATGTTATACAACGAATGTTTTGTTTGTGAGTATTTTTACATATCTCAAGTAGAATAAAAGAAGTGGATTGAATGTTGATGTAGGAAAATTTATGTGGACTAGGAATCTTTGGCACAAGTTGAAAAAAATAAAATGGTCTTATCTCGACTTATATGTATGCAGATTGTGGAGCTAAGTAATCGCTGTGACAGAAATTTTAAAATATTCACTAAATTACTAACTTGGATTGATGGGTTTCTTATGCCAAAGTTTATTTATTTATTTATTTAATAAGCTTTCGAAGCATCATGACCTTCTATGTTTAGACTAATATCTTTATTGTTGTCTAGAAAAGAATATTAGGTTTGTTGTATATGGTTTGAGTAGGTAAAGCCACTTGAACATCTTCAAAATATAAAGCCACAATTTAATGTTGATATTGCATAGTTGTTACGAAAGTTTCGTGTAAAACATAACCTAACTAATTGTTACTCTTGAGTATTGATGGCAAGAACGAATTTGACATATTAGGTTGCGAGTTAACTGATGTGAATGAATTCATGTGGCATGTTGATGGATGTGTATCAAGTTAAGGGATGATGTTTGATCATAGGAAAAGAAGAATCCGAAATCTTGTTATTATTGAGTTAAATCATAACAAAGAGTATGGAAATATTATAGAGAAAAGAATCTTTGGATAATATAGAAACGAATCCATATGCAACTAACTGTTTAAATTATGATACTAACATATTTGTTTGTTAGCACACTTGACCTAAGAAGGATGTTGAAGAAGTTGTATTCATACTAATGGGTGAATTGAAGAGGATGCACAAGTTATTGAATGAGCATGTGCATATAATAGGACTAATGTGTTCAAATGCTAAGCAATTGAAGCAAAGGAATTTTTATTTATACTAACATTTCAGGAAGTGGTATTAAACAGTGACTGATGTCATGATCAAGGAGGAATGTAGATTATAAAAGCACTTATAGAGATAAGTTGAGATAAATCCCTCAAAGGTAAGGAATGCTTTACTTTACATGTTTATTTACAGTATTTCATGAATCACGATTGGTGACAAGACTTATGATTAATAATGTGTAATCATGAAAATGCAAGCTGAATATATGTTAATATTCTGTTTCTATTATGTTGCATGTGGCATGCAAGAAATATTAAAGGATCGTTACTAAGTAAATTTCTTGGACTCAAACGAGAAGATTTGAGGGGAAAAGAATATTTCCTGGACTCAAACGAGAAGGTTTGAGGGGAAAAGGATATTTCCTGGAATCAAGCAGAATGGTTGCATCTTGCACTCAATCACTAGTAGTAGTAGGAGGCAAATTCCCTAAAAATGTGGTCATGTTCCCCATGGAAGTGGAACAGAGCAGGCAACTCGTTGAATGTTAAACTGACCCAAAGACCTAGGAAGACTTAATCCATTGAATTGGGCAGGAGGCTCACTAGATTTTCCTTGTGATTTGCACACAAGAACATTCGATGAGGGGAATGCTAACTAATGAGTAACAGAGCGAGACTGTCTTATTATTCTGTTGATTTTACAGAGAGTATTAATTTTGCAAAAGTTTGATTTGCTGAGTTTCAAAATAAAATAACTCGAGGAAGAGTTCTGTGTACAACAGAGGAACTGTTGAAATTCCAAACTCATGGTGTGACAAACCCATTGTTAAGGCCAGTAAAAATTAGTAGATTCCAATTTTTTTTAAAGATAAATATAATATAATTTCCACATCGAAATTATACCTAACATTATAAACATGTCTATGGACTTCGTTATCATACTTGGAACAATTCTATATACAAAATAATACCATTGTACTTTATATCGGACATTAACAGATTACTTGGATTATTCAATAACCAATCCAAAACCCAGGATACCTCAAATGTATTGGTTCATAACATCTGTATGGAACTCTTATAATAATTTGAATCTTCCTGAATTTAAAACAATAATTACCTTCATATCCACGAACAACATGTAACAAGGAATAACCTTTTCACCAAGAACCATTTTGATAAGGTACCATTATACATCTCTATAACAACAAGGCTATCAATATCATAATACAAGACACATGAAACAAAATACAAGATGCATAAAAGATAGAGACATCAACACCAATATACATGGTTCACGCGACTCTTCGGGCTACGTCAACCAGAACTGTTATCGTATCATTTATTAAAATATCCCAATAAGGATTACAACCGGAAACATCATTGTTGCGATACTTCTTTTCTGCTCTCCTACAGCCTATAGCACGGAGAGCAATTACTACGACAATCCTCAACATTACATGAATACAAGGGACCTTCTCTCTATATACTGCAACTATACAAGGCTGATAATAGTACACATCTCACATAATTTAGTGAAACCTATTTCTAATTTTAATATGTATATATGTCTACATATACACGCTGACCTTTAACCTTAACATAATATATATATGTATAGATCTAATACAACACCAAAAATATCGTTGACATGCTCAATGGTTAACATGCAATTCGACAGGGAGAAACAGTAAACATATACAGTAGACATCCATGTTGTTTACGGGTAGTGATACTATAACATAAATATCTTATAGGGATCATAACTCATTCAAGCAACAAATAGAGATATAGAGATCCCCACAATAAAACACTGCATAGTTTAATCGGTAGAGATTGTAATCATCATAAGCCTTTGCACTTAGATTTTAAGCCAAAGATAAAAGGAGATCGCCAGGTCACAAAAACCCTGACGGTAGAAACCACATCGAAATAGTATACATCAAAACACTCAAGGATCCTTTATCCCACACCAAAATCACGGTCTGAGATAGGACTCCGCTATATCTAACATACAACTGAGATCCGTGCAAAGTATGGCCATTGTATCTATGCACACCATTAAAACGCAGGGATCGCTTCTCACCGGGGAGAATTTCCCATATCTATGCATCATCCAACACATAGATATCCACATAACTAAAATTGTTCAGGGTTTGATTCTCTTCAAGGATGAATCACCCAACCCCGTACAACATATAAAGTAATGACATGTAGATTTAATTTAAAATGGTACAGGATTGATAATACCATACCCAACAAAAGCGAACCAACTCTTACATAGATGCCGCGTATAGTCTCTTACAGAGGCGCTATGATCTGGTTTTTCTTAAGTATTCTACGATCAACAGAGAATTTAACACTAACTCTAAGGAGTAATCCTCTGCCACTTGTAACATAATTAAAACCCAAGAAAAAATACCAACACTGGGGTCGAATCCTCCATTACTCTGCCACAGAAATTCACGGTAACAGATGTTAGAAATGCAACCATACAGTGAAAGAGAATTCTTTGGATCGTTGTGTTGTTTTTGAATTTGGTACACAATCATGGATCCAACAAGGTCGCATGATTTAGCTTTCAGCAATAATAACCCGGAGATCTACAGAAATCGCGAGCTTTTGCTATAGCGATATAACGACCAGGATTTCTCAATGAACACGATTTCATTTCAGCACTTTTAAAAGAGATCGACAGGATTCGAAACAGTGCTATGGAAACATGAAAGGGATTCTACAAGGTTTAAACCTATGCTGAGGCAGCATAAAGGTTCGACAGGGTTTGACCCACAACGCAAATGTTTAAACTATGATGGTAGTAATTACACAATTACTGAGATCTATCAACTCGATGGAAGCATTCAAAAATCTTCAAGCTGTCATCCAGATCGATAGAAATATTCACGCCATCTTCTAGATCAAAGTCATATTTCTACAACATGTGTCAAATCCAAAAATCTAGATCTGAAATCAATGAAAATTAACCTAACAGAAAATATTCACGCCATTTTCCAGATCTAAGTCAGAGTTCGACCAATTGTCAAATCCAAGAATCTAGACCTGAAAACAATGAATGTTAACCTAACAAAAAATCTTCATACCATTTTCCCGATCGAAGTCGGAATTCTATAAGCACTTTAAAAAGGTAACTCTATCCATCCTGAAAAACGAGTTTAGCTACACACAAACTACATTTATACAGAGGTTACGATCATTTGCAGAGGTCTGAATAATACTTACATGGTAACTCTTGTCCATTTACAAAGTCGAGTTTAGATGAATACTAACGCTGAGATGTCTCCTAATCCTAATCCTTCCCGTAGAGATCAAATCCTTCCCGCAGAGTTCCCTTATCGAATGCCCAATGCAAAGTTTCTTTTCAAATACAGAGCATTCGCAGAGAGAACGATAGTACTCAGAGAGATGGAAATGATTCCAATCTCTTCAGCATCGAATAGCTCTCTCTCTCCCTTGCAGTCCTCATATCGCAAAACCTCCAAAAAGAACCTCTCCAAAGATCCAAATATATATGTGAGGAAAACTATAACACAGATAATTTATACTTAGCTGGCATTTACAGGCATAAACAATTCACAGAGATCCAAGATCCAAATCTATATGTGAGGAAAACTATAACAGAGATAAGTAATACTTAGCTGGCATTTCCAGGCATAAACAATTCACAGAGATCCCAAGATCTACATCCATCCTCCAGATAAGCGACCCCTTTTCCTGCCTACCGTGCCTCCTTAAGAAGCCGTTCCACCTGAAGCTGGGTGGTGGTAGGGAGATTTAGTGTATCATCTAGCTGACAGATGGAGAGGATGCGGTTTCTCTAAGTGCTCGGCGAGGGAACAACTGTTGATGATAAATCCGGTTGCTCCACTAAGGAGACCAATCCCTAGAAAATATCTCAATTACATTTGATAACAAACCTTCCACGGTCCTTTAACTCAAGATGCAATAGCCTTATTATATATATATAAATATATACATATTCTCTTATGAGTATTATTCTTCTGGTTTTAATTAAAGAGCTCGCATAGGTTGGAATCTTTTGAGGTTCAATCCATATAATCTATAAATATATGTATATAAAATCTTAAAATAATTACTCGTTTCTTTTTAATTAGGAAATCAATTGTATTAAACAACTTAAGTTTAATCTTTTCTTAAATATCTATATTATGAATATTTTCTTAAAGGAATTACTCCTCCTTTAATGTTTTTAAAGAAGAATTCAATTGGATTAAAACACTTAAGTTTTTAATCATTTTCTTATACATTATATATATATATACATACATATATATATATATATATATACATATATATATGTATATACATATATATACATATATATATACATATATACATATATATATATATATATATATATATATATATATATATATATATATATATATATATACATATATATATATATATATATACATATATATATATATATATATACATATATATATATATATATATATATATATATCTTAGTATCCCATACGCCAAAATGCCACTTGGCCATTATTACTAGCTAATCAAATCATCTTTCAACTTAAATCCTTTCCCCAATGGATGTAGTTGTCATGTAGTTTACTGGTGTCATCTCGAAGTCTCCTAAGTTTATATTAACAATTAAAATTTAGGAAACCAATAAAATGGCAATACTTCCAAGGTCCATGGTGGGGCCTTGGCCTTGAGCTCCTCACCAGGGCTACGTACATAGTTGTAATTACATTTGCTAAACCTGACAAGGATAAAGAGAGGGATATCACACATGGGAGAGTTTGATAATCAACCAAGTATTGTTGAAAGATTGTGTTATGATATGACTAATATTAATTATTTGTATTGTAGACTAATCGATGTCTTTATATGGGTATGTTATGAATGCTAGAGTAAGCAAATATTTCCTCCAGAATGAGGATGAATGATAAAACATTTACTATTTTAAAAAAATTGTATACTTCTGTTATGCTAAGAACATTGGGAGATCTTGTTTGATCTATATAATGTGCAGGATACGAGTGATAAGAGCTTGCTTAAATTGCAAAAATATGAAGACAAGCAAAGCAGAAAAATAAACCAAGCGAAAGATGGTGAAAGGATGTAAAAGAAAAATTGTTGAACACTGAGGACAGTGTGATTCTTAAGAGGAGGAGTGTGTAACACCCCTCCAATTTGACCCCTATTGTTATTTATTTTGTAAATGTAATTATGATTGTGTAAGCTTCCCTAGTGAGGAGCTAGAGGCCAAGGCCCCACTAGTGGACCATGAAACTACTATGTTATTCATAAGTGTTATCTTAAACCTAGGAGACTTCACGATGACACATCTAAAAGACGACAACTAAATTCATTAAGGGAATAACGAATAACAAACGATGGATCATCCTAGTGCTACTAGCACTAGGAGCAAAAGTAAATCGACGTAACTAGAGCCTAAGGTGATGGAGTCATTATCTAAGTTGATAGTCTAAAGAATATAACTATTTTACGACAATAGTCGAGTTCGACAACTCTGTATTTTCCTAAATATTTAAGGAAACTTAACCTATTAATGAATATCGAATGGTTAAGAGAAACCATGGATGTCGTAAGGTCATTACAAATATTTTAGGAAAATATATTGCTTGCTTAAATGACATTAAGAGACTAAGCAATAAGTATATATATATATATATACATGTATTCCATAGATTGAACTGTTTAATATATATATACACTTCCATGTATATATAAGAAGAGGGTAAAACAAACCTAGAAGGAGAAGAACCTTTTACGAAGGTGCCAATATATGTATTTTGAAGAAAAAACAAATACTTAGAGGAATAAGTTACCAAGGAACTATAAACTATCACTAGTAGTGGAAAAAGAAGTTTCCATTTAATTGCTGTGGATTTATTTACGGGATGATCCCAACCATGAAGGGTGTGCGCCAAATATGTGTCACCCAGGACCTAATATGGTTCCATTTGTCGCTACACTAACTTTGTTTAGCTGCCACTTGTTCCTCAGTTGCCATCAGTTGTCACTTAGGTGGTAGGTATGACTCTCTTCATCGGAAGGGAGAACGGGGGAAGAGGCGATCTCTCTCTCTACGTTTGGATCTCTGGATCTGACAGAGTGAGTACTGGAGAAAATCGCGACCTCTGCAAAAATTCTTTCTTTTGATGCTGTGTTTGAATTCTGGACTTAGTGGGCTTATGGTGGAAGGTGACTGCGTTTCTCCTTCTCTTAAGCAACCCTTCTAATACGCCATGACTTTTGAGGTAAATGCTGTCCTCATTCATTATTTATTTAGCATCTCTGCAAATCGTGGATAAAATCCGATTTGGATCCCTGTAGGAAATCAGGTTAGCAGGGGTTAGTGCTGCCTTATTTCTTTAATTATATATTGTTAGTAATGTTGCAAATCATATATAGGAATCCGATTTGGATCCCTGGAGAAAAATCAGGTTATCAGAGTCGAGTCTGGCAACGGCTTGCTTATTACTATATCTTATTTAAATCGCTGTAAAAACAAAATGTGTGTTTGTGTATTAGTAGCGTGGATTGATGCTAAGGGAAACGAGTTTATAGCTTTATAGTTATCAAAGTTGATCTCTGTGAATGACCTCAGAGTTGAGTTTGGGTAAAACAAAAACTCTACTAGATTATTTTATTCTATCTCTGTAAAAACGTAATGTAGGTTTGTGTTTTAACATCGTGGATTGATGCTAAGGGAAAGCGAATTTACCGATATACCGTGATCAGACTGAGTCTGGGTAAGAGGCTCTGTTATTATATCTTATTTAAACCCGTCTAATAACGCATTTGTAGATGAGTATTTTTATAAGCTAAATAGCCATTTTCTTCTGTTCAAGTGTCGTACTTAGGACAAAAACATAATATGATACTTTTCATGTAATGAATCCCAAGATAGCGTTGGACCTAGGATTATCTTGACTAAGCATATTTATATGTATTAAGATAGACAGAGTTTTGACCAAGACATCAACGTGGTGATGAATTGTATTAAAGATAAGTAAACCTTTATTATAATGATGATATCCTTATTTGCCTACAAGAAAAATATGTTATTATTAAAATATATTTTTAAAAATTATGTTAAGGTAGATGATGATATTCTTATATGAGATATTAAAAATGTGTTAAGGTATAGGATGCTACCCTTAGTCAAACATTTCCAAATACACTTAAGGTGTGAATTGGATAGGAAAAGGGGTATAGTCTTAATGTATCCCCAAAGGAACTTTTGATGTATGACTAACCTTAGCCCTTTATAGCCCTTTATAGAGTTATGAAAATTATTAAAGTAAGGTTTAGTATTTTCAAAGACATACAAGTACCATTAGAATAAGAGCTGTCTTTTTATTTTGAAAGGCTTATGAACTTTTTTGTAGACCAGACATACAAGTACCATAGAATAAGAGCTGTCTTTTATTTTGAAAGGCTTATGAACTTTTGTGTAGACCAGACATACAAGTACCATTAGAATAAGAGCTGTCTTTTTATTTTGAAAGGCTTATGAACTTTTGTGTAGACCTCCGATATAGTTGTCTTTTTATTTTGAAAGGCTTATGAACTTTTGTGTAGACCGTAGGATTGATATACTTTGAGAACGTGCTCTTTATGAGAGAGGCTAAAAATAAAAATAAATATAGGAAGTAGTTGTGGCAACAATCATGTTGCATTATGTAACTTCTTTTTGAATGAATAAAACGATGCAACACTTTTTGTAGACTTATTCCAAGAATGGGTGAACCATCTTAAAAATGGTCTTTGTCCAATGTGTCTGAATGTGTATATAGTCTATCCTTTTATGTGTTTAAATGACTTAGCAATTGCGATAGCTTCGTTAATTGTGTAATATATTTGAGTATATGATTTGTAAAATACAAATTGAAGTCAATTTTCTGAATTGATCAATGATATTGATATTGTATTGGGTGAATTCATGTTTACAAATATGTTTAACTCTAGCAATAAGATAAGGAAGAGAAAGAATAGGTGTTACATCTTATTCACTTTACCCTACTACCTTCCTATTACTTTACTACTTGGAACCTATAGCTCAATCAACTAATCTATCCCATAGTAACACAATAGAATCAGAATAAAGTAAAGGAATTTTTGGGATATGTGTTTGTTAAAGCAATTTTCTATTTTAGCATACACTTGTCCTTTTTACTTATGAATGACCAAAGTAGGATAACGAAGTTCATAGACTTTTCTATAATGTTAGGTAAATTTACAATGTGGAAAACTTTTCTATAATGTTAGGTAAATTTACAATGTGAAAATTATAGTATATTTATCTTTAAAAGTTTTGAAAATCCACTAATTTTATTGGCCCTAAATTTTGGGTATGTTACATAGAGGTGGCAGTCTTACATCAAAGTTGTTTCATATATTTTAATTTATTTGTATATCCTTGTAGAATGGTTGACAAGTTATTTATTCCTCTATTTGATAAGAATGGAATGGTTGACTATTAATATTGGATTAAAATTTTTTAATATAAAAATCAAAATTTATAATTTATTTATTCCTCTATTTGATAAGAATGGAATGGTTGACTATTAATATGGAATGGTTGACTATTAATATTGGATTAAAATTTTTTAATATAAAAATCAAAATTTATAATTTGTAATATGTAATAAAGGTAAACAAAATTATTTAAAATTAATAATTCCAATAAATATAAGATCTAGATTGTAATTTTAATAGAGTTTGAAATTTAAGATACAAAATTCAAATGCTAGATCTACATCACATTTCTACTACTTACTCATATTTATATAAAAAATGAAAGAATTTATTTAAAAATATATTTAAACTAGTTATTTTATAAATAAATATAAAAAAATATGAAAGAATTTATTTAAAAATATATTTAAATTAGTTATTTTATAAATAAATATAAAAATGTAATTACAACGATATATTTTATTTAATATGATTTATATTTTATGTTATATTTATGATAATTGTAATATTTTAAAATAACTATATATATAAATAAGTTTAATATAATAGTTATGAATATTAAACAATAAATTTTACATCATATAAAAAATTAATAAAAGATAATATATTTAATTAAAGTAATTAATTTATAATTTTAAATCAAAATTTATTTATATCTATATTTTCAGTAAAATTAAAATAAAAAGAATAAAAACTTTAAAATAAAAATAATTTTTTTTTTAACATTATCTAATACAATATTTATAATTTATTAATTTTAGTTAAATATTTTTTGAAATATATATATATATATATATAATCTTAAAAAACATATAATATTTAATCTAAAAAAACATTCCATAATATCTTTATGAGGATATAGATTGAAGATTTTTTTCATTATAATATAATTCCTTTATATCTTATTCTCCACTATAAATATGTACATTTAAAATAATAATAAAATTAAATTAAAAAATATTATATATATATAATCTTAAAAAACATATAATATATAATCTAAAAAAACATTCCATAATATCTTTATAAGGATATAGATTGAAGATTTTTTCATTATAATATAATTCCTTTATATCTTATTCTCCACTATAAGTATGTACATTTAAAATAATAATAAAATTAAATTAAAAAATATTATTTATTTTAGTTTTTATTTAAAATATTATGAAGATTCTTATCATTATAATACTTTCTCTTTTATAATTTATGTTTTTACTACAAAATTACATTGTTAGAAAATATCAATTTTGATTAGCTATTTTATATGTTATATCTATCTTTTCTTTGGATTTATATCCTTAAATACCTCTTTTTTAAAGAAAATATCAATTTTGATTAGCTATTTTATATGTTATATCTATCTTTTCTTTGGATTTATATCCTTAAATACCTCTTTTTTAAAGGAACGATGGAGTCAGGATATACTATCTAAAGTTTTTAATATTTGTATTTCAATATTTAAAAGTTAATAATCACTAAAATGTATTTGCATTATTTGAAAATATTGGATTAAAAAAAATTGAAATTAACATTTTAAGATTACATATAAATAAAATTACAATTTTCAAAATTGTAATTTAATATTTTGGCTTAGATTGTTTTTTATTTTTGGTTGTAACATTGTTAACAAAGAATGTTAAATTAATAAGATGAATCAAAATTAATAAATTATTTCAAAATTAATAAATGCTGATACGAATCATAAAACATTAGGTTAATAAATTATTTCAAAATTAATAAATGTAAATAGTGATCATAAAACATTAAAGTAATCAATTTTCTAATTACTTTTTTATTATAAATTATCTTTAAAATAGAATTGAAAATTTAACATATAAAAATCAAATCTTAAACATTGACCACATATTTTAATAGAGAACAATTATTTAAAAAATAAATTAATTACTTATCCTATAAAATGAAATTGTAATAATGGATTTTCTTTAATATCATTTATATTTTATGCTATATGTATTGTAATAGTAAGAATAATTTAAAATAGATATATGATTAAGTTTAATAGTTATAAATATTAAAAAGTCAAATTATTTAAATATAAGTATTAAAATAACAAAATCATCATAATTAATTGGCTTATCCAATTTATTAGAATAAATTAAGATCTAAGTATATTCATTTTAACAAAATAATATAATAAATTAGCAATTAAAAAAATAAAAAATATTAAAAACATAAAAAAAATTAACATATTTTTACATTATATTGATATTTTATTAATCATTTTTAAACTTATATTTAGAAATCCAAATAAATGGTCTTTATAATTTTGAGATATAGTTTTATATTCATATTATATTATAGTTGTTTCCAAATTTTAAAAAATTCTTTTAATTCTTTTGTAAGATATTCTTTTTATATTTTATTTTTCACTACAAATATATAATAACAAAAAATATTTTGAATTTTAATAATAAACTTGTGAAAATTCTCGATATTATAACATTTTCACTATTATATTTTACATGTTATGATAGATAGTGTGTTGATCATCATTTTATACATTTTATTTATAATTTATATGGATATATATCCTTAAACTCCAAATCCTCAGTAGAAGAGTGAACATTAAATAAAATAAATTCTACAAACTTTTACAATTTGAAATATTATAATGTTTTCAATATTTATAATGTTTAAATAGCTAATCGTTATTTAAATTTATTTTTAGCATTTCAAAATATTAAACAAAAGTGAAAAAATACATTAAATTTAACATTTTAAAATAACATACAAATAAAATTGAACCTTTTCAAAAATGTAATTTAGATTTTTGACTTAGACTTTTACATATATAACACGAAGAATATTATGTTAATCAATATACTTTATAGTCTTTGTAGAATGGTGGTTAATCTTTTTATTCCTTCTTCTTTCAATATAAAAATCAAAATCTATAATATATATAAAAATTAAAATTTATAATATATAAAACAGTAAAAGATAAAAATCAAAATCTATAATATATATAAAAAGAAAGACAAATAGCTTTGAAATTAATAAATCAAATAAATAATGATCATAAACTCAAATTAGGGTGAAAAAATGAAGATGGGTGTCTATTTTGGGGGGTCTCGTGAGAAAATAATTCTGGTTTTTTCATGTTTTTCAACTTCGGGCGAACAAAAGTGATATTTTTGTTTAAAATTTCACTTCGCCGTAAAAAGAAAACTTTTGTAGAATTATGTTAGCTTTCTACTCATAATTTTTTCAATTTTTTTATTAAAATTTGATATGTCGATTTCGCAAATGTTTAACAGTGTGTTCTTATAAAATGAAAAGACTACAAAAGAGTTATGATTTGTTGCACTACTAAAATCGTTGTTAGACTTATGTTTTGCAAAAACAGAAAATGCTACGACAATCTATACACAATGTACTAGTGCGTGACTATAAGTTTGCATCCAATGGACCTCTATACTAATTATTATATTGTTTTAAAGTCGATCAATGGGGAAACTCAGTCGATTTTCAACAACCTTTTTGTTGCACCACTTTTCTCTCAATCTGCTATAAAAGCAAAAAATCTATGAACACCCTTTTGAAGTAGACACGTCAATGAAGAGTCCCACATTTTTTTTGATTTTTTTGGTGTTGTATTTTCAAAGTTATGGATTTTCCTTTTCGCTGTTTTTTTAAAGAGCTGAATCATAACTCGACACATGTTACGAAGATAAAACTTAAAAAATATCAGTTCTTATCTATATACAACAAAATTTATACCCTCGTAAAGTAGATTCAATGATGAATCTACTGGTATGAAGTCCGACATTCGTTTTGTTGTGTAAGAGGTGGTTTTCTCCTTCCGAAAATGGAGAAACCTGAAAATTTTGCAGAGATCTGAATCTTTCATGTTTCAGAGATTATTCGGCCGAAATAATTATTCGGCCGAATAATTATTCGGCCGAATAATTATTCGGCCGAATAATTATTCGGCCGAATAACGGTTTTCCGTAACGGTGCCGTAAATTATAGCGAAGGTTATTCGGCCGAATAACTAAACGGAAAAAAAATCACGTCGGCCGGAAAAAAAAAATTAAAATAAAATTAAAAAAAAAAAACAATTATACTTATATAAATAAACCTAAAGTTAATTCATTATTTTCGCATGTTTGAACTTCGCATTTTTTTGTCAAACTAATTTCAGAAGGAGGAGATAATTTTTGCAAAAGGAGGTTTTTACAAGGTATGTTTCTTCTTCTTTTTTACAAAAGGCACATTGAAGGAGTTTTTTTTTGTAAGGCATATTTGCAAGGAGTTTTTCCAAAATATCTCTTTTCTTATTGCATTTTTACAAAGAAGACATTTTTTGCAAAAGGAGGTTTTTACAAAGTATGTTTCTTCTTTTTTCCAAAGGCACATTGAAGGTGTTTTTTTCTAAGGCATATTTGCAAGAAGTTTTTTCAAAATATTTCTTTTCTTATTGTATATTTGCAAAGAAGACATTTTTTGCAAAAAGAGGTTTTTACAAAGTATGTTTCTTCTTCTTTTTTCCAAAAGACACATTGAAAGTGTTTTTTTTTAAGGGATATTTGCAAGGAGTTTTTTCAAAATATTTCTTTTCTTAGACATGTTTGCAAGGAGGTTCTTTGCAAAGATGGATTTTTTTCAAAGTAGCTTTGCACTTTTTATTTAATTGAAAGAGGTTTTTTCAAATAGTTGTTTTGCTAAGGTATTTTGCAAATGATTTTTTTCCAAAGTAGTTTTGCACTTCTTATTTATTTGAAAGGAGTTTTTTCAAATAGTTATGTTGCTAAGGTATTTTGCAAAGGATTTTTTGCAAGGTAATTTTGTACTTCTTATTTCTTTGAAATGGGTTTTTTTTTCAAAGAGTTATTTTTTTACAATGATTTTTTCCCAGATATATTTATAAATAAGTTTTTATTCAAAGTACTTTTTTCTAGTGGTTTTTTTCGTAGATATTTTTTCAAAAAAGTATTTTTGCAATGAATTTTACAACAAAGATTTATTTACAAGGTGTTTTATTTTCTTCCTTGGCACAAGGTGTTTTTATTTTTTTCCAAAGAAGATTTTTGTTCAGAGAGTTTTTTCAAAGGAAAGTTAATTCCAAAGAAATCTTCTTCAAAAGACTCTTACAAAATTTTTATAAGGTAAAGTAAATTTCAGTTCATGTTTTTATAAATTCCGTAAACGTTTTTAAATCTTAATTTATTTATTTTTACTATAAAGTAACATGATTCTTTAATTTATCGTCTATAGATTAAACAACCATGGGCAATAAGGGAAAACGTCAAAGAAAAGCTGATCGTAAACGTGATGATGATGATAATAGAGAGAAACAAAAACTGAGATATATTGCCAAAAAACAAAGGGTTGCCGAAACGGAAGAGAGAACCATTGAAGATATAAATACAGATTTACATGATAATGTTGAAGAAATGGAAATTGAAAATAGAGTACAAGAAGAACAAATTGAAGTTGAAAAGAACATTGTAGAAGATGTAAATAGTGATTTACATGCTAATGCCGATGAAATCAATATTGAAGATCAAGTTCAAGATCCAGAAATTGGACCTGGTATGTATATATCATATATTTTCCAAATTCATTTTTTATAATGAATTTTATTTTTTGATATATGTTAAATTAAATTTAACTTGATGTATAGGTACTTTTACTATTGATGATGAAATGTTAGAAGACATTGATTGCGACAAATATGGAGAAAAACTACCAATACATGTTGCACGATATCGTGCTACAAAAATTTATGATGAAGTTCTCAAGGATTACTCAATAGCAAGACAAGCACAAATTTTAAGATGTTTATTAGTGTCCAAGAAGTTAGAAGGTGCTACATCATTATTGGGTATTCACAAAGTAACAAAATAGTCAAAATTGAAACAAAATGTGATGGAAAATATAGGCGATGCAATAAAAAAATTTGGAAAATCCAGGAAGAAAGATATCAGTGCTGCACGTAAAGCAATTCATACAGCAATTCTTTCAGCTAGTACTAAACAAAAGCGTTTGACAACAGAACTAGCAAAAGCAGTTGGAACATCAAGAAAGACATTATACAAGCATAGCAAATTCAGAATGCAAATAGATGAAAATAATGAACTTGCTTGTTGGGCAATTATTTGTAGACAACCTTACAAAGATAGATTAGGAGCAGGTGTTAAAGATATTGTACGAGAATATTGGTTGGAACATGCTCGAGTTTCACCAAATTCAAGAGATGTGATACGCAAAATAATATCACGAAATGTATATGAAAGCCAACCAAAACATATAATGGACATGACACAAGTACAATTGTTCAATAAATTCAAGGAAGATCATCGTGGAATTAATATATCAATCACTACATTTGTGCAACAAAAACCATGGTATGTTCAACCTATAACTATACGTGATACATGTTGTTGCCGTTATCATGTGCAATTTCAGTTATATTATGACACGTTTCTTGAATTTGGTAAAATGTTTTGGACAAATTCACCACCTCCGCCGACGATACGTGAATTCATATCTCAAATTTTATGTGAGAGAAATCATGATGAAGTATTTTATTCAAAGAAATGTGTCAATGGAAAACATTGTCATCATTGTGGAAATTTGGTGTTATTCCACAATAAATATCCTATCGATAATGATCAATCGTTGTCAAATGTAAATGTTGATTGGAAGAGATACGAATACATCAACTATAATACAAGTTCTAGTGATTCACATTCCAAAAGAATTGATTTGCTAGAAGACAAGATATGCGTCACAGATTTTCTCAAAAAAATTGAAAGCGAAATTTATAAATACACCCAGCATTCACATAGAGCACGATGGCAAGATCTTCAATTCAAACAGTCTCGTGAAAATTTTCCACCCAGAACAATTTTGTTGGTGGTTGATTTTGTTGAAAACTATACATTTGCTGCACAAAAAGAAATACAGAGTGAATACTATCACTCTGACCAAGTTTCGATATTTGTCCATGTTGTATATAGACATTCTCAATAGGATATCGATGGAATTGAAAGCACATGTGACAATCGAGATGTGATTAAAGAGTATCACTTCTATATCAGCGATGATCGTACACACGACACACATTTTGTCCAACATTGTATAGAAAATATTTTCTATGACTCACTGAAAAAACGCGAAGTCAAATTTAAAGAGCATTGGATATGGTCTAATGGATGTGCGGGTCAATTTAAATCTTCATGATCATTTTTTTGGTTATGTCGACTTCATAAAGCGCTGAACATTAAACATCGCTGGAATTTCTTTGAAACTGGGCATGGAAAAGGTGAGCATGATGGTGCAGGAGCATGCGTGAAAAGAGCACTTCGAAGATGGCAAATGAACTATTCTTCTGCACGGTTTCATTCAGCTGCAGAGGTTGTCCAATGGTGTCAATTAAATCTAAGCCATGATTATAATCAACAATCAAAAGACGTGCACAGGTATGTCCACTATTTTTTTAATTTATATTATTTCTTAAAATTTTAAAAAATGTATATACTAACATTTAAGTACATGTACACTATTTATTGTGTAGGTTTTTTTGGCTTGTTGGTGCCCAAGATATAAATAGATCAATACCATATGACTCTAGCACCATACATGGAACTAGATATCTTCACTCTATTCAAACAAAATCATTTCACAACGTGTTTGCATTTGACAGTAGAAAGCAATCATGCTTTTGTCATATTTGCATTGAAAATGTTGAGTCTACAGAAGTTTGTGAAAACATAACAAACAACTACGTAAAAGCTTGGAGACACACAGAGATTAATCCAAAAGGAAAAATGCCACTAGCAAGTGTTGAAGAATTAGAATCAGAAGAAATAGCAATATCATCTGATGGCGATAGAATTTCAGATCTCGTAAGAAAAGGTAATAAACTTGTTTTTGACTTTTAAGTCAATTGTTCATTCTAATCCATTGCCATAAGTATAGTCAATTTAATTCATTTAAATACGCTAACACCAATCATAACTTGCGCAGGAGATGTTTTCGCTGTGATTGCACCTGTAGACAACAACGAAAATGTCAAATATTATTTGATGCGATGCACTGAAGGAAAAATGAAGTTATTGGAGGACTACAACGACAACGGATTTACATACGAAAGAGGATCCATCATTTTAAAATGCTACTTTTTTCAGCAGACGCATATCACTAAAAATTATGTCTACTTTCAAGATTATGAGCCCGATGTTATATGTTGTCAATATAGTCATTTAGTATGTGCATCTCGAATAAAATTGATACAAGTTCCATCAAAAAAACAGTTAAAAACCAAAAAATGGAAACTATCCATATGTGACCATGAACAGATAGTTGAAGATGGCATTCCATTGCAATGTTTTTAACTACATATCAAAAATAAATTGATCTATATTTTTACATCCATGTCAATTGTTGTGTGCAATATATTTTTTGTCTAATTATCAAAATTGTTGTGCACAGTATATTTTTTCATTGAGATTTTATGAATATTTTCTTGAATGACAACTAACATAAGAGCTTAAATGGTTGTACTTTAACATGCTTAAAAATGAATTCAAATATAATTTGAAAATTCAAAAGTACTTTATTCGGGTCCCCATATGTCTATTAGACCATTAAGGGATGAGATAACGGATGTGGCTATCCCCACTCCGCCCCGAATTTTTACTTTTGGTTGATTGATGCTAATGAAAAATCACAAAAAGACTTATTAAATTTTGTATTCTTTTAATCCATCGAACATGTTTCTTTAATACGTACTTCACCATAAATATGATCTTAAATAGATGTCTGTAAATTGTCACCAAGTTCTCCGTCCCAAATCTTTAATTTAAAATATCGCTTGTACAAATTCACATAACTGAAATCATGGCAAATGGAGACAATGATCATTTGATTTTTAATCACAAGCAAGGATTACAGGATTGTGAAGCTTATGCTAAATTAGAAAAATGATTATTTACAACAAATCAATGAAAATTCATCAAATTGTTGTTTAAAATCATTGCTCTAATTTAACACAAACTTCACAATCCTGGAATCTTCGCTTATGATTAAAAAAAAAAAAATCGTTACCCCCATTTGCCATGATTTCAGCCGCATCAAATGTACTTGAACATTGAAAATAAAAATTGAATTAATTAAAAATCCATTATATCAAAATTTGTACTTAACATATATTTGCTTTTAACTTCTTCCTAATTCATCCATATTTCTATCAAAAATTTTAACATTCATAAACTTCTGCCCAACATTAATTCTTACCATAACATTCATTTTCAACATTGAATATTTCCTAACTTAGATTAACATTTTAAACATTCCAAACACCTCCCATTCATTCTTTCCCAACAGTCATTCTTCCATAACATTCATTCTCATCATTCAACATTTCCTACCCTTGGGTTGCACCTATCAAGACATTTTAAACATTCATGCAAAACATATTATAATAACATTTATTCTCAACGTAACAAATTGAAAACATTCCTTCTTCCATAACACCTCCCATTCATTCTTTCTCAACATTCCTTTTTCTCTAACACCTCCATTCATTTTTTCCCAACATTGATTCTTACCATAACATTCATTCTCATAACATTCATTCTCAACATTGAACATTTCCTAACTTGAAATAACATTTTAAACATTCCTAACACTTCCCATTCATTCTTTCCCAACATTCATTCTTCCATAACATTCAAAACATTCAACATTCATTCTCATCATTCAACATTTTCTAACTTCATAACATTCATTCTCATCATTCAACATTTCCTAACCTTGGATTGCACCTATCAAAACATTTTAAACATTCATGTGAAACATATTATAAATATTATCAAAACATTTTAAACATTCATGCAAAACATATTCTAAACATTTACCAAATGAGAAATAATGGACATGTACTCATGTATATAATCCAAAAAAAAGTTGATGAACATGTGAATTCAATGTACATATATATATAATCAAAAAATAAATACCCTCCATGTTCAAAACAACTACAATATATATATATATATCAACAAAAACAATAAATTCTGAACCACTATCCATCTAGACCAATATCTTTCCACTATTTTCCACTAGGACCTTCCCTGGGACTCAACTCAACCTACAATACACAAAAAAACAAATTATAAATTTAGATCATAAATTATTTAAACAATTTTAAACTAAATTCAAGATATTAAGATATTAAACTCATCTACAAAACAATTTAATTATTAAAAAAATCGTACATCAAATTCTTTGAATGCATGTCCACCACTTTTTTCCACTAGAGCCTTTCCTTTGGCTCCAAAGGATCTCAAAGAGCCAAGCTGCAACATATACAAAAACAATTTTCAAATAAATCCAAAAAATATAAAACATTAAACTTATATCAAAGATCATTTCTAGTTCAACAAAATTACCTCGGTGCCAATATCTGCATTCATTAAAGACCCCACATCTTCGCCCCCAATTTCCAAATGGTCTCTTCCCTAAAATTTAAATTTTGTTAATAAATAAAACATAGTAGATACAAATAATAAATTAAGCAATTAACTTAAAACCATAACAAAAAAATTAAAATCATTAGCTCACAAGAGATGGTAAATCATCTAAAAAGTTGGAATTTAAAGAAACCTCCATAGATAAGTCAAATTAACAATAAGATACATTGATATTTATTAAAATTCAAACAAACAAAAAAAATATCAAATTCAATCATAAATATTATAATTAAAATACCTCTCCTAAGCGCTCTTCATTTTGACTAAGATGCTCTTGGTTTTGACTACTGGAGACTCGAAAATGATGTGCATTTAACATTCTCGAAAACTGCAAACAAAATACATTTGCTTAATATATTTGTTACCATGTAGCAAAAAATTCAATTCAAAATGATTAATAAAAAATCAAATAGATTGTCATAGCATAATCAACAAACCTCTCCCATGCTCGATGTGTCATTGGATAACACATCTGAAGCTATATCTCGACAAGACTTAGCATAAGCCCTGAGATCATCGATGTTCAATGCATCTACCTCGTCATTCGTCTTGTAAACAAAACTTTGACGAACAATAGCACGAGCCCTCTCTCGCCTCAAACCAACTTCTACTCCAGCAAGAGCTGAAGCTAAACCATCACCTACCGATTCCCTTCCAACTGTCCCTAGTTGAGATGTTGTCTCCATCTCTGACCTTAGAGCCACAACCCTCGGTGGACGAGGTATCTCAGGTGGAGGTTGTATAGTGGTAGGGTCTCTGAGAGCGCCTTTTCGATTATATATTCTACCCTTTCCAACTCCATAAAAGTCAGAAGGAACATCAGTATAGTTAGGCTTCATACCTAAAAAAAACTCCACATAAAAAAATCTAGCAAAATAATTAGGAACCTCATCGTTCCAGGGCAATCGACCATAAGCTGCAAGAAATCGATCATATATTAAATGTGCAATTTGAGGATGCTTGAAATATTGCACTTTCAACATTTTTCGCTTAAGGCCTTCTTTGAAATTGAACATTGAATTGGCTTGTTCTCTGGTGACTCTCTCCTTCACAACCTCCCACTTGTCTGGACCCATAACTTGGTCCCTTCGCATCCGCATCAAATGAACAAAACTATTTGTAGTTGGTCCAAGTTCCTCATATGCATAATTGAATTTTTGCAAAGACGCCAAAACAATCTCTAAACTTTGTCGGCTCTCTGGAGGGAGATCCAAAGAACAAAAATCATTGTTCAGCCTATCATAGTGGGATCTACAACTTTCAAGAATAGTTTGTTGCACAACACCTTGCCATGGAAGCTCATCAGGTAAATCAGATGGATAAGTTGATATGGGTGTACACCCCTCGGCTAGTGGAACATATGTCGTCCTAGCTCTAGGAGGATCTTCAGGACCCTGCTCTCCACCCACACCTATTCCATCATCTACAATCCTATCTTGATCTTCCCCTCGCTCCGTCGAATTACGCACATCTTCTGAACATCACTCTGCTTCAAATATAGCCGTAGTCAAGAATTAACCTTGTCCATAAATTCAAAACACAAAAAAATACAAATTATACATTATTAAACATTAATGTTCATACCAACAGAAGGTTGAGATCGGAAGACGAAGGAGAATCATTTGTACCCCTTCGAACTTGTTGGTGATCAAATGACTGGGACCCATGCAATAAACTCGAACCCCGCGATGAATTCGACAACCTTCGACTACCAATTGGAACACCAATTCCTGAGGATTGTGATGACCTCCTACGCTTTCCCTTCGAAGACTCTCTTTCCATTTGATATAACTTCTAAATTTACACAAACGTTAACATATTGAAATTGTACATGACTATTCTACAAGCATCAAGCCAATATTTGATAAAAAACTACAACAGAATGTAAGTCCCTCTCCTAACTCTAATTAATTAACTAAAATTCCTTACCATCACTAATATTGCAACGTAAAGATATATCTAATAATCATTTCATTATCAAATATAGGTTATAACACGGTTAATTGAAGTAGTATAGTAACCTTAAAAACTTTTAATCCAACAAATATGGTTGAATTATATATGTCAATGAACAAACATCTCACTAAACATATATATATATATTCTTATTAAAAGAATTCTAGCTTATATTTATGACAATACAATTTACACACATTGAAGTTGTACATGTTAATTCTACAAATTAAAAACATATCTATTAAAGATCTGCATACAAAATGTAGAGCTGCCTAAAATAGTATAACATATATATACCCTTATTAAGAGATTTCTAGTTTATATTTATGATAAAACAATTTACACACATTGAAGTTGTACATGTTCATTCTACAAACTTAAAAACATATCTCTTAAAGATCTGCATACAAAATGTAGAGCCACCTAAAATATTATAACTTATTTTCTTTCGTAAGTTCCTCTCCTAACTCTAAGAACACTATTGCAGCATAAACATAACATCAATAATCATCTCATAATCATTTAATTGTAATAGTATAATAACCTTCCAAATTTTTCAATGATCACTTATGTTTTCATTCTATATCTCAATAAACAAACATTCCTTAATTTTTATAAAAAAAATACCTAAGAACTTACAACATCAAATTTTTAAGTGACTTCCTACATGAAATCTGTTCATGAACAGGTTCTGTTCATGAACTCTGTTCATGAACATGTTCTGTTCATGAACATGTTCAGTTCATGAACAGAGTTCATGGACTCATATGACATTCTTGTACCTCACTTAATAGTAAAACCACCAGTTGACCATTTATAAAGTTGTGTAGTATACCCTTTATTATCTTCATGGCCCATGGTTGAAATCCCCCGAGAACTGCATTACCTCTGTAAACTAAAAAAAGTTATAGTCCATGACTCATAAATGTGTGTATGCTTATTAAGGCAACGTAGTGGGTACATATGGACATGTTTTGAACCCCTTTTCCATTAATGCCAATCACTTAGTCTTCCATCTTGCCTACAAAGCTTATGGACCTTCATTAAGAATTAGGGAAACTTAATATGAAACTCGTTTAGGATTAGGGTTTAAATATCCATATATATAAAGAAGCCATGGGGTTACATTTCATAAGAATAAGACAAATACATGTTATGTGTTGATGTATATGTAACTTCGGAATGTATTTCACATATATGTATATTGTATTCCTATAGAGATGGTATTATTCCTCTATAAGGAAGTGTCGTCATTTATATTGTAAGTGTCGTAACTTATACTTGATGGGTTATTAGACCACCTTGTTTGGGGTCGGCCCTGTATAAGTCATGTGGGTCAAAGGGTTATTAGACCACCCTATTGGGGGTCGGCCATGTGGGTCAAAGGGTTATTAGACCACCCTATTGGGGGTCGGCCCACTCAGCATTATGTTATGTGGTTAAGTTAGAGCCGACATGAGTTAGGTAAAAAGGCAAGTCAAGTCAAGTATAAATAGAGTGCGGGAGGCACTCTATTTACTTACTCACTTCTCACACATGCTCTCAAGGAGGAGAGGCGCACTTATGGAGGAGGAGGATTGCTGCTAGGTTATGGCTATCTCTATTGGTTGGTTGTATCATTGCTCTATCTATCTCTGAGGAAGTTATTGGGGTTTTTCACCTTTATGGTTTTCCCCAAGTAAATCTTTGTGTCTCTTGTGTGCTTGCATTATTGTCTCCATGATTGATATGCTGTAGATATGCTGTACATGTTGTTCTCTCAGTTAATATCCTAGATCATATTGAAGTAAATTCTGAAAATTTAACATGGTATCAGAGCTAGCCTGAAAGAAGGCATGATATGGCATGTATGACACTTGTTGCACTTACGATGCTAGGGCTTGATATAGCAAAAACCAGTCATCGTAGCACTTTCGCTATAAATCCGTTTTGGCGAATTTTTCGGATCTGAAATTGTTACAGGACGAAGATTAAATCTCCAGGTATCTTGTGTCCAAAGGACAACCTCTAATTCGTTGTACTTTGTGATTTATGATCTATACAATATAGGGTTTCTGCCTCTTCCAGATCTGAGTCAAAATCAGGTGACCTTGGGAAAAAAGTCATAACTTGGGCTAGGAAGCTCCAAATGAAATTTCGTGAAAAGTGATAGGTATTACACAGGCCGAGCTATCTCAGAAAACGTTTTTAGAGGCCGAAGGTCAAACAGTGACACGTGGCACGCCGTACAAGTTCGCTCTCCTGTATTATCCCATAAACAGGTCACGTTGCGACACTTTGCATATCTCTCTCTCACAGAATCCAATTGAGGTCAGACCTATCAGGATGGAAAGATAACAGGCCGAGCTATCTCAGAAAACTTTTTCAGAGGCCGAAGGTCAAACAGTGACACGTGGAACGCCGTACAAGTTCGCTCTCCTGTATTTTCCCAAAACAGGTCACGTTGCGACATTTGGCATAACTCTCTCTCAGAGAATCCAATTGAGGTCAGACCTGTCAGGATGGAAAGATAACAGGTCAGGATATCTCAGGAAACTTTTTCAGACCCTGTGGATCAAAATTTTTGGAGTTACACCAGAAACAATCAGGTACATATTTCTGTCAAAACAGAATTATTTTTTGGTACCTTCATTCATGGCTTCCGGAATTTAGGGCTTTGGAGAAAGTTGGAATTTTTGAAATCTGAGACCACGGCTGGAAGCTCCTCAGAAAAATAGAAGCTTAGAGCTTTGGATCAAACTTTTTGATTGGGAAAAAGAGTGGGATTCATCAAACCCCAGTTCAGGGTCACGTCCAGTGAATCCGAAAGTTTCAAAGGCAAAATTGAGGAGTAAAACTTTGCAGTTTTCAAATTCTGAATATACCAGTTTGATCAGCTCATCAAGGCGCATATTTCTATCCTTTCGGAAGTTTGAAATTCAAATTTTGAATTTTTGGGGTTTCTCTGACAAACCCATATCCAGCTTTAGGTCCAGTTCCTGCAAATCAAGTGGATTGGGTTAATCCTAGAAGAAGATGGATTGGTCACCTGCATAAGTGAAGAAGTTCCTGTCTCAGAGGGAGATGAGGATAAGGACTTACATAAGAAGAATACAGGCGATATCGACAGGTATGACTCATCGAGGTATGTTTCGATATTTGTCCATGATTAAGTTTATGGTATGTTTGTCTTCATGTTATTACAGTTAAGTACAATTTTGTTTTTAGATTTGTCGTATCACCTTAACAAAATTATGAATGCATGATAGAAGATATTCATTATTTAGGTTGTTGACACTTATGATTGTACTAATGCATTATGGTGTTGTATGAGGTTTATGTTGTCTACTAACATGAAAGGTACACCAAGAAAGACAAATCATGTTCCAGTTCAAGAACATATGATCATGATGACATGAGGACAAAGATTCATCCATTGTTATGGATCTCATAAAAGATCCATTTACGAGGTATGTATAACTTGGTTTTATAATGCTTAACCTATGAGATATACAGGTTACTAGCACAAGTCATTGAAGAAGAACAAGAAGACATCATGTGAGTATGTTAGACATAATTAGCTAGCATGTTAATCCAGGTATGTTTTTCCTATATCAAGTTAGAATCTCACCTTGTGATAAGATCCTTTATTTAAGTATACTTGGCATGATTGATCATTGAAGTTAGTACTCATGGGTTTAGGCATATTATGATTTTTACTTTGATTGATGATATGACTAACCAGAAAAGTCCTATGGTCAAATAGGAATATAAGTAAAAGAATTATGTCTCTTATATTGATTGATTTGACTAACCAGAAGAATCATGAAAGTATAGCTTTGAATAATCACAGGTTTTATGCATATTATATCTCTTATCTTGATTGATGATTCAACTAACCTGAAGAGTCATAGGTTTGAATAATTACAGGTTTAGACATGTTATGTTTTATGATTTGACTAACCATAAGAATCCTTGAATGCTAATGCTTATTATTTCTGTTTGAAATGATCATGACTATACATGCTTGAGATTATTGTGTTTTAATAGTATACTAATGAATGTTTGATTTTATATGAGATCACAAGGATAACACATTCATGATACTAATAAGCATGCATAGGGACCAAGGATGAATATGAGATTCAAGAATAGGTAATCCAGGAAGCAAAGATTAAGAGGGAGTACACTCCAGTGGTTTATGCAAGGATGCAGATATTCAGAGGGAGTTGACCATCTCTCTACATCCCACAACAGAAAGGTGTAGAAGAAGCTACTTCAGATTAGGACTCCAGCAGCTCCTGCAAGGAAGCGAAGACTCAGAGGGAGTCCACCCAACAAACAAACAAAGATAAGTATTTGAATTGTCATTTCTTAAATAATACTGTTCAATAATGTATATACTGATGTTCCTAGAATTAGGTTGTGTATTATGCATATTAGAATAATTGCATTGATGAACAGTATACTCCTAATATGCATGGGTAAGTGGCCTATGGCACTGTACAACATTCCATTGCTACTTATCTAGAATGAAACCTCTTTGCTGACATGTTGGGAGTTGTGCACACTCTTAACAATGTTCTGGTAGAGATTGGAAGGCATCTAGAAAGTTACGGAATTTGGATAAATGTTGTATTGAAGCATTGGCTAAGATAATTGCATGACTGTATGGCATATTTCTTTATGTGTAAGAATTTGTTCTGAAAACTATGAGATGTTTTCTAATCATACAATTTAACTTGTTGTGTAGGAAAGATCGTATGCCATCTCCTACAAAAGAAGAACTACAACATTTGTTCCAACAACAAATATATCTATTGAAGATATTGAAGATATTGAAGTTCCCAGGATCTGGGATGAAGAAATGAAATGCCATGATCCGTCGATCATGAAGAATGATGTTTGGGATGTAATCCCAAGACATGAAGGGAAGTTTGCTATGACTTCCAAATGGAACTATCAGATCAAGCATGTTGCAAATGGCAGCATTGAGAAATATAAAAGTGATGAAATAGAAGATACACCAGATGGATTCAAGACAGCTTCCTTGAATGGTGTAGTTGAAGAAGAAGTGTACGTAGAGCAGCCACTTGGTTTTGAGACACATGATAAGAAATCATATATGTGCAGAACTTGGTATGATAAAGATAGATTGATTACCGACACGCAGCGGAAGCTTTCTTCCAAGTTCGAGATGAAGAACTTGGGGATGATGCACTATTTGTTTTTGGCATGGAGGTGTGGCAGAATGCAGGTGGGATCTTCCTTGGTCAAGGGAAGTACACAGTAGATATCCTGAAGAGATTTGGGATGATGGATTGCAAAGCCATGGCCACACCTATGGCATCGAATCTGAAGCTTCTATGTGATGCTTCATCTGAGTCAGTTGATGTCTCTATGTATCGTCAGATGATTGGGTCCTTGATGTACTTGACGAACACGAGACCAGACATTTGCTTTGCTGTGAACACATTGAGCCAGTTCCTGACGGATCCGAGAAGTGTTCACCTGGTTACTGTAAAGAATGTTCTGAGGTACCTGAAGGGTACAGTGGATTATGGGCTCAGGTATGAGGCGAATCAAAAGTTTAACCTGGAAGGTTATGTTGATTCAGATTGGGCTGGCAGTGCTGCAGACAGGAAGAGCACATCTGGGTGCTGCTTCAGTATGGGATCAGGTGTGATCTCTTGGTTTAGTAGGAAGCAGTCCTGCGTAGCACTGAGTACAGCTGAGGCAGAGTATGTTGCAGCCTGTTCAGCTAGTTGTGAGGCAGTATGGCTACGGAAGCTACTGTCTGAGTTATTTGATCTCCCGTTGGAGGCTACTGGTATCTTCTGTGATAACCAGAGTTGTGTGAAGCTGTCCGAGAACCCAGTGTTTCATGACAGGTCGAAACACATAGAGATCAAATATCACTATATCAGGGATATGGTGCAGAGAGGAGCTGTGAAGCTCCTGTATGTTGCGACGGACGAGCAGATTGCAGATGTGCTGATGAAGCCACTAGCCAGGGTGAAGTTCGAGTACTTCAGAGAGAGGCTTGGCGTGCTTCAGATCAAGGATACTTCGAGGAAGAAGTGATGGACACATTTGCTGAAGCCATTCCAAGCATGTTGGAAGGAGGATCCTTCACATGGCTGTGGATGTAAGCGCTGGATGATGAGCATCAGGATGATGTTCTGGTTTCTGCTTGGATATGATCAGTTGGATCATTTTATGTATGTATGTATGCATCATGTTGGATGCTTGGATCATGTATGATGATATGTATCAGGTAGATACTTGGTATGCATCAGGTAGATGCATTGATGATGAGGAGGATCATGTATGATGATATGTATCATGTATTTGTATCAGGTGGATACATTGATGATCAGGAGGATCATGTATGATACTTGGTATGCATCAGGTAGATGCATTGATGATCAGGAGGATCATGTATGATGATATGTATCATGTATTTGTATCAGGTGGATACATTGATGATCAGGAGGATCATGTATGATACTTGGTATGCATCAGGTAGATGCATTGATGATCAGGTGGATCATGCAGCAGGATGTTGCAGTGATGATCAGGATGATCATAGATGACGAGCTTCAGGATGTTGCTCCAGATGACATGCAGCAGGACGTTGCAGTGATGATGATCAGGATGATCATGGATACATCAGGATGATGTATGGTGAGTATCAGGTTGATACTCTATGGCCGTGGATCAGGTTGTGCAGATGAGCATGTAATTCGTTGCCCTGGGAGATTTGCAGATGGTCTTTCGAGGTTTTGCCTATGGCATGTAATTCGGTGCCCTGGGACATCTGGCAAATGCTCTTTCGAGGTTTTGCTCTGGGAGGACATGTAATTCGTTGCCCTGGGAGATCTGCAGATAGTCTTTCGAGGTTTTGCCTATGGCATATAATAGCGCCCTGGGATATTTGGCAGATGCTCTTGCGAGGTTTTGTCCTATGGCATGTAATTCGTTTCCCTGGGAGATCCGATAGGTTGGGCTGTGTGCCCGTAATCAGTCCTGGGATGCTCTTGCGAGGTTTTGCCATGACCACATGTAATTCGTTGCCCTGGGAGATTTCAGGTCGGAGTTGTGTACCCGTAACATCCTGAGATGCTCTTGCGAGGTTTTGTGGTGGACCACATGTAATTTGTGCCCTGGGAGATTTCAGGTCGGAGTTGTGTACCCGTAACATCCTGAGATGCTCTTGCGAGGTTTTGTGGTGGGGTCACATGTAATAGCGCCCTGGGAGATCCTACAGGTCGGAGTTGTGTACCCGTAACATCCTGGGATGCTCTTTCGAGGTTTTGTGACGCACGTAATAAGTCCTGAGGATTCCACAGTATGGCCAGTGATGATGAAGACCTGCAGGTGGTGGGCCTACATCCAGTATGAAAAAGGACTGGCTCTGTAGAACTTCCTATGACGAGTAGATTCAGAGATTGATTGAGATAGCAGCAGCAGTGACGATGATGATGACTCGATGACGATTATCTAGTGACGATGATCCAGAGAAGATGACTTGTGCTAGAAGAACTGTGCTGAGAAATACCTTCCTAGTTAAGAGGGAGTGTTGATGTATATGTAACTTCGGAATGTATTTCACATATATGTATATTGTATTCCTATAGAGATGGTATTATTCCTCTATAAGGAAGTGTCGTCATTTATATTGTAAGTGTCGTAACTTATACTTGATGGGTTATTAGACCACCTTGTTTGGGGTCGGCCCTGTATAAGTCATGTGGGTCAAAGGGTTATTAGACCACCCTATTGGGGGTCGGCCCACTCAGCATTATGTTATGTGGTTAAGTTAGAGCCGACATGAGTTAGGTAAAAAGGCAAGTCAAGTCAAGTATAAATAGAGTGCGGGAGGCACTCTATTTACTTACTCACTTCTCACACATGCTCTCAAGGAGGAGAGGCGCACTTATGGAGGAGGAGGATTGCTGCTAGGTTATGGCTATCTCTATTGGTTGGTTGTATCATTGCTCTATCTATCTCTGAGGAAGTTATTGGGGTTTTTCACCTTTATGGTTTTCCCCAAGTAAATCTTTGTGTCTCTTGTGTGCTTGCATTATTGTCTCCATGATTGATATGCTGTAGATATGCTGTACATGTTGTTCTCTCAGTTAAGATCCTAGATCATATTGAAGTAAATTCTGAAAATTTAACATTATGTTGTTTGATTTTCATTTTATATATTTCAAAGCCTTACTTGCTTTATACTTGCTCTTACCATTTTTATATAAAAAAAAGGAGTAACCACTACCGCCTATAATTTGAGGGCATATAACATGAACAGAGTTCATGAACAATGTTCATGGACATGTTCTGTTCATGAACAGAGTTCATGAACCCTGTTCAAGGACATACAAACTGATATCTCTAAAATTAAAATTGAATATTAAAAAATTAAACCTTCTGATTTTAACCCCCATAACAGATATTTTTTTTAATTTTCTCCTACTGCCAACAACTCAAGAGCAGAGTTCTAGACCTCTGCTCAAGAGCAGAGTTCCAGACCTCTGCTCAAGAGCATAAAAAAAAATATAAAAAGATAAACATTCAAATCTTAAACCTCGGCAAATATTTTTTTTAATTTCATTCATAATTCTACATTTTTTTTATCAATGCACGAGTTTGCGAAACGATACATACCTGTATCCAAACAAGCAGTGAAGAGATCGTCGATCCACGACGCCGCGACTATTCGGTCCACCAACTAGTTCCTTCACCAAGCAACAAATAATGTCATCAACTAAAACCTATAACATACACAAACAGAATCAAAACGTCACAACAGAAAAACGCACCTTGAAAATGATGAGCTTTCAACCCTGCACACAAAACCGCAACAGCCGACGAGCCGACGAGCCGACGAGCTTCCGAAAGTAACAGCCGACGAGCAACACCCAACAAGCAACAACAAGAAACAGCCGACAAGCCGACGAACTATCCAACGTAACAGCCGACGAGCGGCAACAGGTCATGGAGCAGCTGCGGGTCATGGAGCAGCAGCAGGGTGGCGAACGTCACAGCAGCAGGGTGGCGAACATAACAGAAGTGGGATGGCGAACGTAACAGCAGCGGGGTGGCGAACGTAACAGCAGCGGGGTGGTGGAGCAGCATATGGATGGCGACAAGTCTACTGCGGGCCCGTTGCGGGGTCCAAATATTTTCAGCAGGGAATGCCAAATGGCAGCCGATGCTGGGTTTTTATGCAGAAAAATAGTTCGGCCAAACAATTATTCGGCCGAACAGTTTTTCGGCCGAATAATTATTCGGCCGAACAGTTTTTCGGCCGAAGAATTGTTTGGCCGAAAAAGTGTTCGGCCGAATACTTATTCGGCCGAAAAACTGTTCGGCCGAATAAACTATTGCCCGAAATTTTTTTCCTGTCCGGCAACTGTTTGCACACATTTCAAGAATCCCCGTTAAACTAAACGGAGAACTGTTTGTGGTTATTCGGCCGAATAACCTCTGAATTATTCGGCCGAAGAATGTAAATTATTCGGCCGAATAATGTTTATTATTCGGCCGAATAATATTTATAATTCGGCCGAATAACTGCCGCTAAGACGATTTTGCACTGGTTTCTCACGAAAGTGTTACCCACCTTCACGTTTTCACCCATTACTTAAAAATTAATAAAACGTTAAAGTAATTAATTTTTTAAATAATTAAACTTCACTTATAAAATTTAGATTGTAATTATTGCAGAATGTAAGATTCAAGATCTAAATGCTAGATGTAGAACAAATATATAACTAGTAGATTAAGATAGAAAGTAATTATTTGAAAAGATATTTGAAGTTCTGATTTTGTATAAGCTAAAGGCATTGAAGACTATCAAGAAAAAATATTAAAAATTGGGGAGCCTCTCTTCATCTCACACATCCACAAACTCTTTTATCTAGTGATCAAGCAAGGGTTCCCTACATCTTGGACTCGAAGCCTTATTATTACTATTTTCAAAAGTAGCAATAAAAATAACCCCTCTAATTATAGGACCATTATGACTAGCCCTCTCCTAGACAATTTATACAGTATTATCTTAGGAAAGAAGATAAACAAATGCTTAGAAATAGAAGGTAAGTGGGCTAAAGGCCAAGCAGGGTTTAGAAGGAATGATTCAACCACATACCACCTCGTTACGCTTAGTTTCAATACAGAGGAATCTCGTAATAATAAGTCTGACATTTTTTGTTTCTTTGTGGACTTTAGGAAAGGTTTTGATAGAGTGCCTAGAAATAATCTATGGAATAAGGTAGATGAGCTTGATCTTCCTTTTGAGTTGAGAACTACCACAATAAGGTTATATAAAAAGGTCATCACCAAATTTAAGAATAATGAGGGATGGTGAAAAGATATAAAATGTAATATTTGAGTTAAGCAAGGTTTCCCCTCTCTCCCACCATGTTTGGCATTTACATCAATAAACTAGAAAGATGTTTAGAAGAAGCATGTTGTGCTCGCATGATATTAGCTAGGATAGTTATCATCCTCCTTATTTGTAGTGATGATATTGTTCTTATGGAAATGTGTCCCTTTGATCTCAATAAACATTTAAGAATTCTCAAACATTTATGCTCTAACATGGGTATGACTGTTAACACCGACAAGAAAAAAGTTATGATTATAAAATATAAGAAAGAAACCTACGCAAATTTTATTTATGATAATAGTAAACTAGAGGAAGTGGCTTCTTAAAAATATCTTGGAATTGATATTCATCACAAGCTCAATTGGAACCATAGCATTGAAAAAAAAATTAATGGAGTATGGAAAGCTTATTTTGGTCTTGAAAATAATTGTAAATCAGCCAACCTGGTCATGTGGGATACAAGAAATTTCCACTTTAAAACCCTTGTAATTCATGTTATCTTATATGGTTGTGAAGTATGGGGGTGCAACATTTCTAGAGAATCTTGGAGAAAGATTGAGCAAATCCAGAAGCAATTTATAACTTATAACATAAAAATTAAAAGCAATACTCCTCCTATTCTCCTCATAGAAGTGGGTCTTTCCCCCATTGAGAGAATGGCTATGAATAGGTACTTGATCTACAAGCAAAACATAAATAACATGGGAAACGAAAGACTTCCTAAAATTGCTTTAAATTCAAGTCAAAAACAACTACACCTCTAGTGGAATTGGTGTAAAGATATGATGGCTTGGTTAGACCATTTGGGCATTGATGAAAATGACACTTTACAGAATATCAATAATGTAAAAAATATCATTACCTTTAAGTTTAAAAAAAAATTGTGGTGCAAGGAAAATTTAGTGGTTAAGGGAAAACTAAGAGACTATAAGGAGGTCATTAACCCTAATTTGGAAGATTAGAATTAATATCTCTCAATAGTAGCTAGTTGAAAGAAGAAAATTAATATAGCCAAGATTAGAACGAACTCTCATGAGCTTCATAGTGAAACATGGTGTTTTCTATTCTCAAAACTCCGTGGGTGGAAATGGTTTTCTATATTTGTGAGTCTATGAGCGTTGAGGATGAAAATCACTTTCTCTTAGAGTGTTGTGCTTACATCCACATTAGATATGAGTTTCATAGTATTTGCTACAATACAAACCTTGCTAACCTTTTAACTTGCCAAAACTATAACGAGCTTGGAAAGATTCTTACCAATATTTTCGAGCATACGAACAAAATTTTAAAGCAAACCAAATAATAACCTTCTTAAGGTGCGATAGACCAAAGTTAGTCTTAGTTCGTTTGCCGCCACCACCGAAATATTTGTAAAAGTGGATTTTCTATAATATAATTGATAATTTATGTTATGTTTATGATAATTGTAAATTTTTTAAAAAAGGATAGATGATTAAGCTTAATAGAATAGGTATAAATATTAAATAACTAATTTTAATTTTAATTAAATATAAAATATTATGACAATAATTAATTTACTTGAAAATTTTATAATTATAAGTCAAAATTTACTAATATCTATTTTAAATATAAGAAATATGTGCTATACGTTAATAATAATAAAATCGTTCATTTGAAATTGAATAAAGAATAATTTAATATTTTTAAACATTATACTAATATCTCATAATTTTCATTAAACATACATTTAAAAATAGAAAAAAAAACCTTCCATATGTTCATATCTACACTCATATTATATCTATAATTTTTTCTCGGTTGTAATACAAAAATTATAGGAAGTTTTCCTCATTAGTAAAAAATTTTATTATATTTTATTTTCCATTACAAATATAGAATAAAAAAATATTATTATTCTCCATTACAAATAAACAATTAAAAATAACATTTATTTAGATTTTAATAAAAATCTTGTTATCTATATAAGCTTGTTGAGATGTTTCACATTTTGGTTATTTTTTTTTAAACAATTACAAATCAAACTTTTAGTGATATAGGTTTGTGAAGAATTTATTAATATATTTTCAAAATTATGATATTATACCTATGTATTAGTATAACCATTTCTATTTTACAAAATTAATTGAAGATTATCAAATGTTTTTTTTCATAGAAAAAAATATATTCTTTTCATTCATACTGAAATCTAGAATACATTCGTGAGATGTTTTCTACACTTTTTACATCTTTCCATACTTAGTATTTCATTGTTTATATATCGAAAATTGTTTCAGAATTTCTTATATACATCCAAATTATCCATTTTGTATCATTGCAAAAATTTCAAGATTTCAAAAACTGACAACCCAAACTAAATTGATCAAAATTCATTTATCTGGCAGGCAAGTAGTCCATATTTATCCTTTTATGTTCCTTTTCTACTCTCTTTCTTTTAGCTACCATGCCAGCTCCTGTAGCAATAAGAAGTCCTTCTTTTGATAAGGCATCAATAGCCTCATTTTGTTCCTTGTAAACATGATTGTATTCGATGATGCCAAAGGAATTTGCTATCAAATCCAAGTTTTTTCTAATGCCTTGCAGATTCAAATTCCTATTTATTTTCTCCTTCCTCATATATTTAATCCAGAGTTCTGAATCACCAAATATATTCAAAATGTTCACTTTTTCCTCTTTAGCTATCTATAATAAAGTTCTCAATGCCATACATTCAGCTCTATTATTGGTTCCTTGCAAACCATTTGCTTTGAATTAAATAGAATGTTGCTCAGAAAGAACCAGAATTCCTCCCAAACCACAGAGTCTTTCTGGGTCCTCGCAAGATCAATAAAAAAACCTATAATGTGAATGTCTTCCTTACGTGCACTAATTTGTTTCATTGTCCTAACCTTAGCCATCCTGTCTTGATCTATAAAGAAGCTATAGGATGCAAGTACCCATGAGATAACATAGAAAGCATGATAAAGTCTGTCCTAAAAAATAGTTGCATTTTTTACCTTCCAAGTACTCCACGGAACTAGAAAATGGATGCATCTTAGAGATTTCAAGTTTTTGTTCTCAAACTGGGTTTTTAAATTGGTTTCAATTGTTCCTTCCTCCAATGGATGTTCCAATTGGATACTTTCCCCAAGTCCCAACCAATGTTTTTTTTGAGAAAGGACACTTCAAAAATAGGTGTTTCGAATTTTCTTCTTCACTCCTGCAAAGGAAACACCAACTTGGTCCACAAAAGTTTCTTTTTCTCAAATTATCCCAAGTGAGGACCTTCCCTTTCAGTAACAACCACATAAAAAATATGCTTTTGTGAGGAGCACACACCTTCCATAGAAATTTACACCTCCAACTTCCAAGAGGATGTAAACTCTTCCTAAACAGTTTGTAAGCTATGTTGTCTGCATACTTGATGCAAGAGAATCTACTCACTAAGGAAATTTGAAAGGTAAGTCAAAAATTAAGGTCATGAAACTAGCCAAGGAGGGGTTTATTGTAAAAAAATATATTGTGAATTTATTTTAATTAGTGAGCATAGTTTTAGAAGATTCTAGATGAGGATAGGTGTCATTATAGTATGAGTCATGATAACTGATTCCTTAAGAAAAGAAGTGAATCAAGTAGGTGATAGAGATGTAGCAAGTCCATTTGATGAGTGATTAGTAAAGATAGGTTCAAGGATTCTAATTTTAAAATGGTTGCAAGATCATGAGAGTTAGTTTCAATGAGGTGGCTGCTCAGTTTGGGGGCGAGAGATATTTTATAATCCTACGGGTAGAGACGGGGGGGAGATGGAAATTAGAACATAGATCAGCCATGATAGATGAGTAGAAATCTCTGATGTGAAGTCAGGGTTTATTATGTATGTACAGTTCATTTTATTGAAGGAGGAGCATATTCGTCATCTCTGTGTATTATTTATGCATCTTGTGAATGTTAAATCTATGATGAATATTGGTTTACTAGTAAATTCATGTTTGACTATGTAACCCTCATGATGGAGCAATCTATAGTTGATTAAATTGTTGGTGGAAGAACGAAATAGTTGATTTCATTTAAGTGGAACAAAGTAAAATCCCTTTGGAAGAATCGATTTAGGGAGAAAAACAATGGAGGATGCGTTGATGACCTTGGTGCAAGTGAACCCCTTATATTATGTTGTTATAGCATGAATTTGATGAAGAGAATCGAGTGTATATATTGTTGTCTTTGTTACAAGAGGTGAATATCATAAGAAGACTTTGATCTGGATGAAGGTCGAGATGGATTGATCGATTCCCTGATCAATCAATGGCAAAAAATCGTAGAGTTGCAGTCTGTTAAATTAGCAAAGGTTGGATGGTTGAGATCAAAGACAATAGGAATATCAATGATGGGGAAAGGCTTCGCAAAGTGAACGTGCGTGGGAGTTAACCTTTCCGCAAGACGATGTGAAGTGTTCTGCATTGATCATAGATTAAAGGATGAGATCAAATCTACAAGGGATCGATGGTTGATACAGTGTTCTACAGAAGGGAGAAGCTCAGGATATAACGATGAGAGTTTTCAGAAGCTACATTGAGGAAGAGATTTTGCGGAAGTCTTTTCAAGAAATTACGAAAAGCGCACCTGCAATACGCAATCTGTGAATTGCGGAAAGGAGGCATTTGCATTGTGGGAGTAAGAATTGCGGAATGGAGGCATCTACATTGTAGGAGTGAGAATTGCGAAAAGGAAGTTGCGGAAAGAATTGTTGCAGAAGGGCTATTAGGAACCCATGTCTTTACTTTGTTAGTATGTTGTTGTTGGACGCATATGCTTTGTAAGTCATCCCGTAGTATTTGTTAATCAATAGTTTGTGTTATTGTTGTTGGCGCATATGCTTTGTAAGCCGCCCATAGTATTGTTAATCCATAGTTTGTAACGGCCCATGGTTTCGACCCATAGTATTGGCGCCTAGAATTAGTATATAAGTGTGTGTTGAGACCTATGAAGGCACCGGGAAGTTATTTGTATTGAGCTTGCTCAAAGGAGGTTGCCCCCTCGAAGTGGCCTGTGATCAATACAAAAGTGATTCTGAGTTCTGTCATTTCTGCTATTTCGTGCATTCTTGTTAATTAATTGTTGCAGGTGCCTCACATCTGGTATCAGAGCACTTTCTTGGGCTCGCTGGGTGAAATTTCTGCCAAATTTTTTTTCGCATCTGTTGCAGGTTCGGATTTGGGAATAATTCCCATCCGCTTAACTGTGGGAAGTACTTGGGCATAAGCCCTAAAACTCATTGTGAGGAGTACCACAGGAACCCCGAAGTAGCTGGCCCATTGAGAGGACCTGCCAGCGAAAAGGGCAACGACCCCTACCTGATTGACTAGTTCCCACCCGTGAGGTAAACCAAGAGCTGTCGTTTATGGCAAAGCGGTTATCAGTTTTACCTGAGCTGTGGAGTGAGGGGTATTTCCCCAATACGCAAGCTGTCAGATAGCATTGGTGGCCGAGTGAAACCCCTGAACTGTTAGGAAGCCGCACATACCTGGGGTCCATATCTACTTTCAACTGAACTATTGTTGATCACTGCTGCGCCGTTTCAGATCTATTTTGCAAGCCGTTCCAGATTCAGCCGTTTCCAGTCCATTCGGCGCTGTTCCAGATTTCTTTCGAGCCGTAGCCGCTCCAGTCTGAGATAAAAAATAAAAAAAATAAAAAAAAAAAAAAAAAAAAAAAAAAAAATCCTGGTTATGGTTGTCACCCGTGCAGGAGCAAAAACCATGGAGGAAGCACTTGCAGCCATCCAAGCCAAACTCCAGGATCTGGATGAAAAATTTCTCGGTCTCCATCTTGAACATTCGGCTCTGCACAAAAAATGGCAGTCCGAGTCTTCAGTAGACAATGGGTTCTCTGCTTCCAGCAATTTCCGTGGTCCGAAGCTTGATTTTCCTCACTTCAATGGTACCGATCCAACTGGATGGATCTATCGTGCAGAACAGTATTTCAGTCTGCATAATACTTTTGATGTCAACAAAGTTCCACTGGCATCCTTTCATTTGGAACAGGAAGCTCTTCAATGGTACCGCTGGTACATCAAGGCTCATCCAGAGCCCAACTGGTCAGACTTTTGCCAGCTCCTTTTGTAACGATTTGGTCCTAGTGCTTTTGATGACTTCACAAGAGCCCTCACTAAACTTCGCCAACCTGGCACTGTGAGAGAGTATCAAACCGAATTTGAGAATCTAGCCAACCACACCGAAGGATTGTATGATGAATTTTACCGGAGTTGTTTTATCAGTTGTCTAAAGGATGCCATTCGCTCTGAGGTCAAAATGTTCTGCCCCAACACAATGATGGAAGCACTCGGGTTGGCTAAGTTCGCAGAAGACAAGCTTGCAGCCCAACAATGCTCCAAGCCCACTTTTGTTTCCTTCTGAAATATGGGTTCTCAGCGACCACCTATGCCACAGGCTCCTCGACCGACTCCTATCAAGCGTTTGTCTGAAACAGAGATGCAAGCACGCAGAGAAAAGGGGCTTTGCTATAATTGTGATGAGAAATTCACTTGGGGACATAGATGTGTTCAGCAAAAGCTCTATCTCCTGGATGTGGAGTCTCCGCCTGCCTCTGAAATGGGTGACGAAGATCCATAAACATTGGATGCTCCGGTCGACAGTCAGGAACCACCTATTGACCCTCCATCTCAGGATGACCAGCCAGAGATATCTCTCCATGCTCTAGCTGGAATCACCACCCCCCAAACAATGCGTGTCAAGGGTTACTTCAAGAAGCTTCCTCTTACAATCCTCATTGATTCTAGTAGCACTCATAATTTCATTAACCCTCGGATCGCCAAACAAGCTGATTGTTTTATCCATCCTTGCTCCAACTTTGAAGTCATGATTGCCAATGGGGGCACCTTACCTTGCAAAGGGAAGTGTCGAAATGTGCGTATCTCTATGGGAGATTATATCTTGCGCTCGGACATGTTTTCCTTGCCCTTAGGCGGATGTGATGTGGTTTTGGGTGCTCAATGGCTACGCACACTCGGCCCTATCTTATGGGATTTTGCCGAACTTTGGATGCAATTTTCCCTCAATGGACACAAACACACATTGACAGGATTACAACCAGGTTCTCTCAGCATCATCAGTTCACATCGCATGGAAAAACTCCTCAAGAAGAGTTCACATGCTGTCATCGCTCAGATCCATTCCATCCAGATGCAACCATCAGTGGTCTCCACTACTCCTTTGGATCTACAACAAATTCTGGATCGATATACAGGTGTCTTTGCTGAACCAGTGGGATTACCACCTTCCAGGCCAGAAGACCATCGTATTCAGCTCCTTCCTGGCAGCGTTCCTCCCAACATCAGGCCCTATCGCTACCCATTTCACCAAAAAATGGAGATTGAAATGCTCGTTCGGGACTTATTGAAGCAAGGTATTATTCGCCCAAGCACTAGTTCCTTTTCTTCTCCAGTTATTCTTGTCCGCAAAAAAGATGGGTCATGGCACCTCTGCATTGACTTCCGAGCACTTAATCACCTCACCATCAAGGATAAGTTTCCAATTCCTGTTGTTGATGAGCTTCTTGATGAGCTTCATGGGGCTCACTTTTTCTCCAAGTTGGATCTTCGTTCTAGGTATCATCAAATTCGGGTTCATGAGGATGATATTCCTAAAACAGCTTTTCGCACACATGATGGCCATTATGAGTTTTTGGTCATGCCCTTTGGCCTCACTAATGCTCCTTCCACATTCCAGGCCTTAATGAATAAAATATTTCGACCCTACTTGCGGAAATTCATTCTGGTATTCTTTGATGATATCCTCATCTATAGTAAAACATGGGATGAACATCTCCAGCATCTGGATCTTGTCATGCAACTTTTCTCTGACCATCATCTCCATGCCAAGCAGTCTAAATGTGTTTTTGGACAAAAGGAAGTTGAGTATCTCGGGCACATTATCTCAACACAAGTGGTTCGCGTGGATCCTGCCAAAATCGAGGCCATGAACAATTGGCCACATCCTCAGACACTCAAGAGCCTTCGTGGTTTTTTGGGGTTGACTGGCTACTACCGCAAGTTTGTCAAGGATTATGGGAAGATTGCAGCTCCATTAACTGCTCTATTAAAAAAAATGCTTTTACATGGACACCTGATGCTCAGTGTGCATTTGACAAACTAAAACAAGCTATGTGTACTACACCGGTGCTAGCTATGCCCGATTTTTCCAAGCCCTTCACTATTGAGAGTGATGCTTGCGGCAATGGACTTGGTGCTGTTCTCCTTCAAGATGAACACCCCATCGCGTTCACCAGCAAAGCCCTTTCAGGTAAGAATTTAGATGCCTCTACCTATGAGAAGGAAATGATGGCTATTTTGCATGCAGTACATAAGTGGCGTCCATACCTATTAGGGAATCATTTCTGCATCAAGACTGATCACCAGAGTCTGAAATATTTCTTGGACCAGCGTGTCTCCTCCCCGGCACAACAAAAATGGGTTAGTAAACTCATGGGTTATGACTATGAGATCACTTACAAGAAGGGTAAAGACAATATTGTGGCAGATGCTCTTTCTCACACATTTGATGCCCAAGGTTCTCTTTCAGCTATTTCTATGCCTGTTCCAAATTGGTTGCAATCTGTTCAACAGGGTTACGTCAATGACTCTTCCTTATCTCAGATCATCCAACGCTTGACCAACAATCCTTCGGCTATCCCACATTACTCTTGGGATGGTGCTTCTCTGCGATACAAGGGTCGTCTGGTGCTTCCCCAGAGCACAGATCTTCAACAAGTTGTTTTCTATGAACTCCATGCTTCTCCATCGGCCGGGCACTCTGGGTTCCTCAAAACATATGAACGAGCACGGCGTAACTTCTTTTGGCAGGGCATGAAAAGGACAATTCAACAGATGGTGGCCGAATGTGATACTTGTCAGCGCAACAAGGGTGAAACAACACTCCTTCCAGGATTGCTTGAACCCTTGCCCATACCTACACGGATTTGGACAGATATTTCTATGGATTTCATTGAAGGGCTCCCTAAATCTGGCGGGAAGACAGTGATTCTCATTGTGGTTGATTGTCTCTCCAAATATAGTCATTTTTGCGTTCTCAGCCATCCCTATACAGCCTCCTCTGTCGCTCAAATTTTTATGGACCAGATCTTTCGTCTTCATGGCATCCCTTCTTCCATTGTCTCGGATCGTGATGCGACTTTCACTAGTCATTTTTGGACAGAACTATTTTGCCACACTGGCACCAAACTGAAGATGAGTTCAGGGTATCACCCACAAACAGATGGTCAGACTGAAATTGTCAATAAATGCTTGGAAACTTATCTTCGTTGCTTCACCTCAGAACAACAACATCAGTGGGCAAAGTGGCTCCCTCTCGCTGAATGGTGGTACAATACCTCTTACCATACTGCCTCTAAAATGACCCCATATGAAGCAGTATATGGTCAGGCACCTCTAGCTCTTCTTCCATACACCCCCACCAGTTCACCAGTTCAGGAAGTTGACAAGGTCCTTCGCAACCGCGATCAGATTCTTCACATTTTGTGGGACAATCTTCACATGGCAAGAAATCGCATGAAGAAACAAGCTGATCAACACCGTTCGGAGTGCACTTTTCAAGTCAGCGATATGGTTTTTCTTCGTCTCCAGCCATACAAACAATCCTCCTTGAAACTCAAAGGGCGTCATAAGCTCGCTCCAAAGTTCTATGGGCCATATCGGATTCTTCAGAGGATTGGGTCCGTTGCTTATAAATTGGAACTTCCTCCTTCTTCCCGCATTCATCCAGTCTTTCATGTCTCTTGTCTGAAGAAAGTTCTTGGCACCAACATTAGCGGCCAAACGATTTTACCCGAACTGGATAATGAAGGATCCATCCTTTTGGAGCCAGAGGCCATCCTCAATCGGCGCATGCGTCATCTTCGCTCTTGTTCTATCACAGAGGTCTTAATTCAGTGGCACGACATGCAACCAGAGGATGCTACATGGGAACCACTCCTTCAGATTCAACAACAATTTCCACATCTAAAGCTTTGAGGACAAAGCTTTTTTTAAGGGGGAGGGGATGTTAGGAACCCATGTCTTTACTTTGTTAGTATGTTGTTGTTGGACGCATATGCATTGTAAGTCGTCCCGTAGTATTTGTTAATCAATAGTTTGTGTTATTGTTGTTGGCGCATATGCTTTGTAAGCCGCCCATAGTATTGTTAATCCATAGTTTGTAACGGCCCATGGTTTCGACCCATAGTATAGGCGCCTAGAATTAGTATATAAGTGTGTGTTGAGACCTATGAAGGCACCGGGAAGTTATTTGTATTGAGCTTGCTCAAAGGAGGTTGCCCCCTCGAAGTTGCCTATGATCAATACAAAAGTGATTCTGAGTTCTGTCATTTCTGCTATTTCGTGCATTCTTGTTAATTAATTGTTGCAGGTGCCTCACAAGGGCTCATTGCAAAAAGACAATTGTGGGAAGGTGATTGCAAAAAGGTCATTCTGGAAGGACGCCCGCAATTGCGAAAAGAAGACGTTTCCGTAAGGCTGTTGCAGAAAGTTAATTCTGACAGGAAGAACATTGTGGAAGGCCTATTTTGAAGGTAAGGCCCGCGATTGAGAAGGACTTAGATGGTTTTTAGCTAAGTTTAGTGGTTTGATTTCAGAGAATCACACTACTTCCTAGGGGAAGTGGGTTGGATTGTCTTTTGTAATTCCCACCTGCATCATTTTTGGTATCAGAGCAAGGTTGCTCGTTCTATGGAGAAGTCGACCATTTGGTTGCAGATGGACAAAAAATATGTAGAAGTGGTTTTGGAAAGCCAAGAACACCCTTGTGTGATGAGTGGAGAGTGAAAATATATATAGTGGTGGTAGCAGAGTTACTTTGAAAGAATGAAGAGATATTTGTGTGAGAAATTGGTGGACAAATGGTTGATTAGTCAGGTGACTAGATTGAACAGAGTGAGAAGGTCTACGACTACTAGGTTCTGGATAAGTGGAAGAATAGGACAGCAACAACTGGAAGAAGATTACAAACTAAAACTGTAATCACATGACAGTGTTGATGTATATGTAATTTTGGAATGTATTTCATCTATGTATTTCATATATATTTTTTGTACCCTTATTAGAGATGTGTTATTCCTCTATAAGGAAGTGTCGTCATGTGGATTGACAAGTGTCGCAAGTGTGTGTACTTGCCGATGGGTTATTAGACCACCATGTGTGGGGTCGGACCTGAAATATATATATTATATTGTGGATGTACCTAGCTAGACAAGTCGGCCCCATAAGGTCACTGGGAAAACAAGTTAGTATAAATAGAGATTAGGTGATCTCTATTTAGATCATTTAGAAAGTCATATCTCTCTCACTCAAAAAGTGGCGCACTAGTGAGGAGGAGGATCATCTACTACTAGAAGACTATCTCAGTGTATTTCGGTTGTACTTTGGTTGAGCCATTGCTCTCTCTATCTCTGAGGAAGTTGTGGGCTTTTTCACCTTAGGGTTTTCCCCATGGAAACTCTGTGTCTCTTGTCTCTCATGCTTTTGATTCTTGTGATGCTTGTCATGCATTGATATATTGTATATGTTATTCTCTCAGTGAAGATCCTAGAGTATTGTGAATTAATACTCAAAATCTAACATGGTATCAGAGCTAACCTGAGAAGAAGACATTTTGCAGGGACGGAAACTTGAGTTTCTTGTTTATTGGGTTTCTCTCCATAGATTTTGGAAAAGCAGTGTAGTAGATTGACTCTACTCATCAAGGCGAATCCATTTTTCCAATCAGAATTGAATTCTGAGCATTTTCATATTTGGCCCTAAAAATTAGGGTTTCCACAAAAATAGGAATTTCTGGAATCTGAAGACATAGTAGGAAGCTCCTTGCAAAAAATTGAAGTTTAGAGTTTTGGATCGAGATTTTTGGCTGGGTAGATCTTTGGGAAACTCAAAAAGGAAAATCTGAAAGGAAAAACTTTGCTAATCTCAAATTCTGAATGCACCAGGCTAATCAACTCATCAAGGCACATCTTTCTATCCTTTCAGAAAGTTGAAATTCACATTTTGAATTTTTAGGGTTTTTTCGACAAACCCTAATCCGGGACTTGATCCAGTTTTCATCATTTCAAGTGGTAAGACCTAAATCTTTTCTATTTCCATTTGAAGTACTCTTTAAGATGTCTCACCACACCAAGCTTGAGGATAAGCTTGAAGGGGTTGATAACTTCCGAGCTTGGAAGTATAGGATTGGGTTAATCCTGGAAGAGAATGAGTTGGACTCATATATAAAAGAAGACATCCCTATCCTAGAGGATGAAGAAGCCAAGGTATTGCATAAGAAGAACTTGGTTAAGGCAAAGAAAATCATTGTTGATTCTATCAAATACCATCTCATACCCCATGTGTCTTCTCTAAAGACACCCAAGGAGATGTTTGACTCTTTGACCAAGCTATTTGAAGGGAAGAACATAAATCAGAAGATGACTCTGCGGAATCAATTGAAAGGGTTCAAGATGTTGAATGGAGAAACCATTCAATCTTACTTCTCCAAGGTCTCTCAGATCAAGGAGCAACTTGAAGCTGTGGATGAAGTAGTGGACAGTGGTGAATTTGTTATGACTACTCTGAATGGCCTACCTAGGTCATGGGACTCCTTTATTCAAGGAATCTGTGTAAGAAAGAAATTGATCTCTTTCAGTAAACTATGGGATGAATTCTCTCAAGAAGAATCTAGACTTGTAGCTTGTGAAGAAAAGATAGGAGGTGAAGATCAAGCTCTCGCAGCTCACACCAAAAGAAGAAATCCCAAGAAGGAGCACTCTCACTACAAGAGATCCTATCAAAAGAATAAGAAGGATCTAAGATGCTTCACATACAATGCGAAGGGTCACTTTGCTTCAAATTGTCCCAAGAACAAAAGGGATAATAACAACAACTCCAACAACAAGAAGAAGGGAAACAAAAGAAAGTTCCATGCTCATGCTGCCGAGGATGATGAACCTCCAAAGAAGAAGGCTAGGGTAGAAAGTGATGATATGATGATGACTCATCAAAGTGAAGAAGAGTATGTTCTAATCTCTGCTCTCAGAGGTACTATCTCCCATGATTGTAATGATTGGTTGATTGATAGTGGGGTTTCCAAACACATGACTGGGTTTGAGGAATCCTTTGTGAATCTATCTGAACATGAATCACCTCATAAGGTGAAACTTGGGGATTATTATCAATACCCAATCAAAGGAAGTGGTGAAGCCTCCTACAACCTAGATTTTGGAAAATATTTGAAGATGAAAGAAGTCCTTTATGTACCTGGGCTCAAGAAGAACTTACTCTCCATCTCTGCATTGGATGCAAAAGGTATGAGGGTTGCATTTGTAGATGGCCAAGTCCTAATGTGGCCAAAGGGTAAAATAGTCGATGATGCAGTAGTGATTGGAGGGCAAGAGGGAGGTTTGTACAAATTGAAGGGACAACCTGAACATGCCATGGTGACATAAAGACAAAGATTCATCCATAGTCATGGATCACATATAGGTATGCATAATTTGTTTTTGAAAAAGTTACCTAATGAGTTATGCAGGTCATTGAAGAGAACAAGAACACATTGCTAGACATAACTAGCAAATATGGTGACCAAGTATGTGTTTCTTATATCATAGGATATATCATATAAGTATGCATGGCATCATTAATGATGATTGTTCATAAAGTCATAAGTTTGAATAATCATGGGTATATGCATATTATGTGTCTTACCTTAATTAATGATATGACCAACTAGAAGAGTCATAGGTTTAAGTAATTGCAGGTTTAGACATGTTATGTTTCTTATGATATGACTACCCATAAGAGTCCTATATAAACCTTGAATGCTAATGCTTATTATTTCTGTTTGAAATGACCATGACTATACATGCTTGAGATTATTGTGTTTTAATAGTATACTAATGAATATATGATTTTGTATGAGATCACAAGGATAACACAATCATGATACTAATAAGCATGCATAGGTACCAAGGATGAATATGAGTTCAAGAACAGGATCCAGGAAGCAAAGATCAAGAGGGAGCACACTCCAGTGGTTTTTGCAAGGGTGCAGATATTCAGAGGGAGTTGTTCATCTCTCTACATTCCACAATAGAAAGGTGTAGAAGGACTACAACAGCTCCTACAAGGAAGCAAAGACTCAGAGGGAGTCCACCCAACAAACAAACAAAGATAAGTATTTTAATTATCATTTCTTGCATATTTGTTTGCTTAAATAAAATTGTTCAACGATGTATATGCTCATGTTCCTAGACTTAGGATATGTATTGTGCATATTAGAATGATTGCATTAATGAACATTATACTACTAATATGCATGTGTTGGGTAAGTGGCCTATGGCACTGTACAACATTCCATTGCTACTTATCTAGAATGAAACCTCTTTGCTGACATGTTGGGAGTAGTGCAAACTCTTAACAATGTTCTGGTAGAGACTGGAAGGCATCTAGAAAGTTATGGAACATGGATAAATGTTGTATTGAAGCATTGGCTAAGATAATTGCATGACTGTATGACATATTTCTTTATGTATAAGAATTTGTCTGAAAATTATGAGATGTTTCTAATCATGCAATTGAACTTGTTTTGTAGGAAAGACCGTATACCTTCACCTACAAAAGGACTACAACATTTGTTCAAGGAACAAAATTATCTGTTGAAGATATTGAAGTTCGCAGGATACGAGAAGAATTCCATGATCCGTCGATCATGAAGAATGATGTTTGGGATGTAGTCCCAATAACTGAAGGGAAGTTTTGTTATGACTTACATATGGATCTATCAGATCAAGCATGCTGTAGATGGCAGCATAGAGAAATATAAAAGTGATGAAATAGAAGATACACTAGATGGATTTCAAGACTGCTTTCTTGAATGGTGTAGTTGAAGAGGAAGTATATGTGGAGCAGCCACTCGGTTTTGAAATACATGACAAGGATTCATATGTGTGCAGATTGAAGAAAGCCTTGTATGGCTTAAAACAAGCTCCTAGAACTTGGTATGGTAGGATGGACAATTTCCTATCTAGTTTGGGCTTTACCAAGAGTAAAGCGGATTCCAACCTCTACTACAAAGTTGAGGAAGGGAATCCTGTGATTCTACTCCTGTATGTGGATGACTTATTTGTAACAGGGGATGAAAGACTGATTCCAGATACTAAGAGGAAGCTTGCTACCGAGTTTGATATGAAATATTTTGGAATGATGCATTATTTCCTAGGTATGGAGGTGTGGCAGAGTGCAGGTGGGATTTTCCTTGGTCAAGGAAAGTACACAGTAGATATCCTGAAGAGATTCAGGATGATGGATTGCAAGGCCATGGCCACACCTATGGCATCGAATCTGAAGCTCCTATGTGATGCTTCATCTGAGCCGGTTGATGTCTCTGTGTATAGTCAGATGATTGGGTCCTTGATGTACCTGACAAACACAAGACTAGATATTTTCTTTGCTGTGAACACATTGAGCCAGTTCCTGACAGATCCGAGGAGTGTTCACCTGGTTGCGGTAAGGCATGTTCTGAGGTACCTGAAGGGTACAGTGGATTATGGGCTCAAGTATGAAGCAAATCAAAATTTTAACTTGCAGCATTATGTTGATTCAGATTGGGCTGGTAGTGCTGCAGATAGGAAGAGCACATCTGGGTGATGCTTCAGTATGGGATCAGGTGTGATCTCTTGGTTTAGCAGGAAGCAGTCCTGCATAGCACTGAGTACAGCTGAGGAAGAGTATGTTGCATCCTGTTCAGCTAGTTGTGAGGCAGTATGGTTATGGAAGCTACTGTCTGAGTTATTTGATCTCCCATTGGATGCTACTGGTATCTTCTGTGATAACCAGAGTTCTGTGAAGCTGTCTGAGAAACCAGTGTTTCATGACAGGTCGAAACACATAGAGATCAAATATCACTATATCAGGGATATGGTGCAGAGAAGAGCTGTGAAGCTCCTGTATGTTGTGATGGACGAGCAGATTGCAGATGTGCTGACGAATCCACTAGCCAGGGTGAAGTTCGAGTGCTTTAGAGAGAGGCTTGGTGTTCTTCATATTGATGACACTTTGAGGAAGAAGTGATGGAGACAATTGCTGAAGCCATTCCAAGCATGTTGGAAGGAGGATCCTTCACATGGCTGTGGATGTAAGCGCTGGATGATGAGCATCATAATGATGTTCTGGTTGATGCTGGATATGATCAGTTGGATCATTTATATGTATATGTATGTATGCATCATGTTGGATGATGGATATGATCAGTTGGATCATTTATATGTATATCTATGTACACATCATGTTGGATGCTGGATATGATCAGTAGGATCATTTGTATGTATTTTGTATATGCATCATGTTGGATGCTTGGACCATGTATCTGTATATGTATCAGGTGGATACATTGTATGATCAGGTGGATCATATATGGTGATATGTATCATGTATTTGTATCAGGTGGATACACTGTATGATCAGGTGGATCATGTATGATGATATGTATCAGGTAGATACTTGGTATGCATCATGTAGATGCATTGTATGATCATGATGATCATGGATGACGAGCTTCAGGATGTTGCTCCAGATGACATGCAGCAGGATGTTGCAGTGATGATGATCATGATGATCATGTGTACATTAGGATGATGTATGGTGAGTATCAGGTTGATACTCTATGGTCATGGATCAGGTTGTGCAGATGAGCATATAATTTGGCCCTGGGAGATTTGTAGATAGTCTTTCGAGGTTTTGCCTATGGCATATAATTTGGCCCTGGGATATCTGGCAAATGCTCTTTCGAGGTTTTGTTCTGGGAGGACATATAATTTGGCCCTGGGAGATCTGTAGATAGTCTTTCGAGGTTTTTCCTAAGGCATATAATCTAGCCCTAGGATATCTGGCAGATGATCTTTTGAGGTTTTGTCCTATGGCATATAATATGTCCCTGGGAGATCCAATAGGTTGGGTTGTGCGCCCGTAATAAGTCCTAGGATGCTCTTGCGAGGTTTTTCCATGACCACATATAATCTGTCCCTGGGAGATCCTATAGGTAGAGATGCGTGCTCGTAACAGCCTGGGATGCTCTTGCGAGGTTTTGTGGTGACCACATGTAATCTGTCCCTGGGAGATCCTATAGGTAGAGCTGTGTGCTCGTAACAACCTGGGATGCTCTTGCGAGGTTTTGTGGTGAGGTCACATATAATATGGCCCTGGGAGATCCTATAGGTAGATTCGTGTCCTTGTAAGAGCCTGGGATGCTCTTTCGAGGTTTTGTGATGCATGTAATAAGTCCTGAGGATTCCACAGTATGGCCAGTGATGACGAAGACCTGTAGGTCATGGGCCTACATCCAGTATGAAAAATGACTGGCTCTGTAGAACTTCCTATGACGAGTAGAGTCAGAGATTGGTTGAGATAGCAGCAGCAGTGATGATGACGTTGACGATGATCCCGAGAAGAAGACTTGTCTAGCAGATCTGTGTCGAGAAATACCTTCCTAGTTAAGAGGGAGTGTTGATGTATATGTAACTTTGGAATGTATTTCATATATACTTACTGTACTCTTATTAGAGATGTGTTATTCCTCTATAAGGAAGTGCCGTCATGTGGATTGACAAGTGTCGCAAGTGTGTGTACTTCTCGATGGGTTATTAGACCACCATGTGTGGGATCGGACCTGAAATATATATATTATAATGTGGATGTACCTAGCTAGACAATTCGGCCCCATAAGGTCACTGGGCAAACAGGTTAGTATAAATAGAGATAAAGTGATCTCTATTTAGATCATTCAGAAAGTCATATCTCTCTCACTCAAAAAGTGGTGCACTAGTGAGGAGGAGGATCATCTACTACTAGAAGACTATCTCAGTGTATTTTGGTTGTACTTTGGTTGAGCCATTGCTCTCTCTATCTCTGAGGAAGTTGTGGGGTTTTTCACCTTAGGGTTTTCCCCATGGAAACTCTGTGTCTTTTGTCTCTCATGCTTTTGATTCTTGTGATGCTTGTCATGCTTATTGTGATTGTCATGCATTGATATACTATATATGTTATTCTCTTAGTGAAGATCCTAGAGTATTGTGAATTAATACTTAAAATTTAACAGACAGGAACTACCTCTGTTGAGGAAGTGAGTGAAGGTGACTGCAAGAAGGAAATCTTGAATAAGGAGTATTCTATACTCAAGAGGTTCTGAGGAGAAAAGAACTATTAGATTCCAATAGGCCAAGCTCAGGAGGGATTTTGGTGAGGTATTAGTGGAAAGGTGAAAGAGACTTGATCACTGCAGAGGATGAGATTGTATTTCATAAGAAGTCCCAAGAAGTTTAGAGGAGAAAGGACTAAGAATTCTAGCATTGCAAAGTTGAAGAGATCGATTGAGGTAATGTGTTTTTTTAAGTTATTGAATCTTCTTATATGATGAATTGTTGATCGAAGAGTTAGCTTGTGATTGAGAAAGAACTTTGAGGTGTTCTTAGAATATTTTCTACCCAGGGAGAGAGGTAGGACCGAGTGTGTTGAGGGAATAAATTTCAAGAGAGTGTTCTTGTTTGAGAGAACAGTGAAGATAAAAGTTGGAGCAACGACATGTGTTGAAACATAATTTGGCCAAAGAGGTAAGGGTTTGTATTTATCAATTATGGGGTAACGAGAATAAGTGATTGAGGTAGTGACAAGAGGAAATAAGTGATTGTGTGCAGAGGGCATAAGGAAATCCTAGTGGATAAATCAAAAGTGAAAGGAGGTTTGTGATTGAACCCAAACATAAGAGAGTATTGTTGGAGAAGGGAGGTCAATTGTAGTTCTCCAAGAAAGGTGAGTAGTTTGAAAGTAGTAGCTTAACAACTTTGAAAGCTGAAGAGAAAGAGTGTTGAAGAAGAGGTTCCATGCGAGAACTAAGAAGAAGAAGAGTTACCAAGAAGATGACTTGGTGCTGGTGACAAGTAGTAGAAGAGGAGAGGAGATGGTTATCTTAAGGGTCCAAGATGATACCACGGAGGAAAGAAGAGGAGATGATCATTGATGGTTATCTTAAGGGTTCAAAGAAAAGTTACAATCTGGAGAAGGAAATTAGTAGAGGTACCAATACAACACTAAGCAGGGAAAATTTTAGTGTGGTATCTGAAGATAGGTTGATAGAGCTAACTTGTGAGGATGGGTTGTTTGCAGCTCATAGTGGGCAAGAAAGAGCCCATGAAGAAAAGAAGGCTATGACTACTGATGGTCATCGTAAAGGTTCAAGGAGAGGCCATAAAAGATCCAATGGGGATGAAATTGATAGAGAATTAGCTGAGATGAAAGTACAGCTGGAGGTGATGAGATAATTTATATAGAGGAATATGGAATACTAGAGATATGGTTGGATTCTTCAGAAGAAAAGAGTCAAGTGGAGTTTGTTGTAGAGTAGATTGAGACACAATGTAAGTGTTTACTTAAAGGAAGAACTTAGAAAAATTGAATTGCAACATAAAATGTGTGTTGAGGAAGAGGTTTATTTTATGTGAACCTGAACAAGCATCTGTTCTTGGAGAGAGTAGTGATGAGGATGAATACATGGGACTAGTTAATGATTTCATGAATCCTTGGAAGGTTTAAAGTCAGTTGAGAGAGCTGATGTATGAGACAACAAAAGAGGCTATGGGGACTTATAATTTTTAAACTGATGTGTTTGCAGGTTGTACAAACTTAGAATATGATAGACAATCATTTGAAACTGCCATACAAGCAGAGGAGAAGATGATTAATTATGGTCGTGCAGGTTGCTCACACATGAGAGGTGAAAGATAGTCATCTGGAACTATCATGGAATGAAAAAAGAAGATGACTATCCATATTCATATCAAAAATCCAGAGAAAATTACAGTCAAGTGAAAGAAGATGTTCATTTGAATGGCATCCATAGGGAAAGTCAAAAGGAGTTTTATAAATAATTTACTGAGATAAAGGAAAGATTCAGTAAGATAGAAAGGATGATTCAAGAGAGTAATGAAGATCAGTATTTTGGCTGGATAATGAGAAAGAAGAAAATGCAATGGCATGCTTTGCAGCAAAAGCAAAGACAATAGTCAATTGCTTGGTGGGAGAATGAAGAACTCAAGAAAGATGAGCTTTAGAAAAGATTGACAAAGAAGGAAGGGATTCATTCATGTGAATGTGGAACAAGGATTTTTCTTAAGAATACTGATGAATTTGATGTAAAACTCAAAGAGCATCTGATGATGTGTTCTAGAAATGAGATTCAGCAAGAAGAAGTGTTGATGAAGTCATCAAAAGAGACCATAGGATCGCATGGTTTTAAAACTAATATTTTGTGTGTGAATGCAGGATATGCTGAAGAAGGACAACTATCTCTTCTTATCATAGAAGAAAAGAAAAGAAAAATTTTGGTTTTTCAAGAGATGAAAGGAGGTTCACAGAATATTGTGAAGGAGGAAAAAGAGCAGTTGTTGAACATTGTTGTGGAGGATTTTGCAAGTACCAGATAGTCACCGGGGACTGTTATTGAATACAGTCGGGATAAGGGACAACTATTGATAGTTGTTACAGAGAGTGAAGATAGTGAAGACTGTGCAGAATTAATGGGAGAAATTCCAAGTGAGATGGCAGACTTATGCCATGAGTTAGGTATTTTAGAGAAGAGATTGGAGGAACATGAGATATATATTCAAGCTGTAAAATCAAAGTTCAATGAAAATGAAGAAGTTGTCTTGGATGATAAGTGTGAAAAAGGAATTGCCAAGAATGTTGGCATACAGAGAAAACTGGGTAAAGCTTTTGTGCTTGATAGTTTGAACAAAGCTAATGAAAATCTATATGTAGAAATATGGTAGTATGTAGTGAATTTGAAATAGGAAATTGATTTTGAAAATCAAGATGAAATGGAGAGAAATGGGGATCTGATTTCTCATAATGAAGATGGAATTATGTTGCTACAGTATGGGACTATTGAGCAGAATATTGTCTCGAGGGACAATGGGAAAAATGAAGCAGAGAAGGTAACAGATCTCCAGTAACACAATATTGCTGAGATAGGAGATGAAGTTAGAATGGAAGTAGAAATATATGATTGGCACTATGATGAAGAATTTGAAAGATGTCAAAGGGAATTTGAGTTGCTGAAGTATTTGTTGAAGAAGCCCGAGGATGGAAGTAAGATAATAGTTAGTGATAGAAAAATGTCTCAAGTTTTTGTTGAGACAGGAGTAGATACTAGTTTTCAAACTCATAATATGTTTGTTGGTATAGAGGAAACAAAGAGTGAATATGATACTACAATCAAAAAGTTGAATTTACTTCTTGGAAGTAAAATTGAAGTTCGGGAATAGAAAATGAACATTGTAGAGGGAGATGTCTTCAAGGACATTAAAGATGTAAGGGTGGTAGAAGAAAGTAGTCAACAACTTAAAGGCTAATGTGTAGAGTTGGATAGAGGAATTGATGAGCTATGGAGAGCTATGCAGAGACATTCCAAGAGAATGTGCAATACATAGGAGAAAAAGGAGGTGAATTGTTTGATTTCATTGACTGAAGAAGATGTTGAAAGTAAGTTTAAAGGAATATTGCAGAACAAAGTGTGGAAAACTGGTAAGTTAATACTAGCACTAAAGTGTGATGATGGAAAAGGTAGTGGACAACTACAACATAAGGTTTGGGATCTAGGAAGATGACTATTGAAGAAACATGAATATGAGTTCATGAATAATTTCTACCTTGGGAGTCTGATGTAGGATCATCTACTCACTAAGGAAATTGAAAGGTAAGTCAGACCTTAAGGTCATGACACTAGCCAAGGAGGGGTTTATTGTAAAAAAATATATTGTGAATTTCTCTTGATTATTGAGCATAGTTTTAGAACATTCTAGATGAGGATAGGTGTCATTATAGTATGATTCATGATAATTGATTCCTTAAGAAAATGAGTGCTAAGCCCTAAATATGGGCACATTTCCCCCTATATTGTGGTTCATTACATTAGTTTTGATGTCAGATTTGGTCCATTAGTGGTAATTGTCATTAATATGGTTATATTAGTTATGTCGGCTTCGGTCAGTTAGTTGGGATTGTACCCCTTAGTCTCCTATATATAGGAAGGAGACCTTTCATTTGGAGTGTCTTGTCTTGTCTTATGTACTTAGTACATTGTGTAAGAAGTTTGCCCCCTCAAAGAGGCTTGTTATTCAACTATTATCTTCAATCAAGTTGTGGAGTACTCTTTACAATCTATTTCTACTCTTTTAATACTCTTTTTGGAGAGTTGTTGCATAACATTTGGTATCAGAGCTCTTTCCTCGGCACTGGGTTCTTCAAAATGAGCCATCTTGGAAATTTAGCTATAATTTTTTTTCTACAAGGATTCAAAGGGCGAGATTAAAAAATCACTTTATAAACAGGCCGCACTATCTATGGACTGAAATTCAGATCCCGAGGCTTCACAGGTTCATATATATCGGCATCAGAATCTAGGGTTTTTTATTAGTCCAGAAACTAGTCTAAAACAGGTGTTCTAGGGAAAAAGGTCATCTATGGAGAATGCCAGGTCCAAATTGAGTGAGGAAAGTTGCATAAGAATGTGGACGGACCAATGTATCTGTGGTAGAATTTTCAGACTCAGATTGAAAATATTGAACATGTGGCAGTCTGTACAAGTAATATATTCTGAAAGGAAAAAAAAAAGAGGTGTTGGGAGATTTGCAATATATTTCTATTGGAATATCAGAATTAGGTCAGACCTATGACATCAGAAAGAGGACAGAAAATACTACAACAGGCCAAAGTTTCAGGCCCAGAAGAGCTGAAAGTTGAATTTTATCGCAGTTGCAAGTCGTCTCTAAAACAATCTTCCAATCAGGGTTTGAAAAGGTACACCATTTTTAATTTTGATTAGAAGCATCTATTTGGGGGGACACATAAGGTTTGATATCTATTTATATTGTTCAAAATGCCACCAAAAGGAAGTATAAAGTCTGACACTCCAACCAAACCACCTAGGGATCCATCCTCGACGCATGACGAAAGGGAAGATCTATCTTTCCGAGTATCTCAGTTGGAAGATATGATTAAAGGGTCTGTGAAAAAAGTGGATTTGGGTAACTTAGAGGAGAAGTTGAATAAAATGGAGGAAAATATGAAGGGTTCAGTGAGGACAGCTGATTTACTCAATTTAGAAGAGAAGTTGAACATTATTGCTAATCTCATTCAGAATTCAAGGGAAACTCTTCCTGCAGGTGATGTCGTATTCCAGGATACTATGGAGGATAAACATAATTCTCATGTTGAAAAACCTTCCATAAATAATAATATTCCAAGGGGAAATTATTTTGGTAATGGAAGTCATCAGGGGTGGTCACCAAGGGGTACCCAACTTCCCAAGATTGACATGAGAAAGTTTGATGGCAATGATCCAATAACATGGATATTCCAAATGGAGCAATTCTTTGATCTACACTGGGTTTCAACTTTGTAAAAGGTAACTATTTCATCATTATATTTAGAGCCTGATCAATTTGTATGGTATCAGTGGCTACGTGACCATAAAAAGGACTCTATTATATCTTGGTCTATATTCACCATAGAATTGATTGCACATTATGGGGATATTAATAGCAATACCTTCTTCAGCCAGTTAATAAGTCTCAAGCAAAAAGGTCCAGTTGCAGAGCACATCAAACAATTTCAGAAGCTAAATCTTCGAGTGAAGAATATTTCAGAAGATAATCTGTTGGATCTCTTCATTGGCACCTTGAAGGATAACATTCAACATGAGGTGCGTCTCTTTGAACCACCATCCTTGGAGAAGGCCTTCATGATGGCAAGGAAGGTTGAAAGTAAAAATATGGCGATGGATACTAGAAAGAGCACCTTCAACACATACCGAGAGAATATTGTACTTCTTCTAACCCACCTCAAAGTTTGACACCTCAACAAATAGAGGAAAGAAGAGAAAAATTCCTATGTTTTAATTGTGATAGCAAGTATAGTAAGGGACATAAGTGTGATGAGAATAAATTATTTTACATATAATGTGAAGAGGAAGAACCAAAAGAACAAGAACCATCTCCAGATGAAGAAATAGAAGACACTACTTCAAAAGATATTACTCCCACCATATCATGTCAAGCATTGGATGGAATTAGCACTCCTTAATCTCTCAAGATCGAAGGATTTATGAAAAATAAAAAGGTAACAGTGTTGATTCATTCTGGAAGTACTCATAATTTCATTCACTATAAATTAGAAAAATCTCTCAATTGCTTTGTATATCTAGCACCAGAGTTTCAAGTAATGATTGCAGATGGAGCAACTATCAACTAATTAGGGAAATGCCATTATATAAATCTTACTACGGGGGCATATGTATTGAATAGTCCAATAATTGCTATTCCAATGGGTGGTGCTGATGTTGTCTTAGGAGTTCAATGGTTACATTCTTTGGGAACTGTGGCTTTTAACTTTCAGAAGCTTTTCATGAAATTTTTATGCAAAGGAAAGGAATATGAATTACATGGTATCATAGGTAAACCATGCAAGGTGATAAGCTCTAATGGTATGACAAAATTTATGAAAAAGGGACATCAAGGTGTAATTGCACAATTATGCTCATTAGATGTTCAAACATCTAAGCCTCCTATTTACCCTGATCTCCAAAGGGTCATTAATAAGCATTCCAAGGTATTTGAAGATATTCCAAAAGGTCTTCCACCTGTCCAAGATTTTGATCATGCTATTCACTTAATCCCAGGAAGTGTTCCTCCTAACATTAGACCTTATGGATACCCTTATGGACAAAAGAGTGAAATTGAGTGTATGGTTGAAGAAATGCTAGAGGCTGGCATAACTAGGCCTAGCCAAAGTTCTTACTCTGCACCAGTGGTAATGGTACATAATCTAAATGGATCAGGGTGAATGTGTCCAGATTATAGAGAGCTCAACAAGATAACCATTAAAGATAAGTTTCCAATTCCTGTAATTGATGAATTTCTAGATGAATTACATGGAGCAATTGTATTCACAAAGTTGGATCTTCATTCTGGGTATCATCAAATTAGAATGAAAGATGAAGACATCCCAAAAATGACATTCAGAACTCATGAAGGTCATTATGAATTTCTATTCATGCCATTTGGTCTCATGAATGCACCTTCCACATTTCAAGGTTTGATGAATTCCATTTTCAAGACTTTTGTTAGAAAATGTGTGCTAGTATTCTTTGATGATATACTAATCCATAGCAAGTCTTGGGAAGAAAATGTTCAACATGTTGACAGGGTACTACAACTACTACGGGAGAAACAACTATATGAAAAACCTTTCAAATGTTTCTTTGGGTTGAAGGAGGTATATTATTTGGGTCATATTGTATCTCATGAAGGTGTCAAGGTAGACCCTAACAAAATTAAATCCATGATAGACTGGCCCATTCCCAAAAACTTGAATAATATTCGAGGATTCTTAGGTCTTACAGGGTACTAGCATAAGTTTGTTCAAAATTATGGAAGAATAGCAGCACCTCTTACAGCATTATTGAAGAAATATGCATTTTGTTGGACTTTGGAGGCAACTCAAGCTTTTGAACAACTTAAACAGGAAATGTGCACAGCTCCTATATTGGCCACACCGGACTTCACAAAAACCTTTATTGTGGAATGTTATGCCTCAGGAAATGGCATTGGCACTGTTCTAATGCAAGAAGGACACCCACAAGCTTGCACAAGTCATCCAATCAAGGGAAAGAACTTACAAAATCCCATTTATGAGAAGGAAATGTTGGCAATACTACATGCTCTTAAGAAATGGTGTCCTCATCTAATAGGTAGGCACTTCAAGGTCAAAACAGATCATGATAGTCTTAAATACTTATTGGAATAGAGACTATCTTCAGAAGAGAAACAAAAGTGGGAAACCAGGGTGTTGGGATATGAATTTGAAATCATCTATAAAAATGGGAAACATAATGTGGTAGCAGATGCACTCTCCAGAAAAGATGAAGATGTTGGTGCACTACTTTGTTCCATTTCCATTCTACAACCATATTGGATAGTAGCAACAAGGGAAGAATGGAAAAAATACCTATCTGTGTGGACACTCATTCAAAAGCTACAGAATGATCCCAGTGTATCAGATACTTTTGTGTGGAAAAATGATTCACTATGGTATAAGGATCGCTTATATTTATGCAAAAACTCCCAACTCAAGCAAAAGATCCTTTCTAAATTACATGCCTCTCCTATAGGTGGGCACTCAGGATTCCTAAAAACTTACCACAAGGTCAAGAAGGAATTTTTCTGGGAAGTTCTTAAATCTGATGTTCAAAGGTGTGTGGTGGAATGCTTGGTTTGCCAACAGAATACGGGTGAAACAATTAACAGCCCGAGACTTATACAATCGTTAGACATACCTTGTCAGCATTGGGAGGAAGTTGCCATGGATTTTATCGTAGGTATACCCAAGTCAGAAGGAAAGAATGTTATTATGGTGGTTGTTGATAGACTCATGAAGTATGCACACTTTCATGCACTCGCTCACCCTTTTAATGGAAGCATAGTAGCTACAGCCTTTATGGAGAATGTTCAAAAGTTACATGGAAATACAAAGATTATTGTAAGTGATAGAGATCCAATTTTCACTAGAAAATTTTGGACTGAATTATTTTCCTATTTGGGTACTCAATTGGCTCACAGTTCATCTTATCACCCTCAATTTGATGGGAAAACTAATATCGTGAACACGCGTTTGGAAGGCTATCTGCATTGCTTTGCATCTGATAAACAAACACAGTGGGTGAAATGGTTGTCTTTGGCAGAATGGTGGTACAATACTTTATTCCATACATCATAAAAAATGTCTCCATTTATGCCACTTTATGGGTACCAGTCTCCATCTATCACATCTCCCTTAAAATGAAAATCTAAATTTCAAGCAGTGGAAGATCTCATAGAGCACCAACAAGGAGTTATGTAGATACTCAAGGACAACCTGACTATGTCACAAAACAGGATGAAACAACAAGCTGATCAACATCGCAGTGAAAGGAGTTTTGAAGAAGGGGATTGGGTATTTCTTAGGCTACAACCTTACAAGCAGATGTATTTGAATCTATTAAAGAAGGACAATAAATTAGCTCCCAAGTATTATGGTCCTTATAAAGTGTTGCAGAAGATTGGTAGTATGGCGTACAAATTGGAGCTGCCTTCATCTTCAAGAGTACATCCAGTTTTCCATGTTTCTTGCTTAAATAAGGTAATAGGAGAAAAGATCCCAATTCAAACAATATTTCTAGAGTTTGATGAAGAAGGAAAAGTCATATTGGAACCTGAACAAATCACTAAAACAAGGACTAAACAATTACAAAATCGGGCTATTATTGAGTACTTCATAAAGTGGCAGAACTTACTAGTTGAAGATTCGACATGTGAAGACGAGTCCTTCATACATAAGCGTCCACAAGTAATCAAGTGTTGAGGAAACCACTTGTCTGAAGGGGAGTGGAATGTGAAGCCCTAAATATGGGCACATTCCCCCCTATATTGTGGTTCATTACATTAGTTTTGATGTTGGCTTTGGTCAATTAGTGGTAATTGTCATTAATATGGTTATATTAGTTATGTTGGCTTGGGTCAGTTAGTTGGGATTGTATCCCTTAGTATCCTATATATAAGAAGGAGACCTTTCATTTGGAGTGTCTTTTCTTGTCTTGTGTACCTAGTACATTATGTAATGAGGTTTCCCCCTTGAAGAGGCTTGTTATTCAGCTATTATCTTCAATCAAGTCATGGAGTACTCTTTATGATCTATTTATGCTCTTTTTATAATATTTTTGGAAAGTTGTTGCATAAAAAAGAGTGACTCCAATAGGTTATAGAGATGTATCAAGTCTGTTTGATGAGTCATTAGATAGGATAGGTTCGAGGCTTCTAATTTTAAAAACGGTTGCAAGATGTTAGGATATTCCTATACTCCATCCTAGTCCTACCAGTATTTTTCATTATTTTCATTTTCAGTCTTGCATGCATGCATTCAATTGCATGCATCCCAGTCATCTGTCCCAACACCTAGCCTTAGTTAGCCAGCCCCCAGGAGATTCTCTCAGATCAATTTTATCCCTGCTAGAGCTTAGTGCACCCTTCCTCCTTTATTTAAGGAAGCCACTCGTCCTCTCTCACTTACCACTTAGTTGCACTTCAGTTAATTGAGTTATCATCAGTTCCTTCCTTGATTTAAGGCCCGATTAACTCTCAACTGACTATATCACTTCGATCGAACTCCGATGAGACATGACTACCCATTCTGACTCCAAATAGCTCCTCATGCGCCCTCCACTGAGCCTACTTCATCCGGTTAGTGCCTCCATGTGCTAGTTACACCTACCACACTCAGTTATACTCTGTCTGACTGATGGTTGACAGCTACTTGTGCATTGATGACTCCACCAATGATCAGATAAGACTTCTAGTTGTGCTTGATGACACTCCACTGATTTTGGATCTATCCATGTAGGCTAATTCAAATCACACCTGGTGTATTCGAATCCTGAGCATTGTATATTTATTGTTTCATTATTCAGATTAATGTAAGATGTGTAATTATTCTACCTCTATCTGAGCTCCATTGGATCTATGTTCTGCTGCACTATACTTCTTCTATTTTTCTAAATTCTTTCATTATGAGGTTTACATCATCTCTTTTGGATACACTGTAAGTAATTCTACATGGTATTAGAGCATGTTGAGAGTATTGTTTATCTCCATTCCTGAGAGTTTTTTGCAGGTTATTATCAAGATTTCAAGTGCAACAGTTGCAGCAGTTTCTGCATTTATGCAGCAGTAGCAGTTGCAGATATTTTCTATTGTTTTTGCAAGTCTTCTATAGCTTCCATGTATTTAGAATCAATCCCTCTTCTTTCTCCATTCAACTATAATGAGTGGAAACAAAAAATGATAGCATATTTGAAGAGTCGTGGTCTCTTTGATTATTGTTTTGAAACAGAGTTCGAATCCTCTGAAGAAGAGATTGATTGGTTAAATAAAGGTGACAATGTCCATGCAACCATGATGTTTGCTATGCCTCAATGGATTTCATATGACCTCCTTGATGTTGAATCTCCAAAAGAGCTATGGGCCCACCTGGATGAAATATTTGGCAATCAGAATGAAGGCATTGGTCCAATCCATTTCGAGAGCAATCCCACTATTGCATTCGCTTTCCTTGATGATCTCATAGTTGATGAACCATTATCAAACATATCTCATATTGAAGTTGTTCACAAAGAAGAAGAAATTGGAAATTCTACACTCCTGCTCCAAATTTCTTCTATTTTGAATTCTATGCCATCTCACACTCTAGAAATTGCAGACGGTCCTAAAATCTCTCTTGCACCAGAGTCTTTTGGTTTGCATCATGATCTATTGAATGTTTCTGAGGTCAAATCCACCATTGGAGGTAATGAATTCGCTGTCCTTGATCACTCACCTCTTATGTTCTACTATATGATCATTAATTCATGCTTTCATAAGGTTATTGAAGATAATGGCCATTGCCATTCGCTTGGGATAATTTCTCATGCATTTACTGGTTTTGATCTCACCTCTAATGGTTCAAAGGAGATCTCAAGAAACCATGATTCAAGTCTTGGATCTAATTTCGACTCCAAGCAAACACTGATATTTGATGGCCATTGCCATTCACTTGGGATAATTTCTCATGCATTCAATGGTTTAGATCTCACCTCAAATGGTTCAAAGTAGATCTTAAAAAGCCATTCTTTAAGTCTTGGATTTGATTTGGATTCAAAACATTTACTATTATTTGATTGTTCTTTTGAGCATAATCTCACCCATGATGGTTCGAAGGAGAAGACAAAAGACTATGTACACATTCATTTTTTTTATTCTACCTTAGCTGATTTGGATCACAGGTTCAAGGATCATCCTCATACTTTTGGGTTTGTTCTCATCACATTCGATCTGAAGAGAAAGTACAAGCACATGCTTTTTTAGCATGATCCACTTCTTCCCAAGAAGAAGATACCTACAGACATATGACCAAGCATCACATTTGCTTGAGTTTGGAGCATTTATTTTTGTGTGTGCCTTACAGTCTATTTTGAGGGGGGGTATTTTTCCCATGAGGTTTTCCCCATTTCCTCGGTTTATTGGATATTATTATTATTCATTGTATTGGGTGACCTTTGGACTCAGTTACCAGGGCCCAAGATGGATTAGGGGGGTGTTAGGATATTCCTATAAACCATCCTAGTCCTACCATTATTTTTCATTATTTGCATTTTCAGTCTTGCATGCATTTCTACATGCAGCATGCATTTCTGCATGCAGCATGCATTCTGCATGCATGCATGCAATTGCATGCATCCCAGTCATCAGTCCCAGTACCTAGCCTGCATTAGCCAGCCCCCGGGAGCTTCTCTCAAATCCGTTTTATCCCTCCTAGAGCTTAGTGCGCCCTTCCTCCTTGATTTAAGGAATCCACTCGTCCTCTCTAACCTACCACTCAGTTGCACTTCAATTAATTGAGTTATAATCAGCTCCTTCCTTGATTTAAGGCCCGAATGACTCTCAACAGACTGTATCACTCCGATGGACCTCCGATGAGACCTGACCACCTATTTTGACTCCAAATAGCTCCTCATGCACCCTCCACTGAACCTCCTTAATTCCGTTAGTGCCTCCATGTGCTAGTTACACCTACCACACTCAGTTAAACCTGGTCTAACTGATGGTTGACAGCTACTTGTGCATTGATGACTCCACCGATGATGAGATAAGACTTTTGGTTGCGCTTGATGACACTCCACTGATTTTGGATCTGTCCATAAAGGCTAATTCAAATCACACCTGGTGTATTTGAATCTTCAGCATTGTATATTTATTGTTTCATTATTCATATTAATGTAAGATGTGTAATTATCCTGCCTCTATCTGAGTTCTATTGGATCCATGTTCTGCTGCACTATACTTCTTCTATTTTCCTAAATTCTTTCATTGTGAGGTTTACATCATCTCTTTTGGATCCACTGTAAGGATTTATACACAAGATAATGGGAGTTAGTTTTAATGAGCTGGCAGCTCAGTTTGGGGGCAAGAGATATTTTGTAAGCCTACAGGAAGAGATAGGGGGTAGATGGAAAGCAGAGAAGAGATCAGCCATGAAAGACAAGTAGAACTCTCTGATGTGAAGTCAGGGTTTATTATGTATGTACAGTTCATTTTATTGAAGGAGGAGCATAATCATCATCTCTGTGTATTATTTATGCATCTTGTGAATGCTAAATCTGTGATGAATATTGATTTACTAGTAAATTCGTGTTTGACTGTGTAACCTTGATGAGAAAGCAATCTATAGTTGATTGGATTGTTGGTGGAAGAATGAAATAGTTGATTTCATTAAGTGGAAAGGAACTAGGTAGAATTTCTGAGTATGAAACTCTCCTTCTCAAGGGAACAATGTAAAATCCATTTGGAAGAATCGATTTGGAATCAATTTAGGGAAGAAAACACTAGAGGATGCGTTGATGGCCTTGGTGCTAGTGAACCCCTTATATTATGTTGTTATAACATGAATTTGATGAATAGAATCGAGTGTATATATTGTTGTATCCATTATAAGAGGTGAAGATCATAATAAGACTTTGATCTGGATGAAGGTCGAACCAGATTTATCGATTCCGTAATAAATCAACGAAAACAAATCGTAGAGTTGCAGTTAGTTCAATTATCAGAGGTTGGACGACTCATATCAAATCCAAAATGAATATTGACGATGGGGAAATTATCCGCAAAGTGAACATGCATGGGAGTTAACCTTTCCGCAATTCGATGTGAAGTGTTCCGCATTTATCATAGAACAACAGATGAGATCAAACCCACAAGGGTCAACAGTTGATACAATGTTCCACAAAAGGGGGAATCTTGGGAGATAACGACGATATTTTGCTTAAGTCACATTGTGGAAGAGCTTTTGTGGAAGTCTTTTCAAGAAATTACGAAAAGCACACCGAGAACCCGCAATCTGCAAATTCTGGAAAGGAGGCATCCACATTGCGGTAGTGAGAATCACGGAAAGGAAGTTAAGGAAAGGCTTGTTGCGGAAGGACTCGTTGTTAAAATACAATTGCGGGAAGGTGATTGTGGAAAGATCATTGCAGAAGGATGCCCGCAATTGCAGAAAGAAGATGTTTCCGCAAGGCTGTTGTGGAAATTTAATTCTGACAGGTAGAACATTGTGGAAGGCATATTTTGAAGGTAAGTCCCGTGATTGAGAAGGACTTAGCTTGTTTTGAGCAAAGTTTAGTGGTTCGATTTCAAAGAATCACAATACTTCCTGGGGGAAGCGGGTTGGATTGGATTGGGTTGAATACCAATGTGTAAGTATGTTCGTTCATAATCCTAAATCCTTTTTTTAGATCAACTATCCATCTATTCCATGTTTCTATCCACCTCTCTGAAATTTCTAAATCAGTCGCCAATTTCCAATCTTGTAAATAATTGTCTACTCTTCCTCCGCCAACAACATCAAATAAATAATTATATCCCCAATATGTAAGGTACTTAATCATCCCTTTCGGTCGGTTGCTTTGATTATCAATACCCACTATTTTATCCTTTCCTATCAATACATCTCTACCATTACCTACTTCTCAAGCCAAAAATTCACCTATTACCGAAAAGGCTCCAACAATGGATTTCCAAAACTATGATCCTTATCTACGATTCTTCATTGGATCCTTGATCCATTCATTTAAAGTCATGTTTTTCAGGTATTTCCTTTTTAAAATAGACTTCCATTTACCTTCCTTGGAAACGAATTTCCAAACAGATTTAGCTACCAAAGCTTTTCCAAAACTGTGTAACTCCTTCAAAATCCATCCTCCCTCCTCTTTTGGTTTTTCAATTGAGGACCAAGCAACCCAATGAAATCATGAATCTTAATTTCCTTTCCATAAAAACCTGAAGAACATTTTCGTCAATTTGTTCAAGAATCCTTTAGATATTTTAGTTATTATCGTCCAATATACAGGGATGGATTAAGAATCGATTGTATCAACACAAATTTACCACCCCTTGAAAGAAACATGATACACCAAAATTTGATTCTCCTTTCTACCTTAGAGATCAACCATGTCCAATAAATGTTACAGTATTTGTTTGGTTTTATGTGAAAACCTAGGTACTTGAATCCCTCACTTAAAGGATATTGTTCCATAGGCATAATTTCCTGGAAAGTCTACAACTGAAGTTCCTCTAGTTCATTATTGTAACAGGCCGAATTACAAAAATTAATGAGCATACTTGTTGTAGATATAAACTTCCCTAAAATACGACTAATAGCTTGGTCCTCCTCATTAGATTCTCTAAGAAAGAGAAGATAATCATCCATGAAAAATATGTGTAACAATTTATACTTCAAAACTTAAAACCGTAATTATGTTACAACATTTTTCCTTAGATAATGACCTACTAAGGACACCAATTACCAACAAAAAGAGATATTGAAAAAGGGGACATCCCTATCGTAATCCTCTTAATAGAATAAAAAAGGGAGAGGCTACTCCGTTTACCAATAGGGCATAATTTACAGTAGATATACAAGACCAAACCCAGTTAGCAACTTGTAATGAGAATCATGTATGTATAAGAACTAGCTTTAAATACAACCAACAAGTTCTATCATATTCTTTGGACAAGTCAATCTTAATTACCTTAGCTGGGATTTTTTTGCACTTTATAGTATCAATACACTCATATGCAGTACCCAGGCTTCATGTATGCTTCTATGTGCTAAAAATCCAAATTGATCTAGAGATATATGAGTAGCAAGAAAGGGTTTCAGTCTCTCTGCAATAAGCCTGGAAATTATCCTATAAAGAGAATTACAGAGTGAGATCAGATGAAAATCCCCAAATGAGACAGGAATATCCACCTTAGGAATTATAACTATGAAGGTAGAATTAAAGCATGATAACATTATACCCGTTGTTCTAGTGTATTCAATAATTCTCGAAAGATCTGCTCCTAAAAGATCGAAAAAAGATAGAAAAAATTCAGATGTCCATCTGTTTGGTCTTGGACTTCTCTCTTTTTATCTTTCCCCAAAGTAGCTTCCAACTCCTCCATGGAAATAGGAGAGAATATATTTTCATTATATTCATCCTTTATCCTTTTAGGAAACTACATACAAGTTTGTACAATATCAGATATATTGTTCAGTTCCGGCTCCTCATAAATATCTTCAATAATTTTACACCTTCATCTACCAAATTATAAAAAACCCTAATAGATTCTCCTCCTACTATATTTAATTCCCAGATTGTATTATTCCTCTTCCTTTGATTGACAAACTTACGAAAATAAGTGTTATTTTCATCTCCTAAAGATAACAAGACAATTTTTCTTTTTATCCTAATCTCGACTTCCTTTTCCTTTAGAATAACATTCCTTCTTGCTTCTAAATCAACAAGTTCCTGCAACTCCTTACAACAAAAAGTACTTGAACAATCATTGTAATAGGTTTCTATCTCAGATTCAATATGTTTAAGTCTAAGATCCCTACTCTTCATATGTTTAACCAACCAATCTATAATAGGTTTCTTCATATCATTTAACGAATTAGCAAATTGTAAACAATGGGACTCCTTCAAAGAAGCATCAAAACATTTCCAATGAGCTATAATCAATCTAGTAAATTCAACATTAGCCAACCAATGGGGATTAAACTTAAAAGGAGTCCCAAGTTTTGGCTCTCCTTTTTCCAGATGAAAAAGAATAGGAACATGATATGAACCCCCACCTGTTGTCCTCCAGTTTCTTACCCTCTCTACTTTCCTTAGTAGTTCTCCAACAAAAAGGAATCTATTGAGTCTTTTATAAATGTTTTCCTCCCCTCATCTCTTGTTCAATGTATATTAAATCCATGGCCTCCAAATGTTGTTTAAAATAATCTTCTAAAGGTTTCGGTCTAGCTCTAATCTGCCAAACCTCATCCCTATTTTGTTAGGAACCCATGTCAACCCTTCTCTTTACTTTGTTAGTATATTGTTGTTGGACTCATATCTTTGTAAGTCATCCCATATTATTATCTGTTCCATGGTATTGATCCATAGTTTATATTATCCCATAGTATTATATGTTCCATGGTATTGATCCATAGTATTGGACGCATATACTTTGTAAGTCGTCACGTAGTATTATATGTTTCGTGCTATTGATCCATAGTATTGGCACATAGAATTAATATATAAGTAGGTGTTGAGGCCAATGAAGGAACCTAGAAGTTATTTGTATTGCTCTTTCTCAAAGGAGGTTTCCCCCTCAAAGTGGCCCGCGATCAATAAATCTATTCTATGTTTTGTTATTTCTGATATATCGTTCATTTTGATTAATTAATCGTTGGAGGTTCATCACATATTTATGGTAAAGTTGAGATCCCCTACAATTAAAAAGGGAAGGTCCTAGAGGAAGAATTTTTCAAAGAAGTTATCCAAAAATAAATATTTCTGGTTATAAGGACCATAGACATTAAAGATGGTAAACTTCAATTCTAAATCCTTGCTAAGAAAGGAAGTACCAATACCAAAACAAAAGGAGAAGTTGTTTAAGATTTCCAAATTCTCTTTCCAGCAAGTTAATAAACCTCCAAACAACCCTCAGCCATTAGACCAAAAGAACTCCCATCCCTTCAACAAATTATTCAATCTATCAACTAAAACTAACCCACCACACATAGTTTCCTGAATAGCCATTACATCCAGACAATTTAATTCTACCAATCTCACAAGAGCCAGTTTTTTAAGGTTGCTCTCCAACCCTCTGTAGTTAAAGGAGAGAATTTTCATGGGATCACCTTGTGCAAGGGATAATATCTAAGCGCCCTCGGTGATAGACTATCAATGAACCTTAGGTTCAAATCCTCCCTTAGTAACTTATTATTCCTTAAATTTTTTTTTACCGGAGTAGTAAGCGCTACATCAAAATTGTCAACCACAAAACATTGGATTTGACAATGTGATTAACAATAACCATTTAAGAATATGATTTGTTGAAACTTGTTGTCTTACAAACAGATATAGAGGTTTTCCAATGTAGACAAACATTCTTCGTATTTTCTCTTAACCAACAAAACCCCTTCTCACCGGCCCTTTCAGCAATAGCATGTGAATAGGCTAAGGTCTCACCCGAGGTGTAGCTATGGGGGCATTGCTGAATCAGTATTCCATAGTGGTGTGATGAGTTGTTCGGACAGGCTACTGTGCAGTACACTATCGGACTTGCACTGCGAACTGGGAACTGTGCAACGATAGACTGCGTCGCAGTCCACACTTCTACAAACTAACCACTGCGCAACCAGTGCACCCAAGGGCTGCGCAGTTCGGGTAGGATGCAATTAATAGGACATCACAACAAATTCATATGCTTCCTTCTCCAAACTTAACCAATAATAGATATTTTACTCTAACACACGTTCAGTCATCTACTGCCTTAGATTAATTAGCCTTCTAACAAATGCAAGTAGACAAAACATACACTACTGCGTAAACCCAATGCTATGTGATGAAAGGTTATACAATCTGAGCCTTACGTATACTTGTGATTATTCAATAAACTGATACTCCCACCAACTTAGAATACTATGCATTCATCATTCATATATTCATGTAAGATTTAACATATTATTCGCATATTTCCTCCATGGTGAATACATATAAAAGCATTAACATACAGCTTATAAATGAGAATCCAAACATTCGAAGTAGGAAAATAAGCGAATGCAGAAACACAACAATCACACTACACAGTATTTAACGTGGTCCACCCCCCGGATGGAGTCTATGTCCACAAGAATTGTTGTTATATTAGTCTTTGGGAAGGGTACAATAGTTCTTTGTCTGTGCACTCAGCTATAGACTCTCTTCTCTCTCAACTAGATCTCTACGCATTCAGCTTGCAGAGTCTTTACAATAGCACTAAGCTTAAAAGATACAACAATATTCAAATCTTAACTAAAATGAAGAGTATTCAATAACCCAACAATCAAGAGTAACCCTTTCCCATACAAAAATTCCTTATTTATAGATCATGCCCATAGGTCATGTCTTTACAATCCGTAGGTAAAAACCATTAGGTTTACAAAACTGTCACGGGTTCCCCAAAAACGGACTGCTGGCTCCTGGTAGCGAATATTCCATCGTGGCGGTCTTTCATACATGCTTCACGTCGCTATCGGCCTTCCTGTTGTGTGCATGCAAATAGGTCGCTTTCACCAAGTCATTCTTCCTCTAACGGTCTCGTGCGACTGGTTCAGGTAGTGGTATCTTTCGCGTGTGCGACTAGTCCCTCTCTTCCCAATTTGTTCCTACCCATCACTTGGCACTCCTAGAGCATCTTTACCAAAAATAGACCACCGACTGTCTAACTGGAACACATGCCATCTTCTGCCCAACACTCTACCTTGCTGGATCTCTATAGACTGGACACATCACAGCACTACCTCCTCACAGCACTGATCTTCGCAGCTCTTTCAATGCTATGCTGCATGCAACTTTGCAGCATCCCAAAACTTATACAAAAATGTTTCAACTGAACTGCGCTTAGATCGACAGTTCCAAAACTCATTCCTGCTCAAAATTGCCCCACTTGGGCCAAGCCCAACAGGCCCCTAACACTTACATGTGGCTCGCCCCCGAGCCACCTCCAACTTCTCCAAGTTGTTCCTCTAGCAACGGAACCATTTGTTGGCTTACAAATTGATCTAGAGGTTTTACAATGTAGACTCAGGTTCTTCACAGTTTCACTTAACCAACAAAACCCCTTCTCACTGGCCCTTTCGGCAACAACCTGCGAACAGGCTAAAGTTTCACCCGAGGTGTAGCTATGGGGGCACTACAGAATCAGGTTTCCAAAGTGGTGTGATGAGTTGTTCGGATAGGCTACTGTGCAGCGCACTATCAGACTTGCGCTGCGAACCAGGGACTATGTGACGATAGACTGCGTTGCGATCCGCACTTCTACAAACTAACTACCGCGCAACCAACGCACGCAATGGTTGCGCAATTCGGGTAGGATACAATTAATAGGTTTGTCAAAATGCTCACAGTATATCCAAGAGATGATTCAAACCTCACAATGAAAGAATTTAGGATAGTAGAAGAAGAATAGAGCAGTAGAACATAGATCCAAAGGATCTCAGATAGAGGCAGAATCATTACACATGTTACATTAATATGAATAGTAAAACAGCAAATATACAATGCTCAGGATTCGAATACACTAGGTGTGATTTGAATTAGCCTGCATGGATTGATCCAAAATTAATGGAGTGTCATCGGAGCACAACTAGTAGTCTATCTCACCATCAGTGGCATCATCAATGCTCAAGTAACTGTCAACCATCAGTTAAACTAAGTATAACAAAGTGTGGTAGGTGTAATTGAGTGTAAATGGAACTAACTGAATGAAGGAGGCTTAGTGGAGGGTGCATGAGGAGCTAACTGGAGTCAAAATGAGCAGTCTAGTCACAGTGGAGGTCCATCGGAGTGGTAAAGTCAGTTAAGAGTGAGTCAAGCCTAAAATCAAGGAGAGAACTCAGTTAACTGAAGAAAACAAGAATAGTAGGTGAAGAAGGGTACCTTTGTCAAGTAGATGGTGTTATGTGGGTGCATCACTAGCTAGGAGAGCTCAATTTGAGTGGAAATAATCTCTCGAGTGCTGGAAGATGAGGGACTAAGTGCTGGAGGTGTCAACTTGATGATTGGGAAGCATGCGGATGCATGCAATGCATGTAGAATGCATGATGCATGCAGGAATGCATGCAAGACTGAAAATGCAAAGGTTGAAGATGCTAGTAGGACTAGGATGGAGTATAGGAATATCCTAACACCCCCCCTTAATCCATCTCGGGCCCTAGTAACTGAGATCAAAGGTCACCCAATACAATGAATAATAATAACAGTCAATATACCGAGGAAATGGGAAAATCTCATGGGAAAAATACCCCCCCTCAAAATAGACTGTAATGCACACACAAAATGAAATGCTCCAAACTCAAGCAGGTGTGATGCTTGGTCATATGTCTTGAGGTATCTTCTTCTTGGCAAGAAGTGGATCATGCTCAGAAAGCATGTGCTTGTACTTTCTCTTCGGATCGAATGTGATGAGAACAAATTCAAAAGTATGAGGATGATCCTTGAACCTATGATTCGAATCAGCTGAGGTAGGATCAAATCTATGAATGTGCAGATAGTCTTTTGTCTTCTCCTTTGAACCGTCATGGGTGAGATTATGCCAAAAAGAACCATCACATGATTGCTCGAATCCAAATCAGATTTAAGACTGGAAGAATAGTTTCTTGAGATCTCATTTGAAGCAGTAGGGGTCAGATCAAAACTATCATATGCATGAGAAATTATCCCAAGTAGTAATTGCTTGGAATCCAAATCAGATCCAAGACTTGAATCATGGTTTCTTGAGATCTCCTTTGAACCATTAGAGGTGAGATCAAAACCAATAAATGCATGAGAAATTATCCCAAGCAAATGGAAATGGTTTCTTGAGATCTCCTTTGAACCAGTAGAGGTGAGATCAAAACCATGATATGCATGAGAAAATATCCCAAGCAAATGGCAATTGCCATAGTCTTCTATAACCTTCTGAAAGCATAAAATAATGATCATATAGTAGTAAGTAAGAGGTGATTGATCAAGGAGAGCGAATGCATTACCTCCAATGGCTGATTTTACCTCCGAAGCATTCATGTGATCATGATGCAAACCAACAAACTTTTGTGCAAGAGAGGATTTATGACCTTCTGCAATTTCTGGAGTGTGAGCTGGCAAATAATTCGAAATAGAAGAAATTTGGAGCATGAGTGTAGAATCTACAAGTTCTTCTTCTTTGTGGCTAACTTCAATATGAGATATGGTTGATAATGATTCATGATCAATGAGATCATCAAGGAGGGCGAATGCATCACTTTTCTTGCTCTCGAAAGGGTTTGGACCAATCCCTTCATTCTGTCTGCCAAATATTTCATCCAGGTGGGTCCATAGCTCTTTTGGATATTTAACATATTCAACATCAAGTGAGTAGAATACGATGCTTCGAGATGTATCATACATCATGGTTGCAATAGCTCTTCCACCTTCATCTAACCAGTCATTCTAATCTTTAGAGGATTCAAACTCTCTTTCAAAACAATAATCAAAGAGATCATGTCTCTTCAAATATGCTATCATTTTTGGTTTCCATTCAACATAGTTGAAAAGATAAAGAGGAGGATCTTCTGAAAACATGGAAGTTGTAGAATACCTACAAAAACAATATAAAATATCTGCAACTGCTACTACTGCAAAAATGCAGAAACTGTTGCAACTACTGCACTCGAAATCTTGATAATAACCTGCAAAAAACTCTCTGGAATGGAGATAAACAATACTCTCAACATGCTCTGATAGCATGTGAAAATACTCACAGTAGATATAAGAGATGATGTATACCTCACAAGAAAATATTTAGGAATAAGATTAATAGTGGTCAATGCAATGTGAATGAGCAATAGAATAATAATACAGTAGAACTCGGATAGAAGAAAAATAACTTCACACACACTAATTCATTAATCACCAATGGACAAATAAATAATACAATGCATGATGAATTCGAATGCCAAGGTAGACCGCCATGATGGAATATTCGCTACTAGGAGCTAGTAGTCCCGTTTTGGGGAAACCGTGACAGTTTTGTAAAGCTAAGGGTTTTTCCCTGCGGATTGTAAAGACATGACCTATGGGCATGATCTATAAATAATGCATTTTTGTATGGGAAAGGGTTACTCTTCATTGTAGGGTTATTGAATACTCTTCATTTTGGTTAAGTTTTGAATATTGTTACATCTTTTAAGCTTAGTGATATTGTAAAGAATCTGCAAGCTGAGTGTGCAAAGATCTAGTTGAGAGTGAAGAGAGTTTGCAGCTGAGTGCCTAGACAAAGAACTGTTGTACCCTTCCCCTTTGCAACATCCCAAAACTTATACAAAAACATTTCAACTGAATTGCGCTCAGCTCCGCAGTTCCAAAACTCATTCTTGCTCAAAATTGCCCCACTTGGGCTAGGCCCAACAGGCCCCTAAAACTTACATGTGGCTCCCCCTGAGCCACCTGCATCTTCTTCAAGCTGTTCCTCCCGCAACAGAACCATTTGTTGCCTTACAAACCGATCTAGAGGTTTTACAATGTAGACCTAGGTTCTTCGCAGTTTCACTTAACCAACAAAACCCCTTCTCACCGGCCCTTTTGGCAACAACCTGTGAACAGGATAAGGTCTCACCCGAGGTGTAGCTATGGGGGCATTGCAGAATCAGGTTTCCACAGTGGTGTGATGAATTTTTCAGACAGGCTACTGCACAACACACTATCAAACTTGTGCTGTGAACCGGGGACTGCGCGACGATAGACTGCGTCGTAGTCTGCACTTCTACAAA